>CM017440.1:12769251-13047425 GCA_007726485.1 Eragrostis curvula | reverse complement strand
AATCTGTTTCAAAAAGGTACACTGAGTAACACAACCATTTGTATTACTCTCAAATATGTTTGTAATACATTCTTACTTGTGTTACAGGCATGTGTTACAAGACATATGTTTTGTGCTGTGCGCTCTCCTGTCCGCTTTTCTTTTTGTCGAACCTCAAACTCTGTTGTGATCGCTGTTTCTTCGGAAATGACAGTGGAAAAATCTATTTCAAAAAAAAAGTACACTGAGTAACACAATGCTTGTGTTACTCTCAAATATGTCTGTAACACATTCTTACTTGTGTTACAGGCATGTGTTATAAGAAATATGTTTGTAGTAGTGTTGGTAGCATATCTCCAATGAAGTTGCTATTCTTTACAGCTCATTAACGCGTATGTATGTCAAGGTAGATGCATACTATATTCTGTATTTGTTGAATTACTCATTGTTCATTAACTACAAACTTTAGCATTTCAAAAAGGCGCCCCGTACGCTTTTTCATTGAGTGGAAGATTTTACCCTTGTATTGTTCAAAGAAGGTAAAGCCATTTTTTTATTTAACAAAACAATGTTACATGTGCGTATCTAATTTCTGAAAAAAAAGTTTGTTAGATTGCACAAAATTTATTACATCCATGATATTAATGCATATATAAGAATCCTGTAGGCGAAAAGTAGCATCCCATCCCATGCCTCCTTTTATTAATCGAAAATATCCATAGAAAGTCACACACAAAGAGATTAGCTTATAGGTTACAACCATAGTAGAGTAGACAAACCATTTACAACGCAGCAGCCCACTTGTGCACCTATATAAGCCCCACGTACCTTCACTCTCGTCTATCTCTCCCACCGCACCTCGTTCCAACCAATATCTAGCTATATATAGTAACTCGAGAGCTTGGCCGATGGAGGGGTGATCTTGCTGGCTGGCACCACGGCGGCGACGTAAACAACTGGGACCTCAACGCCGTCGTGCGCTTGGGAGGCAGCGGCCCTGTCGTCCCGTCCGACCCCTTCAGCGTCGTTCCACCCCCTGTTGCCGTGAACCCATGGCAGGAGGTGGAGAAATCTGTTTCAAAAAAAAGTACACTGAGTAACACAACCATTTATGTTACTCTCAAATATGTTTGTAATACATACTTACTTGTGTTACAGGCATGTGTTACAAGACATATGTTTTGTGCTGTGCGTTCTCCTGTCTGCTTTTCCTTTTGTCGAACCTCAAACTCTGTTGTGATTGTTGTTTCTTTGGGAATGAAAGTGGAAAAATCCATTTTGGAAAAAAGTACACTGAGTAACACAAATGCTTGTGTTACTCTTAAATATGTCTGTAACACATTCTTACTTGTGTTACAGGCATGTGTTACAAGAGATATGTTTTGTATTAGCGCTGAAAGCATATCTCCAATGATGTTGCTATTCTTTACAGCTCATTTTTTTTTGGATTATATGTCACACCATCCTTGCCTTTTGGTCCCTATTAGAAGAGGAACACATTCCTTGCAATAGATAGTCCTATTTGAGTGACTCCGAGATGAACCCATCAATCTTTGTCGACGATGAAATTCCTTCTTCTGAGCCGCTAAGTGTGGATCCATTGACGATGGTTCTGTCCGGAGGAAAAGATCCTAACCCATTAACCAAGTGGAACTATCTAGATTAAGTAGAAGGCATGTGGATTTTGAGGCTGAGTTGAGTAATTTATATGTTGAGGGGGATTGGAAGGTGTTCAAAGATATTAGGGAGATGATGGACAAAAGGATTGGTAAGTTCATTTTTAAGATCTAGATCTATTGCACTCAAAAATGAATCTTTTCCTAACTAAAGATGCAGTGTAGTTTGTTCTTCGTACCGTTGTTCCTTTTGACCCTATTGACTATTTCATTCGTATCATAAGAACATATATTTTTTCAGATTAGACACAACTGTATGCTGAAAGCACAAGGATTTCCTTAATGCTCAGCATTTTAGACGACATGGCGCCTCTGTAAGGGGAAGTGTGTCCTACACACCCGCTCTGCTTCACGATGCCGCCTCTGGTTTGCGTCAATGCGCCAGTGGCTGGGCCTGTTGTCAGCGTCCCCGAGTACCCATCAGGCAACGCCCCCAATTGGCATTTAGCCTCTCCGGTGGCTGGTACTCTTTTGTTTTCCCATTATCTAAAAAAAAATGTTGAACCAGCTAGGTAACTATTAAGAAAAAATCCCTCGTATGCCTTCTGCTTTGCTTGCAGCTGATATACAGAGTTCAATTTATTGTCATTCTTAACGTTTCTGGTTTAGAATTTGTAGTGGGTGCGTCCCTGTCAGCTGACCTGAGCATTGTAATTCACTTCTTGCTGGCCTGAGCATTGTAAAACATATTAGTTGCTTGGAAACTATGTTATGCTGATGCTTATTAGTTCATGACATATAAAAATAAACTTATCACTTGATAAATCAATTTAATGCAGCTTCTGTGTGGTATTCTCGGTCTTTGGAAAGTGGTGATCACTTGACATTGACAGCTTGTTTGTGAAAAAGTTCTCTCTATGGTTTAGAGTTCAGTTCATTGGCCTTTTCGATTTCTTACCAATGGCTATAGTTGCTCAAGTTTTAATATAGGCATCTTCTGTGTGGAATTAAAAGTTTATTCATGGGTCTTTTTTGGACCTTTTTTTACATTTATTTGTACATTTTTTTCGGGCTAGCTAGTGGCAACGGGCACTTTTGCTAGTATTGCTGATGGCGTACAACAGCCTTGCCATGTTGTTGGAGATGAGAGGCACGGCATGCTCGCCGGGTGCGATCTTGAATAAATGCAATTCCTGGTGTGACGGTATGGCATGGGGGTTATATGAATAGAAACTAAATAAGAGTTATCAAGGAGGCAGGGGGTTGCATACAAATATGTCAAGCCTACATACGGTCAGCAAGGAGGAGGGTAATAGCCAGAATAGCACTCCTTAGTAAAGCCATCTCCAAAATGCCTTTAGTAAAGATGAAAGCTCCCAAAAGCCACGAATGACCCTCTCCCTCATTCCCCAATAGCACAAACCGGTTTTCTTTTTGTTCTTGGACAATGTTGTCCCTCACTGAGACGAGCACCCGTGAGTGAATCGAATCGAAGCCAGGCTCCCTCTATTAGTGGTCCCGCAGGACGCCGCCGCCAACTTCCCAATCGACGAACCCTAGCTGGGCGGTGACGCTGCATCTGGAAGCGGGCAGGGGCAGCAGTTGACGCGCGTTGTGGCAACTGGCTGGCACGGCCAGGGCGGAGGCGCGCGGCGCCGCAGGCTGGCGGGCGTGGGCGCGGCGGTTCGGGCGCGGCGCGGCGGCTGCAGGGCGCGGCCAGGGCGGAGGCGCGGCGCGGTGCTGCGCAGAGCCAGCACGCGGCGCGCAGCCAGGCGGGCCGCAGGGGGCAGGGCAGCGCGGCGCGCTGAGAGCTAGAGCGCGGGAGCGTCGTGCGAGCAGTCGGCCTCGCGGCGTGGTCGCCCGAGCAGGCGGCTTTGCGTCGTGCCTCGCGGTGAAGAAGCGCCAGTTGCCACCATTGCTAAAGAAGCACCAGGGGAGGAAGATGACGGGCAAAACGGGAAGAAAAGAGCCGGCTGGACCTGTTTTGGCATATTGGAACGAAAAGTGCATTTAGAAGTGCTATTTTGGAGCTTCACTTGTTACTAATGCTATTTTGGAGATGGCTGTTTTTAAGAGTGCTATTCTGGCTATTGACCCAGCAAGGAGAAAAGGTAGTTCATTGAACTTTCCTCAAACTGTTTTCATCTACATAGGTCTATTAAAGAAAGCAGCAGAGTAGTTATCTGAATGGCAATGTGAAAAAAGGACATGATACTGGCCTAAACAAACGGACATGACACGCTTAATCCCATTCGTCAATTAGTATATAACTAATGTAGTAGCACATCTCACTTGTACAATTTGCAGCAGTGCGAGGAGCAAGTTGTAGCTACACAGTAAACCATGAATAAGAGCAGGTACACCCGATCAACTCACCATGTAAGGCAAATAAAAACGAATATGAAAAAGTTTTGTAATCTTCACAACACAAAAAGGCATATTATGCAATAATTTAGTAACTTTCTCATTCCGAAAAAGTAATGGGAAATAGAAAGGAAAATGCGTAGAGCTCATTGAGTTGAGTAAAACTATAAAGAAAAGTAGAATAGCTCATTGAGCTGATCAAGATAAAGCGGAAGTTGATGCAACCCCGTCGCCGCCCCCGGCGAGGAATTCCGCCGGCGCCATCGACTCCCCGGCGGAGCCCAACCTGGCTCCCAGGCCGCTGCGGGTGACTGATCGTTCGACGAAGATGGCACGCGCTGAAGCAGAGCTTTCTAAGGCCCTGTTTGGGACAGCTTTCTTTCAACACGCTTCTGTGGAAAGCCAGTTTTCAAAATAAGCGGCTTTCAACGGAATCTGCTACCTATTGTAGTACCCGTAATTTTGACCATGGCGAGAAACCCTAAAAATTTGAATTTTCAAAATTTCCAAACTTAAATAAACTAACTAGACTCAAATAGGGCCAATTTAAATTTTTCCCGAAATAAAATCATGCATGAAAACCTCATATGCATATTTGCTGTTTTTATTGCCTTTATTTTGATTATTTGAGTGAGTGGTGAAATCCCATTTCAAATTCAAATTCAAACCCCTTTGAAATCCCTCCAAAAATCCAAATCCGGGAAAAAGAAAAGCATTTCCTTCTCTATCGGGCCGTCTTCTTCCCTTTTCTCCGCGCCCGGCCCAGCCCTCCATTTTCTTTTTCCCCCTCCCGCGTCGCCGCGCCGGCCCACGCGGCCCAGCATCGCCCCAGCGCCGCGCCCGGTCGCTGACGCGCGGGCCCGGAGGCGTCGTCAACCTCCGGACGCGCGCGCCGCCCGACAAGACCGGCGTGCCGGCCGGAGATTTGCTCCCCCGCCGCTGCGTGACTTCCACTGCCGGCCACGTGTGGCTTCTCCGCTCTCTCCCGCGCTTCCCCCGCCCGGGCCCCCTCCTTCCTCTTCCCCCCCAGTCAACCGGCAACGTGAAGCACGACGCCCTCGCCATTTACTCCGGTGAACTCCGCCGCCCGCGAGCTCGCGTTGAACCAACGCGACCGCGCGACCTCACCGCACCCGGGACCCCCCTCCTCTCTCAGCGCCGCGTGGCAACACACCGAGCTCCGGCCCCTACCCTTCGCGTCGCGAGCACGCTACCTCGCCGGAAATATCCCGACGAACTCGGGATATTTCCCGGCCACCCCCGCGCCTCCAAACGCCTATATAAGAAGCACCGGGACCTCCTATTCTCAGTTTCGCCCACACTAGCTCACTCACCTCGCACACCCGAGCTCCACTCGCTCTTTTCCCCAAACTCCGGTCAAGCTCCGGTGAGCTTCACCCCGCCACTCCGTCGCTCCCCGCTTCTCTCCGAGCTCAAGGTGAGCTTCCTCGCTCCCCTCTCCCTCACCTGCACCTCTTCTTCCCCTTCCTCGCGCGCTGTAGCCTAGCATTCACCGTGCGCCACCGTCGCCCCCATCTCCTCTTCCTCTCCGGCCGCCGCGGAGCGCTTCCCGGCCGCGCCGAGTCCGCGTGCAGCCTCTCCGCACTCGCGCGCACGCGCGCGAGCACCCACGCTCGCTCCCACTCCCGCGCAAGCGCACATCAGCGCGCGCACCCGAGCGCCGCCGCGCTCCGGCGAGCTTGCAGCGCCGCCCTAGCCACCGTCCACGTCGACGTCATGCGCCAACACCTTCCCCATCGCGCGTAGATCACCGGCCCCCTTTCCGCTCCCCGCTCCGACCACTGCAGCGCCCGCCGGCGAGCTCTCCGGCGAGGCGGGAACTTTTCCCCCGCCTCCGCCGCGTCGGAGCCGCCGCGCCGCGTGGCGTCCGCGTGGCGGCCACGTCGGCGCCGCGTCAGCGCCCACCGCCACGCAGCGCGCACACGTGGTGCACGCGGTTCACGTGCACCGCATGTGCACAGAGGCTCGGTCCACGCCTCTGTGGACCGAGTCCACAGCACAGTAAACCCCGGGCCCCTGGCCCAGCTGGCCCACCTGTCAGCCTCAGCCACACAGCCCAAATTGCTGGGTACACCCAAGAGTGTACACAGAAATGAATTTCGAGCACTATTCCAATATCAGAAAAATCCCCAAAAATATCCAAAAATTCCCAAATTCATTTCTAACCAATTTCCAACCCTTGTGCACCTCTGGAAAATTTGGGTGAAGATTATACTTGCATTAAGTTAATCTCCCCTATTTCCAATATAATCCTTTACATTCAAATGTCAATATCTTTTCCGTTTTAAATCCAAATCAAGTGATTCTTGTGCCAAAATTCATCTAAAATCACCCTCTATCCAACCACACCAGAGCCATTCTCTTTGTGTCATTTTTGGTATTTTATTTCATTTTATTTTAATGATTGCTTATTTGTGTGAAGCGGTAGATTTAGATTTTCTTTTATTTGCTCGTTAGATAATCAAGTCGACGACGAGGAGTACGAGGACCCCGACTACGAGGAAGGCTTAGAGGAAGAAGATTTTGGTGAAGGCAAGTCCTAACCACCTTGATCATATTGATCCTACGTTTACAAAATATCCCATTTAGAGCTTGTTTGCAAATAAATCTTGCATAGTCTTTTAAAATGATTTTAAATGCTAGAGTAACCTAATATTGGTTAAGCCCTGCCTTGATTATTGTTACCCTTAATCCTTGTTAGCCCTAGGTTCCAACATCATTAATCTTTAATGAATTGTTGGATAATAATGCCGCTTAGGTTTATCACACCGTGTGATTTAATAATATGCTTCACATGTTTTTGTGTGAAAATGTGTGTGTGACTTGGTGAAGTGTGTGTGAAATAAAAGGGGTGGGATTAGTAAGAAAACCCATAGTGGGGGTTATGTTTTTAGACGGGAGCAAGCGAGGTAGTCCTCAGTGGGGAGGCTATCTCTGGGACGCTATCCCTCATTGGAGGGTAGCTATTGAAGATGCTTGCTTCGGTCGTATAAGGACCGGTTCGTGTACCGTCTGGCCTAGCACACAGTGCAACCACGAGGCTCCTTTATGGGAGGAGTTTGGAACCACACCCTACTAGTGATCGCCCGGTACCACCAGGAGGCAGAGTGCAATCGGAAGCCAGGAGAAGGTCTTGACGATATTGGCGTCGGATCCGGCAGGAGGAGTTGTTCGGCTTTGGCCATGATATGATTATTATTTATGAAGCCCCTGGTCGCGGAATTTCCGAGGTGGTACCGTGGTGACACTAGGCAGGTACGGGACCATTAGCGTGTCTTACCAACCCACGACGGTGGGAAGGTCTGGCACCCCTCGTGGGGAAAGTGTACACCCTCTGCAGAGGATAAGAATCTATCCGGATAGCCGTGTTCCACGGTATTGGACGACGCGAAAGCCATGGCCGTCACATGATTAGACTTTGGCGTGAGTTCTCCTTGGCGTGTGTGTTTTCGGAAAAACGCCGGTTTGGAGCCGTGTGCTGGTTGCCTGCCAGCGACTAAAATTTGGGAACTGGCGGGAAGGATTTATTCTCCCCCAGGGCCACAACCCCACTAATTCTCAATAACCTTGACTTAGAGCATTTGCAAAATTGTTTTGATTTTCAAAACAAACCCCTGCATCAAAAATTGGCTTTCCGGCCGATTGATAAAACCTTCAGCCTACACCTTGACAATACCCTTGCATGGGAGTCACCCTTGTGTAGGACTTGCTGAGTACCTTATGTACTCACCCCCCTATCTCTATCCCCTCTTCAGAGGAAGAACCAGAATACGACTTTCAAGGGCGATGGCGAAGAAGATTAGGGTCGTCCAGCGCAAGGCTGCCTGTGGAGTGGATCCGCTGCCGCCGTCCGTTGCGTAGAATAAAGTGTGGCGTTGCTGCTTCCCAGCAACGGCCGTCTTGATGTAATGTGTGGAGTTGTAAGGCCTCTGGCCGTTTCAAAGACCTTTATGTAATATAAAGGCTTGTAATGATCTTCGGTAATAAATAAAAGGTATGTTCTCTGAATTGCCAATCTGTGAGAATGGCCGTATCAGCGACTGATCCAGGGACTGATACGGTGTATTCAAGTACCTCAGAAAATGGGGTATGACAGAGTGGTATCAGAGCCATACTTGCCCGTAGGATGACCCTTAGGATGGAAACGAGTGAGAGAGAGTAGTAATTTATACAAACTATTTGCGAAAATTCTACTTCCCTACTTGTGCTCCGTTTATAAAATCATTTTCTCCCGTACTTACCTTCTTTTCAAAATTTGTGTGTGTGTAGGTAGATGGAGGACCTTCGTGCCGAGCTTGCTCAGCTGGAGGAGAGTCGTGCCCAGACCGTTCGCTGCCTCGAGCAGGCCGCCGAGTGGTGGGACGAGGACGTCCGTCGACTTCGAGAGACCAGGCACAGCTAGCGGAGACTCAGGCACAGCTTGCTGCGTCCCAGGAGGAGGTTGCGCGTCTGACCTCCCGACTTGAGTTTGTGAGGAGACTCTGGGAGGAGGACGCTCTGTACCTTATCAGAGAGGTGGACCGCTGCTACGTGAGGCTTCACGAGGTTGGAGCAGGACCCCGCCGCAGGATGACCCCGAGGATCGGAGGACCAGCACGTCACCTTCACTACGCTTGCCCGACGGACTCCGACCCCGACACTGAGCCGACTGGAGACTCTTGGACTTCTGGAGGTTCGGACCCGACTGGAGGCGACTCAGGGTTAGGTTCTGACAGCCAGGGACACACTGACTCAGAGGACACCCAGGACCTTATGGAGTGGGCCGACGAGTTAGAGGCAGCACTCCTGAGAGAGCAGTCCACTGAGGAGACTGGTTACGGAGTTGCCCCCACTGAGGAGTCAGTGGCGGAGAACTTCGTGGACCTTCCTGGAGACGACGACGAGGTGATGGGCGAGGAGCAGCCTGCCCAGACGGACGTGCCAGCAGAGCAGGAGCAGCCAGCACTGTACGACACCCCACCAGCACAGGAGCTGCCAGAGAGCCTTCCGACGCCGACTCCAGCGGACCCAGCGGACCCAGCACTGGAGGAGTACTACCGCCTGCTCAGCACGGACCAGCTTGTTCAGGACCCGTTCGACCTTCACGAGGAGTGGCTGCGAGACCAGGGTTACCTAGCTTGAGCAGCGCTAGTTAGTAGTAGCGCAGTCGCCTCGATAGTGTCTAGTTTCTAGTGCTAGGCGCTGTCTCGAGTAGCGTCCAGAGTCTAGAGTTAGGGTTGTCTCCAGTGGAGACTTGTGTGATGTGAGTCGTGGTCTAGAACTCCCCTTGTGGTGAGTCCTGTCGTAGTCTAGGTTTCGTCGAGTCCTTTCATGTATATAAATAAGAAAGGACTTTGGTATGTGTGATCGAACCTTGTTATTATGAAATGCAGTGCTGTGTTGATGTATTGATGCTGGATCTTATTGTTTGTGTGCGCAAGATTGATGGAACGTCTTTCCATTGTCTTGTTTATTCTCCTTAACCTTCCAAATCGTTAGAGACGTTTTCTTATCTTTCCTTTTCTACGCCCCACCGGAACAGATGCCTCCCAAACGGTCAAACAGAATTGCACAACGCCAGCGTCGTGCACGTGGTGAACAAGAAGACGACCAAGAGGAAGTCCAGAACCCCGGACGTGGTCGTAATCGTGGTGGAGGACAGCAGAACCGAGGCAGAGGACGTGGCAGAGGCAGAAACGAAGACATCTACGAGGATGCCCATGAAGAAGAGGAAGAACACGAAGAGGAAATGGTTCAGGGTGAACAAGAAGTTGAAGCCGAAGTAGGAGAGAATGAGGTTATTCCTCATATAGGAGGACAGCAGAACAGAGGTGGAGGACAACAGAACAGAGGTGGAGGACAGCAGAACAGAGGTAGAGGCAGAGGAAGAGGAAGAGGTGGTCATATACCACCACCCCCACCTGTCACAAACCTTGTGCAAGTCATGGATAATCAGACCCGCTTAATGGAGATAATTGCTCAAGGACTTTTGGATCGTGCTCCTGGACAGCAGAGCAAGATGTCGGAATTTATGAGGCTTAGACCCCCGACATTCGAGGGTGTTGAAGAGGACCCTCTAGCAGCCGATGATTGGCTGAGAGATCTCACTAAAAAGCTGCATTTGGTACATGCGGATGATAGAGAGAAAGTGCTGCTGGCATCTCACCAACTGAAAGGTGTAGCAAGTGAATGGTGGGATAATTATAGAGAAGGAGCAGAAAATGCGGATGCTATCACCTGGGAGGAATTCCAGGAAGAATTCCGGAGGTATCACATTCCGGAAGGAATCATCGAAATGAAGGCTGACGAGTTCCGCGCTCTGAAGCAAGGAGCGATGACGGTGACCCAATATATCAGAAAGTTCATGAAGTTGGCCCGTTACGCTCCAGAGGATGTTAACACGGATAAGAAGAAGCAGGACCGCTTCAGGAAGGGACTCAGCCCTAGTTTGAGAATGCAGCTGGTTACCCACATTTACCCAGACTTCAATACGCTCATGAACCGCGCCATACTTTTGGAGGATGCTCGTTCTCACATCGAGCATGATCGGAAGCGCAAGTTCAATGCGCAGAAGTTTAAGCAAAATGAGAGGAACCAAAGACAGAGAGCTAATTTTCCTCAGAAGCCAAGGTTCCAGCCAACAATGCAGTACAGGACCTCAGCGTCCAACCAGCAGAGCTATGTACCCTCAAACCGCAATCAGAATTCCGGCAGCCAGCAGAAGAGCAGTTCCAGTGTTGCTCAACCCAACATGGACAAAAGAACTTGCTTCTACTGCCGTGAGCCAGGCCACATGATTGCAAATTGTCCTTACAAGAACCAGAGCAATGCACCCACCCAGCCACATCAATCAAACAGCGTCAGAACCGCTGCATCAGGAGCTAGCCGTGGAGGACATCAATCTGCAGGACAGCAGCGTAGGAGCAACCAATCCTTTGGACGTGGAAGAGTCAACCATATTGATGCTCAGGAAGCAGAGGAAGCACCGGACGTCGTACTCGGTGAGTACCTCGTCAACTCAACACTTGCAACAGTATTGTTTGACTCTGGTGCATCACATTCATTCATTGCCTCAAAGTTTGTGGAAACAAATGGTGTGCCAACTGTCTTGCTAAAACAACCCCTAATAACCCGATCTCCTGGAGCGGAGATTAAGTGCATGTTGGGATGCCCACGGGTTAAAATCCTTTTAAGTGGGGTAGAGTTCCTAGCGAACTTAGTAGTCCTTCAGTCCTGTGGAATAGACGTTATCCTTGGAATGGACTGGTTAAGTAAACACAAGGGCAATATAGCCTGTGACACTCGGAGAGTTTCACTGGTAAATCACAAAGGGATTAAAGTGGAATGTGCACCGAGGAGGCCAAGAGACATGCCTATGGTGTGCAGCACAGAGGCTACACCCCTAGAAGAAGTGCCAGTAGTCTGCGAATATCCTGATGTATTCCCAGACGATCTGCCAGGCATGCCACCTGATCGAGACATAGAGTTCATAATAGACCTCATTCCTGGCACATCCCCGATAGCCAAGAGACCCTATCGGATGGCAGCCAATGAGTTGGCAGAGTTAAAGAAACAAATAGCAGAGTTGATGGAAAAAGGATTTATCCGACCTAGCTCATCACCATGGGGATCACCCGTTCTGTTCGTAAAGAAGAAAGATGGGAGCCTCAGAATGTGCATAGATTATAGATCACTGAACGAGGTCACCATCAAGAACAAGTACCCACTGCCCAGGATCGATGATCTATTTGATCAATTAAAAGGAGCCAAGTATTTCTCTAAAATAGATCTGAGATCTGGATATTACCAACTCAAGATCAGAGAGGCAGACATTTTGAAGACAGCATTTGTCACTAGATATGGACAGTATGAGTTCACTGTGATGCCATTCGGACTCACGAATGCACCTGCATACTTTATGAACCTGATGAACAAGGTATTTATGGAAGAGTTAGATCGATTTGTCGTTGTCTTTATTGACGACATTCTGATCTACTCTAAGAGTGCCGAAGAGCACGAGGAACATTTGAGAATAGTGTTGGAAAGGCTGAGAGCACACAAGCTGTATGCCAAATTCAGCAAGTGCGAATTTTGGCTAAATAGAGTAGCATTCCTTGGACATATCCTGACCGAAGAAGGAGTGTCAGTTGATCCATCCAAAGTCGAAGCAGTCACCAATTGGAAGCAACCAACCAATGTGACGGAAGTCAGAAGTTTCCTTGGTTTGGCAGGATACTACCGTAGATTCATCGAAGGATTTTCCAAGATAGCCAGGCCTATGACAGCCTTGACCCAGAAAGGCAAGGAATTTAAGTGGACAGAAGCTTGTGAGAGAAGTTTCCAGGAATTAAAGAAAAGGTTGACAACAGCCCCAGTGCTGACCTTGCCAGATATCCACCGGGACTTCGTCGTGTACTGCGACGCGTCTCGACAAGGATTGGGATGTGTTTTAATGCAAGATGGACGAGTGGTAGCCTATGCATCGAGGCAATTGAAGACACATGAGCAAAACTACCCTACTCATGACTTGGAGTTAGCAGCCGTTGTTCATGCACTTAAGATTTGGAGACACTATTTGATTGGAAACAAGTGTGAGATATACACGGATCATAAAAGCCTAAAGTATATCTTCACACAGTCAGACTTAAACCTTCGGCAGCGAAGATGGCTAGAGTTGATCAAGGATTACAACTTGGAAATACACTATCACCCAGGCAAAGCCAATGTAGTGGCAGATGCATTAAGTCGCAAGGCACCACGACATCGTGTCAGAATAGCTAAAAGGAGGCCTGAGTTACAAGCAGAGATGGAAAAACTAAACCTACACTTCGCCCAGCCAGGCCAGTTGAACATGCTATGTGTAGAACCAACACTGGAGAGCAAGATACGCACTGCTCAGGAGACAGACGAGGAAATACTGGATCTTAAGAGAAAGACAGGAGAAGACAAAGCCCCTGGATTTCGAGTGGATAATCAGGGAACCCTATGGTACAAAGATCGGATCTGCGTACCAAATGTGGGTGGCTATCGACACCTCATTCTGGATGAGGCACATAACTCTGCCTACTCCATCCACCCTGGATGTACCAAGATGTACTCGGATTTGAAGCAGAAATATTGGTGGATTGGCATGAAGAGAGACATTGCAGAGTTTGTAGCCAGATGTGACGTATGTCAGAGAGTAAAGGCAGAGCATCAGAGACCCGCAGGGTTACTACAACCACTACATGTCCCAGTATGGAAGTGGGATGAAATCAGCATGGATTTCATCGTAGGTTTGCCCAGGACCCCGAAAGGAAATGACTCAATATGGGTCGTAGTGGATCGCCTGACTAAGGTTGCCCATTTTATACCAGTCAAGGCAAATTACAGAGCGGACAAGTACGCTCAGCTCTATGTGGACCACATCCTCAAGCTACATGGAGTTCCGAGCAGAATAGTGTCTGATAGAGGCTCACAGTTCACTTCCAGATTTTGGAAGAGCCTACATGGGTTGCTAAGAACCAAGTTAGACTATAGCTCTGCATACCATCCCCAGACAGATGGACAGACGGAAAGAGTAAACCAAATCCTGGAAGATATGCTGAGAGCATGTGTCCTAGTCTATGGAAAAGACTGGGAAAAGAGTTTAGCATTCGCCGAATTCTCCTACAACAATAGCTACCAAACAAGCCTGCAAATGTCGCCATTCGAGGCATTATACGGCAGAAAGTGCAGAACACCACTAATGTGGTCAGAGGTAGGAGAAAGGTCATTCTTTGGACCTGCCATTATTAAGGATGCCGAAGAGAAAGTGGCACAGATCAGAGAGAATTTAAAAGTAGCCCAGAGCAGGCAGAAGAGCTACGCGGACACAAGGCGTAGAGATTTGAGTTTTGAACAAGGGGATTATGTGTATCTCAAGGTATCACCCATTCGAGGTACACGAAGATTTCAAATCAGGGAAAGTTAGCCCCGAGGTACATTGGACCGTTCAAGATACTTAAGAAGATCGGAAAAGTGGCGTACCGCCTTGAACTTCCTGAGGAGATGTCTGACGTGCATAACGTCTTCCATGTCTCGCAACTAAAGAAATGTCTGAGAGTTCCAGAAGAAGTGGTACCCACTGAAGTGATGGACCTCCAGCCCGATCTCCGATATCAAGAGAGGCCTGTGAAGATATTGGATGTTGCTACTCGGCTAACCAGAAGGAAGGCCATAAGATTTTGCCGAGTGCAATGGAGTAATCACACAGAGGCAGAGGCCACATGGGAGCGAGAAGATGACCTCAGGAAAGAGTTCCCGTATCTGTTTGAGAGCGAGTCGGAATCTCGAGGACGAGATTCTGTTTAAGGGGGGTAGGTCTGTAGTACCCGTAATTTTGACCATGGCGAGAAACCCTAAAATTTGAATTTTTAAAATTTCCAAACTTAAATAAACTAACTAGACTCAAATAGGGCCAATTTAAATTTTTCCCGAAATAAAATCATGCATGAAAACCTCATATGCATATTTGCTGTTTTTATTGCCTTTATTTTGATTATTTGAGTGAGTGGTGAAATCCCATTTCAAATTCAAATTCAAACCCCTTTGAAATCCCTCCAAAAATCCAAATCCGGGAAAAAGAAAAGCATTTCCTTCTCTATCGGGCCGTCTTCTTCCCTTTTCTCCGCGCCCGGCCCAGCCCTCCATTTTCTTTTTCCCCCTCCCGCGTCGCCGCGCCGGCCCACGCGGCCCAGCATCGCCCCAGCGCCGCGCCCGGTCGCTGACGCGCGGGCCCGGAGGCGTCGTCAACCTCCGGACGCGCGCGCCGCCCGACAAGACCGGCGTGCCGGCCGGAGATTTGCTCCCCCGCCGCTGCGTGACTTCCACTGCCGGCCACGTGTGGCTTCTCCGCTCTCTCCCGCGCTTCCCCCGCCCGGGCCCCCTCCTTCCTCTTCCCCCCCAATCAACCGGCAACGTGAAGCACGACGCCCTCGCCATTTACTCCGGTGAACTCCGCCGCCCGCGAGCTCGCGTTGAACCAACGCGACCGCGCGACCTCACCGCACCCGGGACCCCCCTCCTCTCTCAGCGCCGCGTGGCAACACACCGAGCTCCGGCCCCTACCCTTCGCGTCGCGAGCACGCTACCTCGCCGGAAATATCCCGATGAACTCGGGATATTTCCCGGCCACCCCCGCGCCTCCAAACGCCTATATAAGAAGCACCGGGACCTCCTATTCTCAGTTTCGCCCACACTAGCTCACTCACCTCGCACACCCGAGCTCCACTCGCTCTTTTCCCCAAACTCCGGTCAAGCTCCGGTGAGCTTCACCCCGCCACTCCGTCGCTCCCCGCTTCTCTCCGAGCTCAAGGTGAGCTTCCTCGCTCCCCTCTCCCTCACCTGCACCTCTTCTTCCCCTTCCTCGCGCGCTGTAGCCTAGCATTCACCGTGCGCCACCGTCGCCCCCATCTCCTCTTCCTCTCCGGCCGCCGCGGAGCGCTTCCCGGCCGCGCCGAGTCCGCGTGCAGCCTCTCCGCACTCGCGCGCACGCGCGCGAGCACCCACGCTCGCTCCCACTCCCGCGCAAGCGCACATCAGCGCGCGCACCCGAGCGCCGCCGCGCTCCGGCGAGCTTGCAGCGCCGCCCTAGCCACCGTCCACGTCGACGTCATGCGCCAACACCTTCCCCATCGCGCGTAGATCACCGGCCCCCTTTCCGCTCCCCGCTCCGACCACTGCAGCGCCCGCCGGCGAGCTCTCCGGCGAGGCGGGAACTTTTCCCCCGCCTCCGCCGCGTCGGAGCCGCCGCGCCGCGTGGCGTCCGCGTGGCGGCCACGTCGGCGCCGCGTCAGCGCCCACCGCCACGCAGCGCGCACACGTGGTGCACGCGGTTCACGTGCACCGCATGTGCACAGAGGCTCGGTCCACGCCTCTGTGGACCGAGTCCACAGCACAGTAAACCCCGGGCCCCTGGCCCAGCTGGCCCACCTGTCAGCCTCAGCCACACAGCCCAAATTGCTGGGTACACCCAAGAGTGTACACAGAAATGAATTTCGAGCACTATTCCAATATCAGAAAAATCCCCAAAAATATCCAAAAATTCCCAAATTCATTTCTAACCAATTTCCAACCCTTGTGCACCTCTGGAAAATTTGGGTGAAGATTATACTTGCATTAAGTTAATCTCCCCTAATTCCAATATAATCCTTTACATTCAAATGTCAATATCTTTTCCGTTTTAAATCCAAATCAAATGATTTTTGCACCAAAATTCATCTAAAATCACCCTCTATCCAACCACACCAGAGCCATCCTCCTTGTGTCATTTTTGGTATTCTATTTCATTTTATTTCGATGATTGTTTAATTGCGTGAAGCGGTAGAATTAGATTTTCTTTTATTTTCTTCGTTAGATAATCAAGTCGACGAGGAGGAGTACGAGGATCCCGACTACGAGGAAGGATTAGAGGAAGAAGATTTTGGTGAAGGCAAGTCCTAACCACCTTGATCATATTGATCCTACGTTTACAAATATCCCATTTAGAGCTTGTTTGCAAATAAATCTTGCATAGTCATTTAAAATGATTTTAAATGCTAGAGTAACCTAACATTGGTTAAGCCCTGCCTTGATTATTGTTACCCTTAATCCTTGTTAGCCCTAGGTTCCAACATCATTAATCTTTAATGAATTGTTGGATAATAATGCCGCTTAGGATTATCACACTGTGTTAATTAATAATATGCTTCACATGTTTTTGTGTGAAAATGTGTGTGTGACTTGGTGATGTGTGTGTGAAATAAAAGGGGTGGGATTAGTAAGAAAACCCATAGTGGGGGTTATGCTTTTAGACGGGAGCAAGCGAGGTAGTCCTCAGTGGGGAGGCTATCTCTGGGACGCTATCCCTCATTGGAGGGTAGCTATTGAAGATGCTTGCTTCGGTCGTATAAGGACCGGTTCGTGTACCGTCTGGCCTAGCACACAGTGCAACCACGAGGCTCCTTTATGGGAGGAGTTTGGAACCACACCCTACTAGTGATCGCCCGGTACCACCAGGAGGCAGAGTGCAATCGGAAGCCAGGAGAAGGTCTTGACGATATTGGCGTCGGATCCGGCAGGAGGAGTTGTTCGGCTTTGGCCATTATCTTGATTATTATATGAAGCCCCTGGTCGCGGAATTTCCGAGGTGGTACCGTGGTGACTCTAGGCAGGTACGGGACCATTAGCGTGTCTTACCAACCCACGACGGTGGGAAGGTCTGGCACCCCTCGTGGGGAAAGTGTACACCCTCTGCAGAGGATATCGAATCTATCCGGATAGCCGTGTTCCACGGTATTGGACGACGCGAAAGCCATGGCCGTCACATGATTAGACTTTGGCGTGAGTTCTCCTTGGCGTGTGTGTTTTCGGAAGAACGCCGGTTTGGAGCCGTGTGCTGGTTGCCTGCCAGCGACTAAAATTTGGGAACTGGCGGGAAGGATTTATTCTCCCCCAGGGCCACAACCCCACTAATTCTCAATAACCTTGACTTAGAGCTTTTGCAAAATCGTTTTGATTTTCAAAACAAACCCCTGCATCAAAAATTGGCTTTCCGGCCGATTGATAAAACCTTCAGCCTACACCTTGACAATACCCTTGCATGGGAGTCACCCTTGTGTAGGACTTGCTGAGTACCTTATGTACTCACCCCCCTATCTCTATCCCCTCTTCAGAGGAAGAACCAGAATACGACTTTCAGGGCGATGGCGAAGAAGATTAGGGTCGTCCAGCGCAAGGCTGCCTGTGGAGTGGATCCGCTGCCGCCGTCCGTTGCGTAGAATAAAGTGTGGCGTTGCTGCTTCCCAGCAACGGCCGTCTTGATGTAATGTGTGGAGTTGTAAGGCCTCTGGCCGTTTCAAAGACCTTTATGTAATATAAAGGCTTGTAATGATCTTCGGTAATAAATAAAAGGTATGTTCTCTGAATTGCCAATCTGTGAGAATGGCCGTATCAGCGACTGATCCAGGGACTGATACGGTGTATTCAAGTACCTCAGAAAATGGGGTATGACAATGAACCTCAAGAAGGTCCATTATCTCGTCACGGGTGTTCTGCCGGCATCCTTTTGCAAAGTGAATAGACGATTTGTCTCTATTGATCTGTTGCCCTGACGCTTTGCAATATTCTTGCAATGTCTCCTTAATAATCTCCGCATTCTCCCTACTCGCCTTGAAGAACAGCAGGCTATCATCTGCAAAGAGTAGGTGACTGACCACCGGAGCCGATGGCGCCACCATTATGCCACTGAGCTTAGATGATTGAACTTTGTCTTTTAAAAGGCACGAAAGGCCCTCTGCTGCCAATAAGAAAAGATATGGAGAAATTGGATCGCCTTGACGGATTCCCCTAGTAGGCTTAAAGCCTTGACAGATTCCGATGTGAGTTCGAGACCTAGCTTGCTTTGTTCTTTTCTTTGGAAGGAGGACCGAGCCCATAATGATTTTTTTTTTTAGGGGAACCGAGCCCATATTGATGTGTTGGAGCGGGGGAGATGGAGCTGGGTCTTGGCTCCGTAATTGTTTGGGTAGGGTTCATTTTGAGTTTAAACTAAGTCTCAAGTAGAGCTAGGCCCGATCAGATTTCGGAACTATTTTAGTAACAATCTTTTTCTTGGCCCGTGACAAGCTTGGGCCCACGTAGTCGGCAGAGTGAAATAAATGATATAAAACCACTTTATTTTGAAAAGTAAAATCACTATTAGCTGGGCCCACTTTTTCATTTTATGTATGAAAGTAAATGTTCGTTACACCAAAATATTTTGAAAAAAAATCATTTGTGAAATGTAATTTTATTGCCTGAAAACTCACATTCTAAAATGGAAAATTTTGATATCTGATCATGAGAAAGAGAGTGAGGAGTTGGATCTGAGGATGATTTGGCCCGTGACACACAAGCTGACAGGTCACAATACTAATAGTGATGTACGTTATTCATCACAAATTCTTAGCTATCATGACTGGTAGGCTCATGTTACACTGACTAGGATGCTTGGTGGCATTCTTCCAGAATGTTGGGTTTACCGACGATTGCTTTTCACCATGAAACCTCAAACAATATGTGGTGGGCCCATAATTTGTTTGTTACGATATGACGATGGCATATTTTGCAAGTTAGGTTCAGTCACATGTCTTTTGTGACAAATTTTTAAATTTTTGACCTGTGGGGACCAACTGATATCTGTGACAATTTTCCAATCTTCACAAAAAAATGGCTATTTTCATAAAACTCAATGAGCTGCTTTGAATCACCTAGTCATCACAGTTCCTTAATTTTCCTTTCCAATCAAGTAAAGTAGTCCAAAATAGCTAGTGTGTATCATCTTACGAGTGTTTTCATCACTAGTAGCCAATTTCTTGCAATGAGGGTAGCCAAGTGTACAAGGATGACTCGAGAAAAATGAGATCATATGACGGAATTCAAGAGAAGAGAAATCTAATCATCAGAATGATGACACTGGACCAAAATTTGATATTGAACTCCACCAGAGAGTTTTTTTAAAACATGCCGTCCAACTTAATATCGGGTATAATCCAACCAACATATGTTTTCTGGCTTGAGATTAGTGTTGTGCAAATCCGATTATGTGTGCTAGCTAGGGGTAGGCTCAAATGTAAACGTATGTATATTTTGACCATATACAAATTCAAATATGACGTACGCCTGTACACATGTCAACTTTTAATAATATTTTAAATTGAATTTTCTACAAGCTTGGTTGGCATCGTGATTGAAATTTTGGGTGATATGCACACCATCTCTGCGCATTTCAATGGTGGCTGCAAAACTAGGACGTTTCCACGGTTGCTGCAAAACCAGGGCATTCTGAAGGGGTTTACAGAGACATAAACGATCAGATACTAGTGCCATCTCAATATTATAATTAAAATTTAACAGTAGTTTTGAAGTCATGCATCCAAATTAATTTAGCAACAACCAACTTAATTAAACAAGCCCAAAATATATATAGACATAGTGCATGGCTATACATTAGAACATAGCAAGAAGAGAAAAAAAATAAAGTGGTTTATTAATTTGATATGGCAAAGAAAATGAATCTATATATAATTAACAGTGTTTCACAATTGACACATTCGGTCGCATCGTATGAGAAGAGATCTAATCTAAGGATTTATAACCTTTACCACTACCACCAGCCATTTCTTTGAACTTCCACCGGTGAATTAGGAAGCTTTGCAAGCACCTCCTCAAAGAGAGCGGGGCAACTGATTCTCAAATGTTGGAAACCGTCACTCGCCATGAGCGCCACCTTACGATTACCAATGCACTCGATGAACCTGAAGCATGCTTCCTTAAGAGCAGTGAAACCATGCTGCTCCGCCAGAACCAGTGTAGTTGCCACGTTTGTTGCGTCCGCACGGCTAAGCAAAATATCCGTGCAAATAATCTTCAGCTTCTCAAGGTCGTACCTATCGGCTGCCACAATCAAATGCTGAGCTATAGCTACGTTATCCCTATCATCGATCTCAGGGAGGGCATCCGTGTAGATGAAGTGGAGCATGGCCCTGAACACGTTTGGATCCATCTCGTCGATCTGTATGTAGGCCATGTCCTTCTCTTTCATGTGACCGAAGAGCTCCGCCTTGAAAACCGACGACCGAACAGCGAGCACAATCCTGTGTGCCGGGAACAGCTCACCACTGACCATGAACGTCACATCTGCCCCCAATCTGCTCGCTAGAAGGTCACCAAGATGATGCTGCAAATCCGGACGTGCAGCCACCAAGGAAGGTGGCACGGCTGGTGTCTCTGGGCGCACGGTGCTGGTTCCAACACTTGCCTCTTTAACAACAGTGACATTGCAACGGATCCGAAGAACATCCTGTGTTAGATACCACCACTCGAATGTCTTTCTTCTGATGAATTTTCTGCACCCCCAACGTGCCGGAGGAAATCCAGCGACTAACGAAAAAGTACTTACTGGGATGACCTTTAAGTAATTCAGGACTGGCTCGCCGTACTTGTCCAGTACGTAGAACTCGAATTTTGCCCTGACATCGTCGTCCATATTAACAGCTGGGTGATCGAGGTGGAGGAACACGGATATCCAGCCGGCGCACTCCAGGAGTGAACCTTCGGGGAAGCATTGGATGTACCACTGGTGACCCCCAACGGTGAACACTTCAGAGTTGACGCTCACACCGACGCCGATGCCCTTGGTATCTGAGTAGCGGTCGATCTTGAGAATGTGCGCCCCGGTTATCGTCTCTGAGATGATGGTCGGCCTGATAGCGCTGCTGTCGCTGGCAGCAGACGAGGAACTGGTGGCACCCATAGGTACCTATGCTTTATATGTAGGTGACGAAAATGATTTTTTCCCCCAAGTGTTGCTAATATTCAGGTCGACGAGACAGGTAAATCAGGAAGGTTGTTATACGGAGCTGCGAAGATTTAACTTGCCGTACATGTTAATAAATATGATGGAGCTGTTGTACGTGTACTCAGACTAGGAAAAATAAATCAACTCGGATAGGAGAAGAAAACGATCTGTTGTCGAATACCAGGTAGCATACTGGCTGCTCTGTACGTACGCAGACTGGAATCCTACTAGAAGAAGGCAGGCCACCGCCCACCATGCATCAAAGTTAACTCAGCGCGTAGGTCATGTTTGTTCCATCTTCGCTCAAACCTCCTTCCCTTTTTTTCCTAAAAAAAAAAAACATCTCCGTTTTCAGCCACGGGCAGCTTATGAAGTGTGTTATATGTTTCATTTCTCTTTAATTAAAAAACAGACCATTACAAATTGACAACCGTAACTAGTATTACTTTATCTGTGTAACAATGACTAGTACCAATACACGTGCGCCACACACGTGTCTAAAAATTAAACCACTTGACAGGACCATAAAATTTATGAGTAACTTGACTAAAATTCTCTTTTATTGTCTAGAATTTAATTATTTTGAAGAGAATCATACATGACCAGTCTTGTGGTCCAGGATTGCACATAACCACTATTCACAGCAAATATAAATAAACTTTATCTAGAGCACTATTTTCATGTGACTGGAGGCTCAACAAATAAAAGTATTCACAATAAGTAAAGAGTTTGTTTCCCAGATGGATCATCGATGCATCTGACCGGACAGAGCTCTAGCTTCGGTGGCACAAGCCGGTCGTTTCAACTATCCTTGCAAGCTCTCGACACATGTGAAATTGTTTGACAATTTTACACCATAAGCAGAAGCAGAAGCTTCAAAAGCCCTGCCAAAGACTCCCTTACATAAGTCATCTAGTATGCATCAGAAACAGAATATTTCACCATTATTTTATTTCAAATAAAGAACCCCAAAGGTCTTAAAACAAGAAGCACCTTATGAGCACTTAGCACTTAACGATCAATTACTATTACTAACAACTACTTAAAAATGACTGAAAAATCCACAGGCAACCCTTCATTAATGACGGGCCATTGTTCCTTGGTTTAATAATTCATACATTCCCTCCTCGATCTGCTGCTGCTACTCGACAGTCTTGCCCAATCTTCTCAGCTAGGTTGAAAACTTGATAGCATCCACAAGCAAATGCAAAATTTCATCCAAGAACATCCACAAGTCAAAAGGATTAAAAAGATAATGCATATTTATTTCTCTGAGAAGAAATGTTTGGTGGATTTACCTGCTGATGAGGAAATTCACTCTCGATGAAGTCAGCTGAGGATCATTGCACCTTATCACCACTTGTTAATATGGATGAAAAATCATTACAATATGTATGTTGGAGGACATTGTACAACACATTTATGTAGTGCTTTTTGGCCATAGGGTCGTGTTCTATGTATACATTTACCAAATTAATAAAAAAATATCTAGTAGGGGCTCCCCTGCTATTCTCCTAAAAAAACAAGATACAATATCAATCACATAAATACGATAAAATGTTTTACATATTTTTGTATGCTAAATCAGTATGCCTCAGGCCCAGCATGATTATGTCAGAATTTCATGTGTCCAGATAGTTACGAAAACCTGAAAGCACACAGCTCATAATCCCGTCTTTTTTGAGTGCAAGTATTTTCTGTGCCAATTAACCAATCGTTGCTGCATGCTAAATTACTTTGGCCCCACAACATTTGAAAAGAAAGCCCCATGCGTCCGTCAAGAATCAAACTCGCAGCTGTCAGTACTTTCAGAGATGCATAAATGACTACTACTGTCTTTGAGTGACAAACTAATGCACTTATGCAGGAAAAAACTATTATACTTTCCTCATCTCAACTATGATGTCATAAAATCCATTTCGCCATATCGGTGGCAAATTGCTTATATTTGCTTCTCTTGTCAGTTGCTAAACATAGGTAGATATAAACTACAGTGAAATAACTGAATATTGTCAAACATCAGGAGTGAGTGATAAGTAACTCTCACCTTGCCATCATACTCTTTTCTCGAGAGAACCTCGAGTGCTTCGTTTTGAGTGCATCAAAGCAGACTGAAAATCCCAAAAACATATTTCAAAACTTCTTGTGACACACAACAGAACCCCATCAATTATGGAGGGCCATCTCAATCGAGTGGAGTCTAAAAGCATGTGTTGTATGCAATTAATTTAAATTAGTAGTATTCGGTATTCAACAATACCAAAAATAAATGCAATTTATAGAGATTTGCTAGAAACATAGTTTCGAAGGCGGTGAGGGTTCGAGTCGCAACCAAAGCAGGGCCTTGCTGCCTAGGCGACAAGACGACAATACAACCTTGTGGCAACCAGGCGGTGCCTGGACACCTAGCTGACACCGTGAAAATCAGAGCTATAGGGTGGCCAAAAAAAAGATGTTTGAGTGTTATCTTGCAAATGGAGAACATATCAAAGCAATTGAAGAAGTTTACCTGACTTTAACAACCTCCATCTCCAAGCATGGCAGCTGCAGTGGATATCAGTAGTAAATATCACCACCCTAATTATGCAAATAATTAAATAATAATGCAGATTTTCTTTATCATACTCATATTTCATTAATTTATACCTTCTGAATGTTCACTAATATCTATTTGGCTTCCTTGTTTTTTCAACCTCACCACCAAACACATTTGTTTTCTGCAATCTTCCTTCCTTTCTTTTTTCTCCCATGGTTTACATTTTCCTTTCCTCTCATGGTTTCCCTTCTACCCTTACTTCCTACCACAACGCATTCTACCTCATCAGTTAAATAAAAAGTAGTCCCTGCATTACAAAGTTCTAGATATCTTTTTTAAAGGAAATGGTAGGTGTCATGACTTTGCATTATAGAAGGATAAAAGGCAGCTCAAATACAAATAATAATTTTTGAACGATCAGCACAAATATGAATATTAACAGTTTTAGATAAGATGTAAGGAAGAGTACTGTTTCAAACAAAGTTACCTTTTGATTCGGAGAGGGGTGCAGTGTTCTGAACCGTACTCGTCCCTCAGCTTGCACATGACTAATTTCATAAAGCTGTAGCCTGTAAAAAACCAGGCTATGGTTTATACATTTAGAATTTGACAAATAAATAGATATCGTTCAAGGCTTCAACCTATTCATCAATGTTAGTTTAGAAACTGAAAATAGATGTAGAGATTTCAAGAATGGTTACCTCGATGACTTTGTGATAGTGGAAGTATATTGAAGCAATGTTTGGTGATCAATCAATGTGAGGATTGGGTTCCTGCCATCACAGTGGAATGAATTAACTGGAGATGCAAATTCAGGAACAACTTTGAATATAGTAACAACAAATAAGATGTTTTAAATCAAAAACAAAAAATGTTTCATTGTAGCTAAGCAAATAGTAGCAATATTACCAGAGATTCATTAATAAACTTAAATTTCGTCATGTTTTGGAGTCGGCCGGCAGTAAAAAAAGTTAGTATGATTAAATATAGAGATTATCAAAAAATCATTAAGCAATCCTGGACATGCATGTTGTAAAGATCCATTTAAATTCAGACCTTACTAAAGCAAACAAATGTGACTGCCTTGAAACAGCGGCAGCTATTGCTGTACAATCCCCAAAAAATATGAAGAGTGTCTGTCACAAAAAGCAACAGGATCAGACGCTTTGACTTGGTCAAAAAGAACAAAATCAGTATACCTTGACGGGCAGCTTCAGGACTTCAGCAATTGACGGGCAGCTTGTGCAATTAACTGGCAACTTCAGCGACGCCAAGATCAACCTCGACGAAACCTGGATCACCGGACGCCGCCCATGTCAGGATCACCTGCCAATTCCATAAGATAATGAAACATCGAGTTGAAAATTGATCACCTGCGCTTGGACCCGATGAAATCATGCGATCAGATCATGGACACAAAACAGAGCCCTGCGGAAAACATGGCATGCGGAAACTGCTCAGCCAGATTGGAGGTAGCGACATCTGCTACGGCGGCGGCGCGGCTGCTCTCTTTGATAGTGCCGGTGCCGTGCCCGGCCGGCGGTGTGGCGCAAGGCGAGGTATTCAAACGGCGACGACGGTGACGCGGGCGGCGAGGGGCTCGAACGGCGACGCCTTCCAAACATGGGTCAAATCTAAATTGCGCAGGGTACATTAAGGTTGCTATTTTCACGTCAACCAAAAGTGCGCGTGCATTTCAATAATTTCCAAACGGAGGAATCTCAATCTCAATAGAAGAGCTATACGGTGGGTGGGTGGCGTTGGGTGAGAAAAGAATTTTTTTTAGCGTGACGGTCATGTAACACTTTCCAAAAAATTAACATAACAGATGGGGGAGAGAGGGGGAGCGTTACGTCCGGGATTTGATGGAATGATTTGGTGCGTTGGATTTTAGGCACATGATATGGAAGGACGGTTCAGATGACAGTGTAGATAGGGTGGCAGAGTATAACTGATTTTTTTCTCAACTGGTTCTTTATTGGTTTAGATTAGATAGATTACATGCATATAGCTCTAACCGACCGAAAATTGCATGCATAGTAAACAACACAAGGCTCTAATTTTTTTCCTTCTTAAATCTGAGCAGTGGTGGTGGTCTCTACGCGAACCTCCTTAATCACGGTGACATCGCACCTGATCTGGAAACAATAGAGATGTGAAGACCGCTCCAAATCCTCCCTTTTGATGAACTCTCTGTATCCCCAACGTGGCGTTTTGACTAAGGAGAAGTTCGTTCGTCCGGGCTCCTTGTTTTGTGAGATCAGCCTTCCCTTCCTGTCGAGTAATTTGAAGGTGAATCTTGCCTTGATGACGTCGTGCTTATCTGCTGGGCAATCGAGGAAGAGGTAGAGCGATATCCAGTCGGTGCATTCCTCGCGTTCGCCGTCGGGGAAGTAGGCGATGTACCAGCTGTGCCCTCCGGCCATGAACGTGCCAGAGTTGATGCTCTTGCCGACGCCGTGGCCCCTGGTGTCGCTGTTGATCCGGAGGATGTGCGACCCGGTGGCCGTCTCGGTCACGACCGTCGACGTGCTGCAGCTGCCGGCGGCAGCGGCGCCGCAACAGGAGGAAGAGGTGTTTCCCATATTGATCCGCCGAAGCCTCGCGAGCGCAGGACGTCACCTCCCGGGACCAGGGGTGTTATATGTACATGTCCCGGTTGTATCGCGAGACGTAGGAATCGTATACAAAACAATCTCCGATTTGGATCCAAATCATACTTAGTAATTTTTTATTAAAACTTAAATAATAAACGGAGAGAAAAATTATTCTGAGCCACGGACATTGCTACCCGAAAAAATCAATGAACTATAGTAGATAGTATAATAAAATGCTCCTAAGAATATACAACCCTTGTTTATTTGCAAGGAAAAGACTATACAACCTTTGTTAAATACAGAAACTCCGTCATGAAACCCCTAGAACTTTAGGGCTTAGGCTCTCCCTCAAAATAAGACCTCACGGAGCAATCTTGGAAATCAGCTCGTCGAGAAGGGCGGGGCAACTATGCTTGAGATGATCATAACCTTCGGTTGCCATGGCTGCCTTAAGATTACCGTGAGACATGAGAAACGCAAAGCCAGCCTTCTTAAGTCCTTTGCAACCATGTTGCTCGGCCAAAACCAGCGTCTCAGCTACATTTCTGTTGTTGATGTGGTTGCAGAGCTTGTCCTCGCATATCAGCTTAAGCCTCTTCAGGTCATACCGGTCGGCTGCCACAAGCAAATGCTGAGCCATGGTGATTCTGTCTTCCATGTCCATGATAGGTATCGAGTCGGTGTAAATGAAGTGGAGCATTGCTCTGAACACGTTGGTTTCCATGTCGTCGATCTGCACACGAGACGATGTTTTCTCCATCATGGACCCGAAGAGCTCTGCCTTGAACACCGGTGACCGCGCAGCGAGCACGTTCCTGTGAGCCGTGAACATCTCACCGCCAACATCGAATGTCACGTCTGTCACTGCTCCTGCCCAGAGGATGCCGCGGAGCTCCTTGTTCAGTTTGGATGGTGGCACCGTGACGAACTTCTTATTTGTCATGGATTTCTCTCGGGAACGCTTCGCGATTCCTTCTGTCAAGACGGTGACTTCGCACCTGATGCGGAAGCTATCATCTTTCAGGCAGTTGGATCCTTCGAAATCGCCGTTCCTTTTGATGAACTTAGGGAAGCCCCATGAACTGGAAGCTGAGAAGCTTTTTGCGTTCTCAGTGCACTTGACGTGTGCGATGACAGGATTTCCGTCCTGATCTAGCAAAGAGAACTTGAATTTTGCCCGGACGACGGTTTCATCATCAGTAGGATCGGGAGGGATTAACTTGAGAAAAAGTGATATCCAATCAGCGCAGTCCGTGTTTTCGCCATCAGGGTAGTATCGGATGCCCCAGGTGTGCCCTGCGACGCGGAAGCTGCTGGAGATGATGCTCTTGCCAACACCGATGCCCTTGGTTACTGAGTAGCCCTTGATCCGGAGATCATGTTCCTTGGTCACGGCGTCGGCGACGATGGTCGATGCGCTGTCGTCCCAGTCGCCGGAGGCAGACGAGGAAGATTTGTTGCCCATAATGGAGAGCGTCTGTTATTTGCCGCGAATTGAAACAGGGGTAAACAGGGAAGGCTGTTACAACGAAATCTGAGACACGACTGTCGTTGTATACGCTGGTCGACGATCCGGAATCCGGAATTTATATGATAGGTGTACCTTGTTCAAGTCTTTTACGAGTCTGAAGTATAGAACTCCCATACATGTAGAACTGTTGGATACCGATGAGGATACATATAGCTTTTTTTTTAGCTCCATGAGGATACATACAGCTGTATACATATGAAGCCTGGAGACTGACACGGAGAAGCCTTGTACTTATCCAACAAGGAGTGCTGGGCTGTATACGCCCTATTGAAACTGGAGCAACTTTCGTTGGTGGGAACCAGTGTTCTTTTTAAAAAAAAATTGACTTGGGGGACCAATGTTCTAACGAGAAGAGATGGGTGATGTTCTAGGGACCGCCTATGCGCAACGCGAGCTATTTTTAGAGCATCTCCAGCAGGGCCCTAAACAAGAGCCCTATCTTTTACGATGTTTGCGGATAATGTGAGCCATCCGTTGCCTTAAATCTAATGCTCCACAATCAAAGTTACCTATCAAAAGGTACAAATGTATTGATAGAGGTACTTAAGTATGAAGGCTAAAAAAGTAATTTTAGATGGCGAGTAAATATGGTACGACAGGGCAAAGAGGAAAGAAATCACCTAGGCTTCCTCTATTTACGTTGTTTTAATATCATTTACTTGGTTTCGATTTTTCTTTGAATAATGCGAGAACACAACTGCCGCTAATGGCCACGGCAACACCGTGCCGGCAGCGTTGCCGCTACGGACTATGGCGAGGTGGTTCCGGAAGTGATGACGTAGATACATGCCCATCTATGGCCGCTAGGTGCCGGCGGCCAGCGATGGCGTAAACGTCAGAAGAGCCATTTTGTATCATCATTATTTTAGTAATCTATACGGTTCTTCACAAATTACATGTTTTACATTTTAGACTAGTGCGTTGGGTGCCACAATTGTTGAACGAAAAGAAAGAGCATGAACAAATTTGCCAAAGATCGCACATTGTTTTAGAAATAAACCATTACATGTTGCAAACTGATTTGTAGATTTTTTTTAGATCCATCTCGTACATTGAGTAAATCAACTGATTGAGTAAGCAACCAGAAAAGATAGTAAATAACAATTCTTTTTTAACGTTTGCCACGCTTCAATGGAACAAGTCGCAGCTGCCCTACTTTACTTGGTCCCTTCTCAGCACTCGTCTCCATAAAAAATCATCACGCATTAATTAATGGTTGCTCATCCCTCCATGGCAACGAAAGAGAGACGAATATAGAATGTCATCATTTTCAGAAAGGAAATAAAATAGAGCTAATAATTGTGATGTAAAAAAGGAAAATATTATTAATTAGTTTCCATGTTATGATAATTTTTATTCCGTACCTTACCCCTCTCTTGATTAACGGTCCACGTTACAATACTTCTTAATACTTCCAAGTACCTCGCAAACACCGTAAAATTTCTCTTTTGATGCCCCTCAAATCACCCCTTCCACTACTCTATTTTGATGCCTAACCTTCAGGCCCCTAACTACAGCTGGCATGGGACCTACAGCCTTTCCCCCCTCCCGGGCACTCCTCTCCGCTCCCGCGCGCTCTTCCCGTGCATTCCTGCTGCCGCCGGGATGCCATGCCGCAGATGAGCCGCCGTCCCCGCCTGTCCCCTTCCCATCACATTGGCTGGGACAGCAGCAGATGTGAGCCCCCCATGGACGGCGGCAATGGAGCTCACGTCTCGCCTCCCTGTGTCGCATCACCGCTCCGGGCCAAGCTTCACTGCCATGCGTGCCGTGCCGCAACCTGCCATGGCCAACCATGACATTGTCAGCTGCGCGCGCCTCGCCCACCGCCCTGGTCGTCACGCCGCAGCCCGCCATGGCCAGCCGTGACGGATCTGAGCCGCCGCCTTCCACCATGGTCGCCCAGCGCTCGCACGACGGCTCCCCGGCCATGGAGGCCAGCGCGCACTCACCACGTTGGCCCCATCCGTCACGCGTCATCTTGCTTGTCTTGTCGCCCACGCCTCGCCTAGCTCCCCCTGAGTGCCGCCCCATCAGCCCCGGCCTCTCCCGCCTAGCGCTCGTGCCCCGCGCTGCTCCAGGTCTGCACTGGCCCTCGCCTGCGCCACGCGAGGAGGACGCGAGATGTGCCATGGCCGCGCGCTCCCGCCGTGCCATCAGCTGGAGTTGCTCGTGTCATATTGAGATGAGGGAGAGGGAGAGGATAAGGTTGAGGGGTGTGAGTCAATGACAAACTAGACCCGCATAAAAATACATGCTAGCCCCTATATGGCATTCTGAGGGCCTTGATTTACATGTCCTGCTGGAGATGCTTTTATCTGTCATATAGCGTAGCCCACTAGGCCCACAGCTTCCGTGCACGGCGGTTTAATGGGACGATTTTTTTCTCAACACGGAATCGCGCTGGAGCGGGAACAAGAGTGCGCGGTAAATTTTCTTTCGCACGCGGGAGCGCGGTGTGTGTGTGTGTGTGTGTGTGTGTGTGTGTGTGTGTGTGTGTGTGTGTGTGTGTGTGTGAAACACTTCCAGCCAGTGTTTCATGCCCCGCTGCGGCCTGCGGGTGATGGGGCATCCACAAATAGCACCAGCAACCTTCCCATCACAATTGTGCCGTGCTCCTTGTGCACTACTGGTCCCCCAACGCTCTTCCTCATGCACTCACACCTCAATCCACAGACCGTGGCACACTGGCAGCCTCCCTCCTGCTTCACCGGCCTGAGAACCAAAAAGTCGGTGGACACAATGTACTCGAAATTTAGAGGAGACATATCGTCGTCCTCATTTTGATGCAGAGGCTGGAATTATATTCCCGCTTCTAAAAAAATCGTCATCCTCAGGATTGCATAGGGGAATACTAACAGGTTCCTTCCCACTGGAAAGGTCGAGAGAGATGTACCCGGGAGACACAGAAGCTTGAACTTGCAGACCTCGTGGCCCGACTTGCTGGTGCCGAAGTCGGAGCTGACGACCATGTAGAGGCCGTTGTAGACGTAGACCTTGGTGGGCTCCTATCCGTTGAAGAAGGGACGGCGGGTATGATCATCTGAAGGGCAGTTGCCCCTCTCTTTTTGATGAACTTGTTAACAAGCTTGCTCCTGATGCTTTCGTTGTTTGAAGCAACAAAACTAGAAGTTCATTTTGATATTCTCTTTTTCAGCAGAGAATAATAATGATGATGTTTGAGACTAGTAGATGATAAGTCAGTGGCTCAGTGTTACATCAGTACGTAGAGATAATGCATGTAGGCAGTGCAAATTGTGATTTGGCTTACTTGAGACAAAATATATAAACCACTAAGTATGCAGTAATGTAGAACGGAACTTCATGGCAAACGCACTGCTCTTCGTTTATCAAATTTAAAGTGATGTTTCAGTTGTGTGTGTGTGTGTGTGTGTGTGTGTGTGTGTGTGTGTGTGTGTGTGTGCGCCCAGTCATTATCACACATTTTCAATATCAACTTCCAAATTAGTCATACGTTTTCGAAGATACGTAGAGTGTTAAAATGCCAAAATATCACATTCAGTTGGCTGTGTTGGTTTTAAACAGTAAGAACAAAGTGAACTGGTGCATCATCACAGATATAAAAAAAAAAAGGAAACTGACTGGTGCACCAGTTCATTTCCAGACATCAGTGGCCGAATTGAATGTAATCTGATACAAAACAAGGACACGCTCCAAATATATCATTAGATTGGCCTCAGGAAAAAAAATCATCAGATTCATGGGTTCAGCGGGCCCGGCAATGTCCGTAGCATATTTCTAGTTGCATATCTGATTACTTTCTGGCTAATCTGGCGAAGCCAGTTTCACCAACAATTCCATTTGCAAATCAAATGGATTCAGATGCTCCACAGATATATGGTTCGAGGATTATGAACAACATCAATATAGACCATAAGAGAAGGAAGATGAATCAGATGTTTTAGCAGAACAGCTTTGTTCATGGAACATACAGTCTAGAAATACATACCAAGTACTGTAGCCAAATATAAATTATTTTGAGTCAACCATGCATGACAGTACAACACTGGTACATTTAGCACACCTTTTGTAGTTATAACTGCCAGCAGTAGCAGCAGCAGCAGCAACAACTAAAGGATTATGACAAGTCGACATGAAAGCAATATACTACCCGCTAGTACAATCCGGGAAAGGAAAAAAAAAAACATTGCCTACAACATCCATCCATAATCGATACATCAGTGCTACCAAGCTACTCATGGCATTCCATAATCGATGTTGAGCTCTCGCATGGGTGGGATGGTCTCCATGGTGAACAACATGAGAAGACGGCGCGATTCACCCCATTTCCACGAAGCACGTATTGGAGAAACACATTGGGTGTGCCGCTATGGCTGATGTAGTACGCCACACTCCTCTTGCGAGACATGTCAAGCAAATACTCTGCCCCAGGGAACAGCTGGAGCCTGGAGCTGGCATCTCCCCACTCACTCCATCGTGGAGGAAACCTCTTGTATGGATCGATGATGCAGCGATCCTTCCTCAAAGCATCCATAACCACCACCTCACCACTGTACTCACACACAAAAGCGCCGGGATGTATCAAGTCGAGTGTCCTGACACCCCATTCTTTTTCAGTAAAGCGGAACACCTCCAGGCGGTGCTTCACCCCCCGCTGCGTGACCCGGTTCACACATGTTATGGGGCATCCACACAGAGCACCACACTCGTATACCACTGGCCTCCCATCACAAGTGTGCCATCCACTTTGTACACTTCTGGACCCCCACCGTTGTTTCTCACACACTCGCACCTCAATCCAAAGCCTGCCACAAGTACAGTGGCAGCCTCCCTCCTGCTTCACCAGCCCGAGAACCGAAAAGTCGGTGGACACAATGTACTCGAAATCTAGAGGAGACCTATCGTCATCCACCAGATTGCATATAGGAATACTCACAGGTTCCTTCCCGTTGGAAAGGTCGAGAGAGATGTACCATGGCGGAAGGATTTTGGAGTCGATGGCGTGCTTCAGCAGCTTGGCAGTGTTCCAACTCTCGCTGCCAAGGTCGTCCTGGCCAGGGAGACGCAGAAGCTTGAACTTGCAGACTTCATGGCCGGACTTGCCGATGCAAAAGTCGGAGCTGACGACCGTGTAGAGGCCGTCGTAGACGTACACGTTGCGGTTGCGGACGGCGTCGCATGTGTGTCCACGGATGACGCGCACCTCGATGCCGTAGAGGTGGCTGTTGTGGAGGGCGAGGTTGCCGCCCTCGAGCAACTGGTCGGCGTGGTGGTCGAGGCGGCCGCCGCTGCCGGTGTAGACCAGGACGTCGCCGGTGTCCTCGTCGTCGAGGTAGCCTCCAGAGGAGACGATGCTGGTGCTGATGTGGTGGCCCTCGCTGACGACGCTGCCGGAGATGTAGCTGATGCCGGCCTGCAGCGCGGTGTGGAGGCCGACGACGCAGAGCTCGGCGCGGTAGAGGAAGGCGTCGCCGACGAGGACGCCGGGGATGTGGCCGATGATGTGGTGCTTGCGGTGGAGGCAGTGGCCGGCGGAGAGCATCATGCTGAACGCGTGGAGGTTGGCGCGGTTTAGTCTGCCGGCGTAGATCCGGCGGATCGGAGCGCTTTGAAGGTGAGGCGCGCACGGCGGGCGAGTGCACGGAAGTGGAGCACTGGAGCTGGTCCGCAGGACCGAGGTTGGTGACGCAAACCATCTCGGGGACAGGTTGGTCTAACTTGTTGCGGCCACTAGAACAATTGTGGGCTTCTATGACGTTTTTCTGGTGACAATAAATGTTTCGTCGTAAAGCGTGTTGAGTTTATGATGTTTTTTAGAAAATCGGGTGTTTCATGACGAAAACAAAAATCCGTCATTAAGTTTGGCCACAAAATCGTCATAAATCAAGACGCCATTATATTATGATGAACAAAAACGTCATAATTGGTAAAAATAAATGTAACAATAGTTATGACAAATATGAATCGTCATTAAAAAATTTATTTCTTGTATACCAAAACTTGTGACAAATATGAATCGTGTCGCCCATTTGGAAGTTGACTGTCGCCCGTTCCATGAAAGCCCCAAAGTTTGCAGTTCACGGTTGGAGATTACACAAACTGTCGGCAACATGGCAAACACCGACAGTGAAATTAAAACTGTCGCCCACTTAATCAGCACTGTTGGAAAAGATTGCATATCTTGTAGTGACATGGTACAACCAATCACCGAAATAACTCTTAGTAGTTAATTTTAATAATTTTCAACCTGATACTACACAACACATATACATGGAATTGAATCCTATTTATTTCTTAGCAAACTTGACATGAGTATATAGGTGTGTTTAGACAGTATATGAGAAACAATAACATTACCATATTGTAGTGGTTCTAATTTTCTTTCCTTCTTCCTTTCTGTTGAACGCCTTGCTTGGAGAAACTGCACACCATATTATGCATTGTGGTTTCAAGTTTCTACTAAAGCGTGTTGAGTTTATGATGTTTTTTAGAAAATCGGGTGTTTCATGACGAAAACAAAAATCCGTCATTAAGTTTGGCCACAAAATCGTCATAAATCAAGACGTCATTATATTATGATGAACAAAAACGTCATAATTGGTAAAAATAAATGTAACAATAGTTATGACAAATATGAATCGTCATTAAAAAATTTATTTCTTGTATACCAAAACTTGTGACAAATATGAATCGTCACACGGGACCCATATATAATTTTTATTTGAAAATAAAAGCAAAATGTAATTGATAAAATGTGAGTTTTTGTTGAATAATTTTTTCAGATCATGCACAGGTGGCCCACCTATGGTTTGGTCACACAACATGTCAAGTGGAACCCACATGTCATGTTTTAAAAAAATAAAAATATTGCAAGTAATGCTAGAGATTAAGCCCGAGAGCACTAGAAAGGCAGCAGCCTTAAAGCAAATAATAATTTATGATAAACAGGAATTGTTATTAACTGCTTTTTTATATCATACATGTCAATTGAGATGCACATGTTAGATTTTAAACACAATATAAAAAACATTATGCTCGAGATTCACAATAATTTTTTACACCATGGCCCACATGTCATAATCTCATAATGTTTTGGTCTCACACAACATTTTGTGGTGGGACCCACATTTTAGTTTTTTTTCAAATAAATAAGAAAATGTAATTTGTGCTTTTTAAAAGATAAAAAATTTTGCTAAAAATTGAACACAAATGCTTGAAAGCTAGCAGCCTGTCACACACGCCAAAATTTCAAATTTTGGAACATGACTAAGGATTCACTAAATTTGAAGATATTTGGGAAGATCTGGCAGCTTCGGCTTCGGCTTCGGGCGGCGTCAGCAGATGCGGCTGAGGTTGCTGCGGCGGTGGCGAGGCGGAGCTGGGCGGTGAGGGCTTGGAGGTGAGTCTGCGCACGGGTGAGGATTTGGGCACAGGCGGGGTCATCGTCCGGTGACGCCACAAGCTCTCGGTGGATGGCATCGCAGAGCCCCGGCATAAACATGAGAGGCTGCGGCGCGGCAGCGAGGTGGTTTAGGGGAAGGAGGAGGGGGCCGTCAGGGTCGGGGCCGGGGTTTGGGGTGGTGGGGAAAGGCGTCGGCGGCGGGGAGGACGAGGATGCCATTGAGGATTAGGCTACTCACGCTAGCACTCGGCAAAGCTGCAATGGTTTGCTGAGTGCCTCAAATCAGAGGCACTCGACAAACCTGGTTGACAGCCATTTTGGGCCGTCAGCCCACCTTTATTTTGCCGAGAGCCATATTGACACACTCGGCAAAATCGTTGCCGAGAGCCATATTGGCACTCGGCAAAATCTTTGCCAAGTGCCCGACATTCGCTCTCGGCAAAGTCCGCTTTGCCGACTAGATCTTGCTTTGACCTCTTTGCTGAGTGTTACACTCGGCAAACCTTTTGCCGAGTGTGATAGGGGATTTGTCGAGTGTCTTAGACACTCAGGGGGTTTCCCGTAGTGGTTCTGACACTCGAGACGGGGAAGAGGATGCCAGGGAGAGTTGTTGGTATGTTGCCAGTAGAGGGTGTGTCGCTCGTGCTCACGCCCTCCGCTCGATGTTGATTTGGCCTGACACAGGAGCATTCCTTTCGACGATCGCGATCCATCGGACAGGGCAGCGCATCCTCTTCTGCTGCTGATTTGGCCGGGCACAGGAGCGCCAATGACGTCGATCGGGCGCGTACTACGCGGGTGGAGACAGCACAATATGTGGGACAAAAAGTAGCACCGCAGGAGGACGAGCCTTGCCGGAGCAGGGGACGAAGGGGGGTGCATTTTGTGCGTGCGCTGCAATGGCTATAATTGCAATCCACGTGGCAACTAGTTTGAAGGGGGGTGCATCATCCCGCCAAATGGCTCTCGTTTGACTTTTTTGTTTGTTGATTTCTGAATTGCAATCCACATGGTAACTAGTTCGCTCTGCCTCGCCGATATATGTGGCCTTGACCCTACTCCTTTTCCATTTTGAGGATTAGAAAATCCCTTAAAAAAGTTCAAGAAAATATTCACTGAAAACTTTTTCGAGAAGTATATATTCGACAAAAAGATCTGCATATCCCTATATTTTAACACAAAAAGGGTATTAATACATTCACTCAAGATGTAGGGGAAAAATCGCAAATGAAAACTCAAAACTCATGATCCCACTAAGTCCGTAGCATGAGCAGCGGGACCGCATATACTTCATTCGTTTGCGGCGATGGGCCTTGCGTCTAATGACCCTACCACGGCCCAATAGTGTTAACATTGTCTTCTTCGGTGCAAGTGTTCAAGTGACGTTTCTGGCAGCCAGGCCCCCCACCCCCAAGGCCCGCCTCGCCCCAACCGCCATCGATGCATCCCAGCGCCACACCTACATCTGCTGAACATGCCTTGCACCACCGAGAATCATCGCCTCATGCTTGGGCTGGCAGGGTGGAGCATGGGCACATGACAGCAAGATAGAAAAGTGTAACACCCAAGAACTTAACCATTATGTTTGTTATTGAGTCTTGGGCGGTTATTTTAGGTTTTTAAAGTCTTGACATTTTCTTTTGTAGTGGCTGCACTTAACTTTTTTTTTTAAGTGGCTGCACTTAACTAAAAGAAATTAAGGTGGGTTATGCCAATTTGGGTCAGAGGCCCAAGTGGGCTGTCCATCTCGGGCCCAAACAAGCCCTCCCTTGGCTTGAAAACCTAAGCGTAGTTGTCTCAAAAAAAAAAAAAAAAAAAAAAAAAAAAAAAACACCTAAGCGTAGTCCCTCCACCTTCGCCAACGCCCTCTCCACCTCCTTTTGATCGATCCTCACACCCCTGGACGACCTCCTCCCTCATGGCGCTGCAATCTTAGTTATCCTCCTTGCAATATGAATCTAGCAATGGGAAGTGGTAAAACGGATGAAGAAGGTTGAGACGAACAAGGAGAGGTGCGAGATCAATGTCTTCACTCATCTCCCTCTCTGGTCCTCAAGGGGAACCCTAGATAAGGCTTTCCCTTACTGTAGGGTACATCATTATCCAGTTCAATGCCTAAATCACGTGGTGATTACGGAGTAGCGGAGAGGTTTCGAGTGGGTTGGGTTGTACGAATCGTTTTTCTGTCTGTCAGGAAATTTCAGATTGTACAGTCTGTGTTCATCCAGTAATTAGGTGTAGTTAATGGCCGATTTAAATTATTTGGCTATTGAGAAAGTTGTAGGACACTTAATAATCTTTCTTTTGGTGCCTAATTCGCAATTTTTGGCCTAGTGTTTTAAGGGATACCGCAATTGCAAGTTGGCCGTCAGGTTCTGACGAAATTCAGAACAGTTATAGATCCTTCTAGTTTTTGGCTATCCTGAAGGCCAAACTAGTTGCTCTGACGATTAGAAAAGTGGTAGTTCTTTCCATAATCTTTCAAACAGCGTATGATGCCTAATTGGTGGGCAAGTGAAACTACAGTTATGCTGCACTGAACCTACTGCTGTCGTTTTATTGCAGATTGTATTGTCATATGTTCAGTGTATGATTAGGCTTCATTATCAATCTAGTTTACATCTGACACTTGGATAGCTGAGGTAGAGAATGAGTTTTATGCGTTGTGGCAAAGTTTAAGATTTTTTTTAATAATTCAGTTTTAGAAATAGAAAAATACGATGCCCGCTGTATGAAATTTCAGACAGTTTCTGAATGATAATTTCAATGGCAGCTTAGACCTTTTAATAGCTCAAATAAAAATATGGTGCCTTGGTAAAAGTTTTAGCTCTTCTTCTGTACATTCCAGAAATGTGTTTTTTGCTATCATCTCTTTTATAGATTAAATCATACAAAAAAAAGATAAGCACTGCTGCTCTTGTTGGACGAATGTGTGATATGTTCCATTTTATCCTTTCCTTGCTTGTTTGGGGGTTCCGGTCGTAGGAGCGCTTTATGTTCAGTACATACATGTATTTTTGGATCTCTTATGCTGAGAAGCAATTTTGATTTAGGTGCCATGCTTTGGAGCACTTGAGGCTTGCCATGCTTGATGTCGGTAAAGGCAAGTGGATGTGGCGGTGGTTGCCACTGCTTTACCATGTTATTTTGACTACCTCCACTCTTAATAATGCGGCATACATGATCACGATTAATAATCCTAAATATTTTACACTTCAATTTATTTATATTTTCAAGTGAATGTATTGAAGAGGAAATGGGGCTAGCTATGTTGTTGGTACTCTAAAATATAGCTTATATTGTTACATCTTTAAGATAAATTTGTAAGTTATGTTTGTTTCCTCTCTACGGAGCATGTGTGATATTTGCCCTATGGCACTTCATTCCATGAAGTAGTTTCGTTTTGGTACTTAAGACAAATTATTTTTCTTAAGGGTCTTGCTGTGTTGAAAGTAACCTTGTGTCTATGTAGTGCTTGTAGGCTGTTACTTTTTTTCCTTTAATTGTAAGAATGGGACCAGGGCAGTGATTAGGGGAAACCTCTAGGTGATTTATATAAAACCTTATATTGTTCAATCATTGCTCGATGCTTTTGTTGTGCAGCCAACTTTTGTTATGTAATAAGATGTGATGCTTTTATGCTGGCTGGTAGCATTACTAAATTGCTATTATTTAGCTGTACATTTAAGAATGTTAGGAAGGAATGAGGTATGGGTGTTGGAATGAGAAATAAACCTTTGTAATGACCTTAAGGCATTAGAATTTGTTATTACGCTTTGATGCATTCTATAGTTGTAGTCGCGATGCTACCACAGTGATATGATGTTTCACCATATCGCTTATGCTAATTATTGAGGCCTAGTTGCCCCTTTTGCATTGAAGTATTTGTGCAATGACGATCCATTATATTGTTTATGCATTGCAACTTTGGTATGCCAAGAATTTAATTTTGTATGTCTTGTTATGCTATTACATGATAATCTAATAAAAAGCTGGCTGAAGTAATATTATGGTTTTTATACCCTCAGGTTGTGAGTATGGATATGTACTTATATATGATGTGGTTTTGCTCATTTATATAACTTGAATATGGAAGTGCATGAAGGTCATCATTGCAGTCTTTGCATCTTTGCACTCTCCACTGATATGCATATGAAGACACCGTAGCCTGATGTTGGTACAGTAAGTACCGGTACAACAACGCACGTTGAATTGAGCAATGTGGTTGCAGCCCTCACTTCCTTCGTTGGGAATGTGAGGGTAGAAGAGAAGACATGCATTGCATTGCATTCATATGCATGCATTGATGCATATGATTGATTGTTGTATGTGTGGAATTCACATTGAAGTTATATTGAGGAGTGATACTTCTCAGTGGTATGATGCCTTGAGATATGCAAAGTGAATAATTAAATGTATTATATGTGGTGTTTCTCATTGCATCGGTGTTCACATCAACCAAATTTCAGAAGTAACTCATGTGTTGTGGTGTTTCTTATTCATTATACATGATTTAATTTGATGTCATATGTATACTCGTGGCTATGTGAATGGGTTTTACTATAGTCCATATTGATGCTAGACAGTTTTAGACACTGAGTGATTTTCACAATATTCGATAAATTTTATGTTCTTACCCTGGATAATGTTGAATATCCATAAAGTACAATCATTGGACTCTCTAACAATTTAGATGCTAATGCTTGTTTTTATTATGACTTAATCCTTGTTATTATTTTAAATCGTTGCCTAAATCTATTGTGGTTTAAATAGCTTGTTAAAGCAATTCACTTGCTGGGATTTTTTTGAATCTCACCGTTGCCTTTTCCCTCCACAGATTGACTTCTGCAAGCTAGTATGGAGGGAAGGGATTAGAAGCATGGTTGCACTTCACACTTTCACTTATATCACCAAGTTGTAATATAAATTGACTTTTTGTTGTTGAACCTTGCGCCTATGCCCATAGTTTTATCTTGGTAATATCTATATATCTTATCTTTATGTTGTTCCTTCCGCTAGTCTAAATACAAGCTAGGTGTTTGCTGATTAGTTTTCTTTTTAGCTCAGTTGTAGGTGGTGTAGTTTAGTAGCATTCCAGATCTTGTGAATCTTGGGGTGTTACAAAAAGATGCGTTCGTTGGAGATCCGATGGCTGAGAGAGGCATCGACAAAAATGAACCGTTATTTTGGCACTTTATTTTTTTGGAGAGATATAAGAAAAAAATTACAATGGTGTAAATTATAGGCACAAAAAAAAGGAATACCCTTCGAAATGTATTGCGTCAAACATGTGTTGTGAATGACCTCTAGTGGTTGGTTACTAAATACTGTAGTAGTAAATCTTTTGAAATCATACGTGTCATTAGTTTTGGACTTACCATTTTCATAAAAGTTGCACTTGCACATGCCTCAAAGAAAAGTTGTTACGCTTTTCTGTTTTTGGCACATTGCAACGCACGGGCACTTGCTAGTGGAATTATATGAACTGCATAGGTCATCATCCAAGTTTCCAGGCTAAACCAACACGAATCAGGAAACTTATCTTATCTCTATATGCATATATTCCAAATTTTTATAAATCATAGGAAATGTTTCATGAATGTGTGTTGAAAGATGACTATATGACCGATGTCCCGATGATGTCATATTCGCAATGAATTAATTAGTAGAGTGCTAGGAGGTTCAAGTACTATATGAGGTTCGAGTGCTCTAGCACATGACTACTAGGCAGGCAACATCCATTTTATATATACTAATATACAGGTACTAGGAGGTTCAAGTGCTCCTACACACATGACACATGTTACTAGCACATTCAAACTACCGCAAGGTTCTAGACATCCTTCATCTTCAGAGTCCCGATATTCTTCTGTGCTCCTGCAAGTGCATCTTTAGTTCCTGGTTATTTTTTGCATGAGCAAGCGCACTAGTTAGTTCATCATTCTTCCTTTTTTTTTTTCCTTCTGCAGGCTCCCCATCCAGTCCTTTATTGTCTTGAATGGATTCGAGATACATCCCATAGAATTCATAGTAGTCCTGATTAGTGGCAAAACAAGAAGATAGCATTTCAGTGTACTATATCAGCTAACGATAATTATATTTCAGTGTACTTGTGCAGTCTTGTATGTCATGCATGTACATTTAAGATGTAATTTCACCAATGAACAGCTTTTCATTTGCTCCAATCCAACTATGACAAGGTAACCAGGAAACCTGAGATCGACTTTGCAAAATCAGTCTGTTGGCTTACCAATTATCAGTCATGGAACTTCAACAGAACTAAAGTACAACCATGAGGCATTAGTGCCACCATACCTCTTTCTCACCATACCACTAATTTGGTATAACTGGCAACACTTATAAAGGTAGTAGGCATTTCTTCAATTTCAGATTACACACAGATATGTACCAACAGATGATGTTTCTAGTCAGATAAGTAAAATGAAACTGTAATTGAAAATTGAAAATTTCTTGGATATGTAGTGCCCCTTTGCCACTGTTCGCCGGTGTCATGACTCATGATCCCCATCAAAAATCCCGTTTCTTCATCTATCAAAAAAGAGTGGAACAACAGTAAGTTAATCAGCATTTTAGTACCTGAAGTTGCAGGTTGAGCATGAGCTGTGAGATCAAATTTAGCAGTGGGTATGACAAACATCTTACTAAACGTATCCACAATAATTTTACATCGTGAAGTGGAGTGACAAGATGATTGCCGGTTCGAACGAGACACTATTTTGCTCAGAATGTAATAGCTAGCTCATAGGAAGAATGTTCCAACACAAGTAAAATGACCTTTCTACGGCAGATTTAAAAGAACTTGTACCTCTAAATATGTTGTTAAAAACCTTTATGCATTGAAATAAAAATAATTTTTTCCCTAAATGTAACATTTTTGTTGACTATGAGAAATATATAAGTATCTGTGGTTTGTTGGAATGACAACCTATTTTGACTGAAAAAATGTAACAGCTCCAACCATAGCTCATGTGCCATACTCAATTTGGCATAAAGATAGTTCCCTTGCCATACTCAATTTGGCTACACTTAGCATAGACATTCTCTTAGCATACGTGACTGGATACAAACAACTGCCTCAAGCTGGCATTTCATCGAACATTTGGTGTACACTGCAGGGAAGGGTAGGAACTGGAATCGCACCTGGGGAACGGAGACGCGAAGAGGATCGGTGGCGCTACGCATGAAAGCGGGACGGCCCTGGCAGCCGCGCATCGGCTTTGGCCCGGCGCATTGGAGGGGACCATGGGCCGCGCCCATCGCGGCTCTCTGACGAGCAGCCGCCGTCGCCGGTTTCCGACATAGGCTTGCTTGGATCGCCTCCCGCGAACCAGATCGCCGGTCTCGCCCTCGGCGTTGACGAACAGGCTTCTCAGTGCGGCGCGCGAGTGGTAGGCTGGGCCGTTCAGCAGATTCGGCCCACTTGGTAAGGCGGGCGGCGCGCCGGGAACACTTACCATTGTAGTACCACATCGGCTTTCTACAGAAAGCGCAACCTAATTAAATATTTTGTCCCCCTGTGCCATTTTGAACTTACGATTGATGATGCCTTTGCCCTTTATAACCTCTGTCTTTGGAACTTATTGGTCTTGCGTGCTGACGGTTGCTTCGGGGTGTGTTGCAATTACTACGATCGGGTTGGCGCGCCCGCCTCAGCCCAAAATTTTTTTCCTTCTTTGGACCACGGTGGATCCACTTGTCAGAGACAGCACATCCCACGAAAAAGTGTTCATCATCATATAGAAAAGACGTAAATGCAACTATCTTCAGCTGAAAATTGAACTATCCGTTTATTTCACTACATTTTCTCAAAAGAATAATGGGATTTTTTAACTCGTGTTTGTTTTACAAGAGAAGAGGTAAATGCAACTATCTTCAGCTGAAAATTGAACTATCCGCTTATTTCACTACATTTTCTCAGAAGAATAATGGGATTTTTTTAACTCGTGTTTGTTTTAATTACTAGAGAAGAGGTAAATGCAACTATCTTCAGCTGAAAATTGAACTATTTGTTTATTTCACTACATTTTCTCAAAAGAATAATGGGATTTTTTAACTCGTGTTTGTTTTACTAGAGAAGAGGTAAATGCAACTATCTTCAGCTGAAAATTGACTTATCCATTTATTTCACTACATTTTCTCAGAAGAATAATGTGATTTTTAACTCGTGATTGTTTTTCATAGATTTTCATTTCAAAAACCAACTCATCTGCAATTTTATATTATTGGAATGAAAAATTCCATGAATGTGTGCTCAAAGATGACTATGTGAGCGATGTCATTTGATCCTCCTAGTCGAATTCGAGGTGAAATGAACATATCCAGATTTAGTTCTTTTGAAGTTCCATAAAAAATTCTATGTACAGTGATGTGTTAGGTGTGCATATACCCAGAGTCACAGCCAAATACATCTTCATTGGAGAGTTATAAAATAGTGAAGAAAAAGGTAATTAAGGAGTGACCAGAAGGGGTTCGATCGCAAAATACAAAATCAAGCTCAAGTAAGACGATGCAAATGACGCCATGTGATAGAAAATACTTTTCTAAGAATTAAGAAAAATAACTACTAGATTTAGACAACATATGCGAAATCTATACATGTTTAATTTTTTTATGATTCAAAATAAAAATAAGACGATGAGCAAGAACTGAACTTGGACTAAAGATGAACTTCTAGATTCGGTGGACCAATGTGGACCCCATATATGGATCTCACATGTCGGCGCCGGGTTGTGAATAACCTCTAGTGGTATGTTAATAACCACTAGTGGTCATTCATGACAAATGTTTGATATAGTACGTTTCAAAGGGTGTTCTTTTATTTCTGCCTATAATTAACACCATAGTAAATTTGCTCTTTTTTTATATCTCTGCCAAAAAAAAAGTTCCAAAATAACAGTTCATTTTGTCGATGCTCTCAGCCATGGGATCTCCATTGAACTCATGGATGATCGTCTTCAACCTCTGGTTGCATCTTCTCGATATATGGATCTTCACTGTGGACCCCATATATGGATCTCGATGCTCTCGCTGTCACATTCCCGTGCTCCACCCTGCCCGCCCACACATGACGTGATGATTCTCGGTGGTGCGAAGCATGTTCAGCGGCTGGAGGTGTGGCGGTTGGGGCAAGGTGGGCCTTGGGGACCGGGGGGTGGGGGGGGGGGGGGGGGGGGAGGGGGCGGGCGCTGGGCGCCAGAGACTGTTGGGTCGTGGTAGTGGTAGGGTCATTGGACGCAAGGCCTAACACCGAGGGTGAATAACGTATAGGCGGTCCCACTGCACGTGGCAGCGGACTTAGTAAGATCGTGTGTTTTGCATTTTCATTTGTGATTTTTGCCCCTACATCTTGAGTGAATTTATTAATACCCTTTTTGTGTTAAAATAAATGTAGATTGTTTTCTCGAATATATTCTTTTTAGTGAATCTTTTCTTGATCCTTTTTTGGGGGATTTTCTAATCCTTAAAATGGAAAGAAGTAGGGTCGAGGCCACACATATATCGCCGATGCAGAGCGAACTAGTTGCCAACAAAAAAAAAGTAGAAATTGCCACGTGGGTTGGAAGTTGGAAACCGACAAACCAAAAGTCAAACAAGAGTCATTTGGCGAGACGACGCGGGGACATAGCCGTTGCAGTCCCGGCTCCGGTAAGGCTCGTCCTACTCAGGTGCTACTTTTCGTCCCACATATCGTGTTCTCTCTCCACCGTAGTACGCGTACAACCTGGTTGGTGGTGCTACCGTGCCCGGCCAAATCAGCAGCAGCAGCGGAGGAAGGGCTAGCCTGTCCGATCGATCGCGATCGTCCAAAGGAAAGCTCCTGTTCCCGGGGAAAGCAACATCGAGCGGAGGGCGTACGTGAGTGGGGCCACGCGCGCTGGGGGTGAGTGCCCGTCTCGACCAGCACGAGCATCGTACCGCCGGCTCTCCCTCCTCAGCGCAGAGCGCGTGGGTTAGCCTCCTCCATGGCGTCCTCCTCGATCCCAGCCGCAGCCGCCTTTTCCCACCACGCCAAACCCCGACCCCAACCCCGACGCCCCCCTCCTCCTTCCCCCAAACCACCTCGCCGCCGCGCGGCAGCCTCTCGCGTTTACGCCGGCGCTCTGCGACGCCATCCACCGGGAGCTTGCGCCGTCGCCGGACGACGACCCCGCCTGCGCCCAAATCCTCACCCATGCGCAGACCCGCCTCCAAGCCCTCACCGACCTGCTTCGGCACGCCGCCGCGGAAGCCCCTCAGCCGCATCTGCTGCCGCCGCCGCCCGAAGCCGAAGTCGAAGCTGCCAGATCTTCCCCAAAATCTTCCAGCGGCAACAAGCGAGAGCGGCCTGTCCCAGATCAGAGATGGTTCGCGTCACCAACCTCGGTCCTGCCGACCAGCTCCACTTCCGCGGCCTCGTCCGCCGCGCGCGCCTCACCTTCGAGGCGCTCCGCCGGATCTACGACGGCAGCCTCAACCGCGCCGACCTCCACGCGTTCAGCATGATGCTCTCCGCCGGCCACTGCCTCCACCGCGAGCACCACATCGTCGGCCACCTCCCCGGCGTACTCGTCGGTGACGCCTTCCTCTACCGAGCCGAGCTCGGCGTTGTCGGCCTCCACACCACGTCTCAGGCCGGCATCAGCTTCATCCCCGGCAGCGTCGTCAGCGAGGGCCACCCCATCGCCACCAGCATCGTCTCCTCTGGAGGCTACCTCGACAACAAGGACACCGGCGACGTCCTCGTCTACACCGGCAGAGACGGTCGCCACCACACCGACCAGAAGCTCGAGGGCGGCAACCTCGCCCTCCACAACAGCTACCTGTACGGCATCGAGGTGCGCGTCATCCGTGGCCACACATGCGACGCCATCGCTGACCGCAACGTGTACGTCTACGATGGGCTCTACAGGGTGGTCAGCTCCGACTTCGACGCCGGCAAGTCGGGCCATGATGACTGCAAGTTCAAGCTTCTGCGTCTCCCGGGCCAGGACGAGCTCGGCAGCAAGAGTTGGAACACTGCCAAGCTGCTCAACCACGCCATCGACTCCGAAGTCCGTCCGCCCTGGTACATCTCTCTTGACCTTTCCAACGGGAAGGAACGTGTCATTATTCCCGTATGCAACCTGGTGGATGATGATAGATCTCCTATAGATTTGGAGTATATTGTGTCCACCGACTTTTCGGTTCTCGGGTTGGTGAATCTGGAGGGATGCTGTCACTGTGTGGCAGGCTGTGGATTGAGGTGCGAGTGCAGAAAGAAGAACGGTGGGGGTCCAGTGTACACTGAGGATGGCATACTTGTGGTGGGAAGGCCGGTGGTATATGAGTGTGGTGCTCTGTGTGGATGCCCCATCACTTGTGTCAACCGGGTCACGCAGCGGGGGATGAAGCACCGCCTGGAGGTGTTCCGCTCTGCTGAAAAGGAATGGGGTGTCAGGACACTAGACTTGATACAGCCTGGTGCTTTCGTCTGTGAGTATAGTGGTGAGGTGGTGGGTATGGATGCCTTGATGGAGGATCGCGCCATCATCGATCCGAATAAGAGGTTTAATTCCTCCACGATGGAGTGAGTGGGGTGATGCCTCCAATGTCGATTCTAGCATCAAGGCACGCCAGTTCCAGCAGTTTCCAGGGGCAGGATACTTGCTTGACATGTCTCGCAAGAGGAGTGTGGCGTCCTACATCAGGCGCAGCGACACACCGAACGTGTTTCTCCAGTATGTGCTTCGTGGAAGTGAGGATGAATCCTGCCCTCACCTAATGATGTTCTTCATGGAGACCATCCCACCCATGCGGGAGTTGAACGTCGATTTGGAATGCCGTGAGTAGTATCTTAGTGCTGGTGCTGAAGCACCGATGTATTGATTATGGATGGATGTTGTAGGCAAGTTTTTTTTTGTTTCCAAGATTTTAGTGGGTGGCCATATATTGCTTTCATCTCACTGTAGGCTGCTCTATTCACCTTGGTAGCATTTTGACTTGTCATAATCCTTTTCTTGTTGTTGCTGCTGCTGGCAGTTATAGCTACAAAAGGTGTGCTAAATGTACCAGTGTTGTACTGTCATGCATGGTTGACTCAAAATTATTTATATTTGGCTACAGTGCTTGGTATGTATTTCTAGATTGTATGTGCCATGAATAAAGCCGTTCTGCTAAAGCATTTGATTTATCTTCCTTCTCTGATATGGTCTATATTGATGTTCCCAAGGCACGTTGGAGTGAGTGGGGAGATGCCTCCAGTGTTGATCCAAGCATCAAGGCACGCCAGTTCCAGCAGTTCCCGGGGGCGGGATACTTACTTGACATGTCTCGAAAGAGGAATATGGCGTACTACATCAGGCACAGCGACACACCAAATGTGTTTCTCCAGTATGTGCTTCGTGGAACTGAGGACAAGTCGCACCCTCATCTCATGGTGTTCGCCATGGAGTCCATCCCACCCATGCGGGAGCTGAACATCGCTTATGGAAAGCCATAGGTAGCTTGGTAGCTCTGATGTATCGATTATGATGGATGTTGTAGGCAAGCTTTTTTTCCTTTCCCAGATTGTAGTGGGTAGCCATTTATTGCTTTCATATATCTCACTGTATGTAGGCTGCTCAATTTACCTTGATAGCATTTCCGACTTGTCATAATCCTTTTGGTTGTTGTTGCTGTTGCTGCTGGGAGTTACAGCTACAAAAGGTGTGCTATGTACCAGTGTTTTGTACTGTCATGGTTGACTCAAAATAATTTGTATTTGGCTACAGTTTTTGGTATGTATTTCTAGACTGTAAGCTCCATGAATAAAGTCGTTCTGCTAAAGCGCATATGATTCATCTTCCTTCTCTTATGGTCTATATTGATGTTGTTCATAATCCTCGAACCATATCTGTGGACCATTCTAAGTCCAATTGACTTGTTTGTGAAACTGGCTTCACCAGATTAGCCAGAAAATAATCAGATATACAACTAGATGCCTTGGTCTTTTTCGCGCTTGCTGAACCCACGAATCTCATGATATCTTCTGTTTTCTAGACCATTCTAATGATATATGTGCAGTGTATTGTGTCGGATTCAATTCGGGCACTGATGTCTGCAAACAAACTAGTGCACCAGTTCAGTTTCCTCCTTTTTTTTTTTGATATCTGTAATGATGCATCGGTTCAGTTTGTTCTTACCGTTTAAAACCAACACAGTATCGGCTCCAAAAAAAAAAAAACAGCCAACTGAATGTGATATTTCAACACTGTACGTATCTTCCAAACGTGTGACTAATTTCTAAGCTGAGGTTGAAAAGGTGTGATATTTGTTTCTTTTGGGAGTTCCATTTACTGAGACTGGGCCCTTGTTCAATTTTTAAAATCATTTTTGCAAGTATTAGTTAAATAAAAATGCTATCCTGAAATCACTTCCTAAATAAATAAATAAAGATGAAGGCTCAATGGCACAAAATAAAAGTTGTTCTCAAGTAATATGAGCGCAAATACAAATGGAGTTAGATTGTGTCAGATAGCAATATCAAGATACCGTGAAAAGTGGAATTATTGTCGTTAGGACAATAATTCCAACACTGTATCAGGTAGAAAAATTATGAAATAACTGAAATTAGCAATATCAAGATATCTATCACTACCTCTCTCCTGGAATTATTGTCGTTAGGACAATACTTCTAGTTCAAAAATGAAATGGAATTACTAACTTAACAACAACAATTTGAGGCAGATGGAGTACTTTTTCAGCTATTGCAAAAATTAAACACTCACAAAAAGACTCCAAACCATCATGAAAACCTCAGTCTAGCATCATAACAATGAATTTATTTATGTGAACATATATAAAAAAACTTTCAACAAGTCCATAGTTGATAAAAAACTTTCAACAAGTCCATAGTTGATGATCCCAATAAGTTGAGATTTAAAGTCAACGTTCTATAGTTCTAACAACTGGAAAGTTACCGTGAAAAGTGAAAACTCAGACACTCGTACACAAGAGGATCATTTTAGTAGCAAGAATCTGGGTATTTCAACTTCAGATATCCTGCAGGTTAAAGGACGCAATTTCAGAAAACAAAATCAAAGGTGTTAAGCTGACCCCTCAAGCTCCTACTATTCATTCTCTGTTGTTCGCAGATGATGTTATCATCTGTGGTCAAGCCACGATGCAGGAAGCTCAGGAAGTAAAAAATATTTTGATATCCTTTTGCAATGAATCAGGCCAAACTCCAAATTGGAATAAATCTTCTATTTTATTTAGTGCTCACACTCCTAACCAAATGCAGGAAGACATAAAGAACCTTTTCCAAGTTTCCAGCATGGACAACAACGTCACTCACTTGGGTCACCCTCTTTTCACACTTCATATCTCTAAATCTAACCTTTATGGTTTTTAAGAATAAATTTAAATCTAAATTTAGCAACTGGAAAGCAGATGCCATTTCGCATTCTGGGCGTTCTACCCTTATTAAATCTGTTTTCTCTTCTATTCCTGTTTATTATATGTCTCATGTGTTGTTGCCAAAATCTCTTGTGGACAACCTTACTAGTATTATAAAACACTTTTGGTGGAAAGGTAACAATCCAGACTGTAGTAGTAAACCCCTTTACCTCTCAGCTTGGAAAAAAAATTGCATCCCTAAAGGAGCTGGAGGTCTTGGGTTTAGAGATTTACAGAGTTTAAATGAATCTCTCATTACAGGTCTTGATTGGAGGATGTTAAGAGAGCCAAATACTCTCTGGGCTCAGATTCTAAAATGCAAATATTTTCCCAACTCTTCTTTTTGGAGGACAAGTACTCATGGCCCTAAATCATGGACATGGAGTTCACTTTTGAAGGTAAGGAAACACATGATGAATGCTGTCCAATGGAACCTCTCCAATGGGGATATTTCAATCTGGAATGAACCTTGGTGTCCCTTGTGGTATGATATTTACAATCATATTTTGATGGATGCCATTAACTCAAATCTCCCCATTAAGGTTTCTGATTTATGGTTGAACAATCCTAAAAGATGGAACCTTAATCTCCTAAACTCCATTTTTGATGAGCAGTTTGTAAACACTATTTTGCAGGTCCCGCTTTGTCAAGCAGAAGGTCAAGATTCGCTGATCTGGACCCCAAACAAATCTGGAAAATGGACAGCTCAAAGTGCGTACAAGATTATTCATGGAGAAAAAATCCAAAGTGCCGTAAGTACCACTAACTTATCCCCTCAAGCTAAATATGTCATTGATCTTATTTGGAAAAACAAAAAAAATCCTTCCAAGGGTTCAAATGTTTATTTGGAGGCTCATGTCCAAAAATATTGCATGTGCTAAGCGTGTTAACAAAAGAATGAGCAAGGTCTCTTCTCTATGTGCCAGGTGCAATCTTATAGAAAATGATGAACACTTGTTTTTCCATTGCAGTTTTGCTAGAGCTGTGTGGTTTGTCTCTCCAATTAGCATCAAAACTGATCAACTACATGGCTCTTGTGCGCATATTCTCTATCTCATTTTCAATACTCTGAATTCTTCTGAAGACATTGACCTTGCTTGTTACATTCTCTGGTTCATTTGGAAAGCAAGAAATGATTTTAAATTCCAAAACAAACATTGGTCTGTTCTCTCAGTCATCTTCCAGGCTAAAGCAGCGCATAAAGCTCAATATGAAGCCTATAATGTTGATGAGGTTTTAGATTCTAATGTAAACAACAACCAAGCTCTTCCCTTCCAGGAAAACTTGGTTTCTTTCTCCAAATATATATGCAGGTCGGATGCTTCTTATCTAAATGGTGAACAGGTTGGTCTGGGAATATACATCAGCAACATGGATGATCAGGCCTCCTGGTCTCTGCATATTCAGGCAAAAACATTCATAGCAAGCTCAGCAATCCATGCTGAAACTTTGAGCATGCTATTGGGAATGATCATTGTTAAAGAGTTGCAAATAAAAAACTGCAGTTTTCTCTCTGACTGCAAAGCACTAGTCTCTTTTATGCAGGATCTTCATCAAGATGCTTCAAGGTTTGACTCAACACATTCCTAGAGAGGACATGAGTTAAGGACATGAGTTAAGGACATCTAGTCCCTGACTGGAGAATTCTTCATGCAGTTAAGGACATGAGGGATCTTCTATATAGAGTTCAAGGTTTGATTCAACACATTCCTAGAGAGAAGAATGCTATAGCTCACATTCTAGCTAGGAATGCTCTCAATCAGGATGATCAAAATGTATCCTTTAGTTGTTGTAACATTAGGCACATTGAAGGCTGTCCTTTTAAAAGAATCTTATGTAATATGCCTTCATGGGCCATTATGTGTACTGTTTCATGCATTTGAATGAATACAAGCCCTTTTGGGCGTCTTGACCTTCAAAAAAAAAAAAAACTTCAGATGTGGCTCTTCCAGTAATCATTCCACTTTGGAGCTGAATCCTTTTTCCTGAAAAAAGATTACATTAGTAAACTGCAGTTTGCTGTAATTTGCTTTGAAGTATTCTGAAATCTAGACAAGCGACAACAAACATATGCTTTGCGTACCTTTTTGTATGACGAGCAGGTTCTGTTCTCCCACAATGCAGAACCCTATCACCCTAAGGTGAATTATTGGTCTACAGCCTTATAGACCTTGATCTGAAGCCCTATCTCCCATAAGAAGAAGAGCCACTTCTACCACCGCCCTAGGAGTCACCCTGCTGTAATCCTCCCTTATATTATATACCTTTATCTGAAGCCCTATCTCCCATAAGAAGAAGAGCCGCTTCTTCCACCGCCCTAGGACTCACCCTGCTGTAACCTTGAGCAGACGATTGTCCCCGCTCGTCATGGCTGTACTTGGCGGCTTGTTTGCCACCTGTCACTACAAGAAAAAGGGTCCTGTTGGCACGCTCATGTAGAGATGTTTTTATAAGCGTGTCTATATTGATGTGTATAGATGCTTTTTGACACGATGTTTAGAACGTCTCAATGTGACACGATATTAGACACGCTTTGAGCGATGATAACCATGTAAAGACGTTTTTTGACATGATATTGACAACGTATCGAAGTGATACGATATTTGACACGCTTTCATCGTCACTAGCATGTAGGCACGCTATAAAATGTATCGAATCAGACGTCGCTAAGAATCTAAATATGCTTTGTCTATCACTAACCACATAGTGACGCTTTTTGACACGATATCAATAACGTGTCTAAGTAACATGATATTTGACATGCTTCAACCATCTCTAGCTTCTACAGACGTACTAAAACGTATTTAGCAAATCATCGCAAGACATGTAGACACACTTCGAGCGTTACGATCCACCTAATGATGCTTATTAGCATGATAGCGATGACATCAAAATATGACCTGATATTTGATATCAGCTTTGACCGTAATGAGCTCCTAGAGATGACTGATGTTTAGTGCTCTCGAATCATTGTATTCTTCAGGTGATTTGATCATCTATCGTCAGGGTACATATATGGTGGGAATTCTGCTCCTGTTTTCGTGACCGTGATTTCGTTGGCCGTGATGGAAAGATCTTGCTGGGGATTGGGATTTAGTAAGGACTATTTTAAAAACAAGTAACCCTGCTGTATATATTTGTGGACGCATATGGGCCAAAGCAAAGTGATTAACGGCTCCATGGGCCTTAATTAGTGCCAAATTCGGTGACGTTGGTGAGCCCATACGAACGCGTCAATGCGTGTCTTCTCTCGTGGCCTTCCCAATCAGATCGAGATCGTAATCGATCCTTATACCACGTCATCACCCCAGTCTTCTCTCGTGGCCTTCCCAATAATTGAGGTTACCTTAATTATTTGAACTTGGGAAAGCACCAATCCTGTGGGTAATTTAATATGATTAGCCACACAGTGGTCATTGCTCAATACTGTTGGCCAATGTCTTTAACTGCTGGAAAATTTTACATTTCTTGTAGTGTTTTTATACTTGAGAACTGAACATAACATGTCAAAATGGAAAAATGTTACCGGTGCTTAATTGAAGATTCGGTGAAAACTAGTAGACTTTTGTCATACCCCAATTTCTGGAGCATGTTGTGCATCAGATATCAGTCCCTGGATCAGTAGCTGATACGCACAAGAACACAGATATGGTAATCAAAAGCATACTTCGTATAGGTAAATAGTATAGTACCTGATATAAAGCCCTTAGTGGCAGTACGACAAGGATTCCGAAGTATCCTAGTCCTTCCGACCAACTAATGGCTGAGCAGACAAACAGCGGAAAACACGACCCAAGCCACAGGCAGACTTGAGATGCAGGAACGAAAACCAGACGTCGTCGTTTCCTACGAAGGCTTCTCTGACTAAAACCACAAATGCAAGAGCGTGAGTACATAAGGTACTCCGCAAGCCCTACACTACACAAGGGTATATATACATGCATATTTGGTCTTAGCAAGGAGAAGGCTGTATGGTTCCTTTGCAGAAAAGCCATTTTTATGTAGGGTTCACTAAAGCAGTCAAGGATTTAGAGATAAAAACAGGGGATTTTATTGTCAATATTTTAGTTGGTTGGCCCTGGGGGAGTATATACATTCCCGCCAGTTCCCAAGTTTTAGTTGGGCCTTCTGACCTCAGCGGCCATACCGACCCGGCATCCATGCCAACACTTCCAAAACACGGGTTGTCTACAACCCACTCACACGTCAAGGATAGAGAGAGAGATGGCTAATCTCAAAAGCGCATAATCATAATGTGCCATATGCCATGGCAACGTCCATCCGAATGAATTGTTATCCTCTGCAGAGGTTGTACACTTTACCCACGGGCTACGCACCCTTAGCTAGGGGGTGCGTAACGCTCGATCCATCTTCTCCGAGTATCCCCACATTTCCCACCGCGGGATGCGCCCAGTGGCATAACAGGCAACAGGTAACTGCTGCCCCGAGTATGCTGCGGTTAACTTTACTCACCCGAGCATAACAACGGGTAACTCGCTCCCCTGTGCCCAGCCAGACTGCGAGAACGAAGTCTCGAGCCATCTCCTGGTCCCCCGTTATCCTACTCCTCCTCATGGGTTATGTGGGAGACACCAAGAAGGTAGGATAAGTCCTGCCCATTCAGGTTCCGTGGTTGTACGGGAATCATTAGGTTTACGGTCAAGAGAACCGGTCCTTATGTGGCCGGGCAAGCACCATATCCCACACTGGTGGGCTATCACACTTTTCATATCACCTCATCAGTGGTCTTGCCCGCAGTCCAACCCATTCCCATCACCAGCTCCATCATCATCACCTAACACGGTTGTACTACTCCAATACCCAAGTATTTACTCACACCACCAAACTCGTTTAACACATTTTCAAAAACAAGTGTGTGAGAGGTGTGGCAATGTAGAAACATTGCGAGGGTTCCTAAGCATTTCTATTAGCAAGGAAATTGTACCACCATAGAAATGATGGAACTGTCCTAGGGTTATCAAGGAGAGGGGTAAACAAGGGTAATCAAGGATTCTGGTATTTATGCCTATATAGTGGCATCATTACCAGCAAGCAAGTAGGTCATAGCTACACAAGCAGTAAAATAACAAGTAATGCATATTACTAGAACAGGCTCTATAGGTGCGATTGGAAAACAATACGTTCAATCATAATCAAGGAGATGTAGAGCTTGCCTGACAAACGTTTTCCTAATCTTCGAGTTCTGGGTCTTCGAGCTCTTTTGTCGAAGCTGATGTCTTCAAGTCTTTCCTCGAAGCTTGTCTCTTCTAAATCCTTCTTGAAGCTTGACTCTTCTAGTTCTTCCTTGGCTCTCGCGTAAACTATCGTATAAAGATAAAGCGTATAAACAAACTACCGCACAAGAAAATAAAGATCGAAAAGGACTAGATAAATTCCGATTAAACTCCAATTAAGAACCAAAAGAACGCCAGTGAAGAATAGAGGTATGAAACATGCATGATGCAGCATATTCAATGCAAGGCATGTCATGTGTCATAGGTGATATACCTGGCCTTGTAAGGGCCATATTTACCTAGACAAGTTATTAGTTTCTTATGTTCTCTAACATAGGAACATGGGTGTGTGGTTATGCATATGAGCTCTGCTAGTTGAACACCTTAGGGTGAAGGTGATGAGATGCACATGATTGATTGATGGTGATTGTGTGCATATCTAATATGCAAGCTTCTATATTATTTCTATAAAAGAACATGCATGAGTGCATGACGTTGGTTTGTGCACGTGATCATGCATGACATGAATGCTCGATTGCAGATAAAACACGGGGATCACAAGATTAAGAACAACTGGCAATTAAGATAACAATAAACAATAACTCCAATAAAATCAATTAAAAGATCACTTATAAAAGAAGATGATTGAGCGATAAGACTTGATAAGGAATCGGTGGTAACATTGGAACATGTGTTGGTGGCAGGGTTAGGTTCAAGCTTGATTGAGCGAGGATTGATCAAGGCTAGGTTCGAAGTCGAACTCAGAATATAAAAGGTTACGACGTTTAGAAGCGATACAGCATGAACGATTTATCGTTAGCGGATAATTAAATGAATATGTGGTATAGGAATGGAGAGGAGTGCGTGTTGTCATGCGGAAGGTACTAGACAACTAGCACCACAAAATTGGTTAGGTCTTAGGGGAACATCAATCGTGACATGCGAGTTTGACATCGCACGATTGCCGATGAAAGGGATATAATAGTTTAGAGAGGTTTTAGGTCATTGATGGTGTCTAGGTCAAAGATAGTGCCCCAATAGTAGTACCATGATGTACTACGCGTTTCTACGAACGCGTGAGCGCAAGAATCGCTCAAAACGGGGTTATGGTTGAAAAGATATAGACATTTAAAGATCCGGGGAAATATTTGTAATTACAAAGGACTCTTTTGTAATTACAGAAAGGTTTTAAGGACTTATTTGCAAGGTCAGAAAGTTTTAGGGACCAATATGTAATTATGGAAAAGTTTGGGGTCTAAGTGTAAAAAGATGAGGACCAAAACAGAATTACAGAAAAGTTTAGGGTCTTTTCTGTAAGAAGATGGGGCTTAAACATAATTACAGAAAAGCTTAAGGGCTTATCTGTAAAATGTATAGGGCCCGGGGATTTATTTGGATTTTCGATTTATTTTTCAATTGTAAAACACGTGGACCAAGTCCACGGGAGTCGTGGACCGGGGACGGGCTGCGGTTCACCGGTTTATGGTGGACCAGAGGGAGGCGCGCGGCGGCGGGTGGCCGGAATGCCCGCCGGCGGCGCGTCCGGTGGGCTGGGGGCGCTAGGAGCTCGTCGCGGAGGTGCAGCGCGACGGGGAAGCCGGGAGTCTAGCGCATCGACGACGGGGTGCAGTGGAATGGCAGCGGCGGCTCGCCGAAGCTAGGTGCAGGGGCGGCGCTCGACGGGGACTTGGGGTGCGATGGGAGAGGGCGGAAATAAAGAGGTGGGGAAGGGAGAGGGCGCTGCGGTGATGCTCACCTCAGGTGCGTCTTGGCCGGAGGGCAGCGGAGGGCGGCCGGAGCCGGAGGGGAAAACGGCGACGAGGAGCTCGTCGTGGATCTCCTCGCTCGGGCCTCGGCTGGGCGAATGAGGGGTAGGCCGAGGGAGAGCAAGCCTCGGGGAAGCTCGAGGGCGAGGAAAGGGAAAGGGAGGTGTGCTTCCACGGCGGCCGGGAAGCTCGCCGGAGGGGGGGTCGACGGAGGAAGGAGAGAGAGGAGGAAGGGGGAGCTCGGGGGCGCGGGGGTGAAGGGGTTCGGCCCGTTTTATGGCGGAGGAGCCGTGGCGGCCAAGGCAACGGCAACGTAGCCGCTACGGCATCGCCCGGCAGGGCAGCGGGAGCGGCGGAGGCGGGTCGGGGCGGTAGGGGCCGACGGGTGGCGGCGCGCCGCGTGGAGGAAGACGGAGCTGACAACCGGAGCCCACATGGCGGTGAGAGAGGGAGACGGGAACGCGGGCTGGGCTGGCGTGCGCGAGCTGGGCCGGAGGGAAGAGGGGCGCGGCCCAAAAGGAAGAGCGCGGCCCATGCACGGCGGGAAAAAGAAAAGAAAAAGAAAAGCGGGCTGGGCCGGAAGAAGGGTTTCGGCCCCAAGGCGATTTGGTTTCGAAATTTGGTTTTCTTTTTCTAGGATTTGAATTTTGAAAGAATTTCAAATCCAAGCAAAAACAAAAACCAATCAAGCACTCAAAATAAAGCCAATAAAATCCAGAAATGCACATGGTGAAGTTTTTGCAAGATTTTCAAAATCAAAACTTTTTAAATTCAAAGTGTGTTTGACAAACTTGAGACAAATTTATTTAATTTGTTGTAATTTCAAAAGGGCTCAAATTTTAGTGAACTTTAAATGAATGCAAACACTTGAGCACATATTTTATATTTCAAAAAGTTCAAATTCAACTAAGTTTAATTTTTTTGGTGAATTTTTCATTTCGAAAATCGTGTCGAGGTAAGAGTTTAGAAAAGGTTCAAATTTGGAGTGATATTTATTCCTTTTGAGTTGTACTTATTTATTTATTTCAATTTCAATTTCATTTTTTTTGGCTCCGAAAAGAGGGGTGTTACAACTTTTCATCAGAATTTAGGTTAATCAGACACAGGATCCAACTGATGCCGATTGTTCTTTGCCAAGCTAAAACTAGTGGATCGAGATGGGTAGAGCGTGAAGATGAACAGGCGGCAGATCAAAACCCTGGCGGCTGGACAGCTCCCTGTTATGTTTTCTTTCCGAACCTCTGTGGGCTGGACTGCTACCTGTTATGTTTTTTTTCCATCTTTTGCCTAGACCCAGAGAGGTTCGGCCTAGTCCCGTGGGAAACTTCTGATCAGGCTTGGCAAGGAAGCATCAGGGGGAAATATTCTGTGCAACAGAGCACTTTTGTGCAACCGTGCAATATTGAACTGCAACCATCCGATCACCATCTAACCGCCCATGCTTACCCCACGTTCCCACTAGTTCATATTGCGGAAACCCCCTCGCAGGATATCTGTTTCTCTAGTTTTTCTCTCAGATTTCACATGCCTCGAGGATTCCTGATTCGCCGAACAAATCGACGGAGGCCTCGTCGGTGCCGCTCATAGACATTAGACAGGCATCAAGGACGAGGGGCATCATGGAGTCGATTCCAGTGAGCCTTCCTACTGTATGTGCCCATGGTTCACGTCGGCGTCCGCTCTGTTGGTTCTCATCTGCAGTCTGCACCGATCGCTTCACAATTTGAGCCGACGGCCATGCTTCTAGTCAATCTGAAACTCCTTGTTGCTTTCTCGTTGACGCATGTTTGCCGTGGTCGTGCCGACGTACGCACCAGTCAATCTTGATATCGGGATCCACTGCTGGTTTCTCAAGTACAACTGAAAATATTTTGGGTCTAGATGCAGATACTTTCAGCATGGACGACTGAATCAATCTATTCCGATTTGATGCTTCTAGTTGCCTCATTGCCGCATGAAATGATTCCCGAATGTTTCGACACCATTACACCTATTACCTCCAGCTATTTTAGAATGGATTTATATGAAACCACACCCGCAGTCAGTCAAGCATTCAAAGAGTTGAGAAAATGTCTCCAGATCTGAAACCTTGTATTATTCAGAAGGCAATGTTTGTGCATGAGGTCCACGATCTGAGGCATCGTGTTCTTAAGAAGGCTGCCCACGAGAGTGAGGGGCAACGAGCCTCATTGACGGCGCGCTCCAATGTCCAGATTGCAGACTATGCAGGAGAATCGGTAAAGAGGGGGGCAATTGCCTCAGTACCATCGGTAAATGACGCCATCCCCCAAACCCCATCCGTAAGTAGACCATCCCCTCTGTACCACTCACGAATGCAACTCTCCCTCCAGTTACCAATCGGGGCCAAATCTCTCTTTTCTCTTCCGTTTCTGCCCCTGTCTCCCCCGACACCATGGCTTCTCCCCTTGCTCCGGCTGCCTGTCCAGCGCCGTGCGCGCCCCGCCCGCCGGGCACGTCTCTTGCCGGCGCGTCGCCCATACCGCGCGCGCGGGAACTCTGCTGCCGCGCCGGCGAGACGTCGAGCCCGGCCGCGTCTCCCCCTCCCTCGTCTCCCTCCCGCCGCCGGCGCCCTGCTCTCGATCCGAGCTCCATGGCGCCCGGCCTGCCGTGTCTTGCCGCGAGCTCGAGGCCGCCAGCGCGCGGCGCAACGCGTGCTGCCACGACCTCCAGCCGCCGCAATGGATTTCTTCAGCTTTCTTCTTCCTCTTTCTTCCCCTTTCGTCTTCCTCTGATTTCTCAGTTCAATTCGTGCAAGGCACACACGAGAGCAAGCAGAAGTACACACAAGCACATCGTGTCTTGCAATTTTTTCCTTTCACGCAGCCGTGATGCCTGGACTGCACGCACATGCAAAACAACCTGAACCCAAAAACAATTTCCTTGAACCCAATTGCACGTAAACTGATTAAGTCTGGGATCCACTCAAACTCAATCTCGGTGGGAGGAAAGTGATTCAAGTTACGATTCAACGTTCTGATGGGAGCAGACGAAGTCGTGTTTCATCCAGCCGCGCTGCCGCAACGCAACGGCCGCGCCGTCCTGCCGCGCATGCTCCAGCTGCGACGCCATGGCCCCGCACGCCCGCGGTGACGCCATGCCGCGCGTGGCCTGGCGACGCCCCCTGCCGCGCCCTGCCTTGTGCGCTCGTCGCCGCCTCCGTGCGCTCGCTCCCCGTCGAGCCTCCAGCCTCTGCACGCCCGCGACGACGCCCTGATGCGCTGTTTCTTCTCACGAGGCTGCCAACTCCTGTCCGCCAGGTCCCAGGGCAAAACGGGTAGAGAAAAGATTTTTTTGTATTGTGGAGAGAAGGAACTAGTTACCAGTGGTATTGAGGGGATGATCCATTTAGTGATGGTGTTGAGGAGTTGACTTCTTTTACCAGTGGTGTCTAGGCAATTCCCCCGTAAAGAGGGGAACGAATGAGGTAGGAGATGACAGAACAGGGTGAAACGGATGTTTTTTTGCACAATACAAAGACGGCACGAGGGGGTTTCCGTAAATATGTGCGAGGGGGAACGTGGGGTAAGCATGGGCGGTTAGATGGTGATCGGATGGCTGCAGTTCGATGTTGCACGGTTGCACGAAAGTGCTCCGTTGCACAGAATATTTCCCCAAGCATCAGCTACAACGAACAGACAAGGCAAGTAAAAGTATTGCTAAACAGTGCTTAGTTTTTGGAACTGATTGCTGAACAATAGCTGGTTAATAAACGTTGTGATTTCAGTGTACATTCTGTCCGTTGGATTGAACCCAAGATGCCTGCTTCTGTTCTTGGGCTCACTCCAATCGTGTGCTAGCTGCTTCTGTCCCAACTGCTGGTGGGTTCCGAATTTACGTTTTGTCTAATTCAATATCTGATTCAAAATATTCTAAATCAGCGCAATGAATCTCGATCACAATATAGAATATTTCAAGGTTTTATGGTTCCTTTAGTACTTTTCTGTTAACTTTAATTGCCAATGACAACATAATTTTGGTCTTTGTCATTTTTCTGTTTATTATATTCTTAGCCTTTTTATTTTACGTGTATTGGATCCCAATAGCTCGTTATATGCATATTGTTTTTGCATGGAAACATGTTTTCATTGCTATGGTTTTTTATTTGTCTTTTTCGCTGACCTATTGGTGGACAGACAGGAGTGTGGACAATAGTGTTTAACTAGTATAATCCGGCGCGCTTCGCGCGCCGCTCGTTTAACTCTGCACTTGTTTGAATTCATTGAGGAGCCGTTTTCACCGGCACAGTCACGAGCGGGTCGGTATTGTGTTTTTTAGCTTCAGATATAAACAAAAGAACAATCCAGAACTATATTTTTGGAATAGCAATGGTAATAGATAATGAGCAGGTAGTGTTCCATATGGAGAACACATCAGTAGAGTTGCACATAAGGTTTGGGTATCAATGCCAATGCCAAGCATTAACCGCATTATACATTTATTGAACCTACTATCTATGAAGCTTGTTGGAACCAGTGGATTGTATCACAGCACCGAAGCTTCATATACCGCACGAGAAAATCGACTGGTTTTTGTAGTGAATGGAGTATCTGCTGCATCATGTTCATCATGGAGTTGAAACACGCCTGGGAAGTGCAGTGCTGAACTACTGATGATTAGTTTTATCTTCTGCGTGATATATGCTCACTTGCTCAATCTTCAATAGTGAACCCCCATTCTGGAACAAAGTCAATGCAATGGCTGCAGGAAGGAAAAGTATCAGCACTACAAGATAATAATTATTTACGGTCATTTCATTTGAGTGGATCGTAGTTTTATTGGACGAAATAAAGAAAAATATAAAATGTCTGGCATATTTTAAATAAAAGCAATCAATGCTTTTATAAGGAAGAGCAATTGAAAGGTCGATGCAAAAAATGGACCTGGTTGCCAGCAGTGTGAAATCAAATAGGGCAAGGTCTCTATTTTCCTCCATTTAGAACTATAATATTTATCGCGAAATATCGCACATGAAGCTTAAGAAGTAGTAAGTCAATTATGTTCACATCTGGAAACAACTCATAATCTATATGCATTTGAGTGTCATGGCTGCTGGAAGTTTGAACCCTCCTAACAATCCACATAATTGTTTACCCAGAGACATCTGATCCAGCTTCTCTAAATCCTCGAATAAAATCTAGTCTATTATAGAGGGAGCAATCATTTCAACAGCCATGAAAAATAGCATCTATCACGACAATTGACATGGTCAGAGTTCTGAATCCTTAAATGTGGGCCTGGTCACTTATCTTTGGTGTTGTTGTACAAATGAAAAAAAAATATCAAAATTCAATTCATTTATATAGTCATAAACTGGCTGACAAAATGAAAGGTTCAACAAATGCAGTTAACTAATTAAGATGGTTCTTAGTCAGCATAGAGTTTGTATGGCCAGCCAGACATGCTCCTGCCCATTGCTAGAGCAGTGAATTGAAGTCATTTTATTAATTTCCTATGTTCATATTTCATTGAGAAATAAATAAAGGAATGATGCATTCCTTTGCTAAGAGAAATAAAGCTCAGTATGCTATTCTAAAAAATTGGAACCACTGTGAATCATCACAGCAGGCCTCACATAAAAGGAATCGATGTTTTTATAAGGAAGAGCAGTGACACAATACAGCCAGCACATGCATACATGCTTTTCCATGATTCAAGGAGCAATGCTAGCTAAAACCCAATCTAGAAAATTGATTAAATGACACAATAGATAAATTTAAGAGTAACATACTTTTGTCTCTTCTTGAACCTCCGTGCTCTTGCCTGTTGGGTGGGTGTCGTCAGTCCTCTCCAGTGAACATGTGCAGGAAAAATGATCTTCAAGCCAATTGCTCGTCAAAAAAAATCCCAAAGGCAGTAAGGCAGAGGAATCATCTATCCTATCTATCATCTGAACCTTGAACATATGTATTGATTCAGTAAGAATGCAGGCCAAGTAATTACTATGAGAGTCACTTAGAGCTAGAGCTAAAACCAAAATATGCCCCTCCTGAAATATCACTTCTAAGTATATAGTTTCTCATGAAAAAGGTAAGCAGGGAAACATATATCTCATGACGAGATCAGTTCTCTCTCGCGAATTTCTTGCCAACTACAAGAAGTATATATCCCATATAAAACAGGAAACACCAATTCTTCTCCAATATGTGAAACAACCATTCATGATTCGTCATAAGTATTTAGCTTCACATTAAATATTAGCTGCATTGCATGAAGATTAACCAACATAGGCATCACTCCATGATGCAAAGGAAATTTCAAGGGCTTCAACCATGATGATGCTACAAATACTACTACATCGCAAGTGCTATACTGCAGCTTGTGAGAACATGCATAAATAACACCCATAAATTTGACAAGAGTTATTCGTTCAATAATATTTTACAACAAATATATACTTTGGTATATCAATGGCTGCAATAGCATGCATGGCATCAAGCGGAGACTCAATTTAAGTTGGATAAAATGCAGTCTAGGTATTGGTGCCACCTGAAATACTTGTTCCTTGACAATTTGAAACAAACCTTCCAAGTACTTAAAGGGCTTAAATACTCTTTAATAGATGAAAATAAAAGGATTTCGAATTTCGACAGTAACATCATGTTGAATGCACTCCATTTGAATTGGCAATTTCTCAATCATGACTCATGGGAGGAGAGATGATTTGATCCGCATATGTTTGGTAAAAGAACAATCCTGACTCATGGGAGGCAGGATGCAGAGACGCTAATCATAAAAGCATCCAGCTTAAAAAAATATATATCAAAAAAGCATCTAATGTAGCTTATTACATACGAAGCCAAATGGCCTGTGTAAAAGATGACACTGAAGCAAGCCCCTTTGTTTTTTGGGTACGTGTCCTGAAATATATTTAGTTTGCTAACATAGAGGGGAATGATGACCTTTAACTAACATGGGTTAATAATAGCAAGGGAGCATGTATAAATCATTTCCCTCTACCAGCAACCGGCGACTCTAACAACCATAAAGGAATAAAACATAAGAACTAAACCAGTATATGTCTCAAATGCTAATTCTTTTAACCAACTAATATTCAATTGTTAGAGCAGAAGGTACTTCCACAGATAACATAACTTAAGTTGTTTAATACCTAATGTATCTCAACAAACTGGAATGACAATTACTCTATGGAGAAACAACAGAGTGTGTAAACCATTTACCATAAGGGATATGCAAACCAAATGATCTGATTATTAACTGCAAGATGCATCAATCCATTATGAACTTCATTTTACAACTTGCCCGGCACAATGGCATGCATGCCGCTACCTGCCCTGTGCTTTTGTGTCGCAGTTTGATCGAAGAAGAAAAAATCAGTGTTATTGTAGTAGAAGTCAACTGCATAGGATAACATAAATTATTTTTTTGGTACACTACATCTTTTAATATCTGGCAACTCACATGGAACGAAACAAGCAAGGAAATCTAATAGTGCACGGCATTGATATGAACCCAGGTTTGCATGCATCATGCATATATGATAGATGGCTGATCTATTACATACAGAGAAGAGTAAAGCAAAGAGTGAGGTATCTCAATGATACAAAAACTAATCTGGACAAACAGAAGACTAAAGTTTATGTGATGTGGCAATACATGCGCCAAAAGAACGCATTTTAGCAACAACTTGCCTTTTTGTCTCATCATCGGACGATTTGTTGCCTATTAGATGCATCAACCCTCCTCAGAGTTCACCGAACCTGTGCAAGGCTGTGCAGGTTACCAAGTATAGGCTTACCAGCAAAGGAAAACATCCCAAGGTACCACAAACATCAATAATATGGTCCCTGGATTCCACTGACATTGTACAAATATACCCAAGTATTAGATGGCACGAAGTAGCATACATCTAAGGCGAAGACATCAACATAGCAGAAAGAGAAGCATGTAAAATAAAAGGTGACAAGGCAACATTGTTTTGTTTCCAAGGATGTAGACAGGGGTGGACATTGCTAAAAGATTCTGCGCCATCAGTCCATTTCTTCAGGAAACCGTGTTAACTTGAGCTGCAAGAGAATATTAGGCATACAAAATCTAAGGAAAAAGTACTAAACCTTGAAGCCAAACCTATGGATGTTAAAAGCTTCTGTTATTTTTAAATCTTCATCCCAGAAAACTAACATATAGCTAGTTCAAATAAACAGAAAGATAGAACTATATTGTAACCAAGCACACTAAATATTACAAAAGGCGACAATCAGGAAAGGCTAATCTTGTAGCACCGAAAGCCAATTGAATAACAAACAGTATTAATTACACTTCATAGCTTGGGGTCATGCTTCTCGCTTCTCTACAGAAACAAATACCAAAGCCTCCCACAGTAACTTCCCAAATAAAATGTGCAATTTCAAAAACTTTTTTTTTCCTAACCCAGAGCAGAATCTTTGATTATTAGGCCAGGTTATTAAGGCAGAACAGAAATATGTAATGCAAAACCTACTTACTAAAAGTTACAACGATAGATCCTGAACTCCAATTCTAATCAGATATAATGGACTCGTGAAACTGTACATGTTAATTAGAATAGATATCTTTTTATATGGTCTCACTCCACAATCTTCTTCATTTAGGTCATGATTTTGGATTATTCTTGTTCATTGCCTTTCGTTACATGGAGAATAAACGTTTAAATACAATTAAAAATGTGTCATGACTAAAGATTCAAGCAGCTCTCTGGCACAATGCTGCTTAAAACTGAGAAAGCCAGTACTCATATATATAAACTAAATTAAATGAACATGGCCAAGGATGTACCTCTGTAACTTGTATTAAAATTAGTATGTAATTGTTAGCAGCACATAACAGCATTAAAAGAGGAACTTAACTTGTGAACTTTGGATCCTCAAACCAGCAAGCATTGTTAAAAACGTGCCCATTGAAATGTTAGACATCTAAAATATCAACTGAAGGGCAACATTACGAAACTAAAACATCAAAACCCATAGGATAAGCAGCTGATCTCCCAACTACCAAAGTAGTATGAAGTTTTGGAACATCAAACTTATTTCAAAATATGACAGCAGGTATAACTGTATAATAGTTGAAAGTTGATTGGTACCTCTACTCAACACCCATGCCAGCATCAGATATAGTAGCCTCTATAAAATTTTCTCTTTCAAGTTTCAACAACAACAAAAAAAAAGACCTTGTCAGACTTAGAAGTAGACAGTGTATGATGAATTGATCAGAACTTAACCAAATTGCTTTTGGGAGCACAAAAGAAAAAGAACTCCCAAAGTGCCTTATAAGAATCAGTATATCTCTTCCTGCTCCACAAACACGAGGAACTAAATTCTGTACTACCAAAAGATTGTGTGCGTATCTTATGACACATATTTTTTTCTTTATTAATAGTTGACTGATGGAAACAATGAAACCTGAATTGGTTGTTAATTGTTCTTGGCTGACACAGCAGCGCCAACACCATTGCAATACATGGGTATTGTTGAGCGGCATCCATCCGTGCAGTACACTAACCTGGCCAAGAGCAACGACCCTCTTTGGATGCATGTCATCACAGCCTCCCCCTTAGACAATCAACAGAAGAAAACTCTGAATAAAGAACAAACGTATGTATCACGGCAAGGCAGGAAAAAAGGGGCTCAACAGCAGGGAAAGGGAGAGAGAAGAGGTTCGCCAACCATGCCAGGTCGACGGAAGCTCACCACCAGCAGCAACCGGCGGCCGGAACCCAACGTCGAGGCAAGCAGGCAAACCAGGGAGAAGAGCAGCCACAGCCGCCTGATCCCACATGACGCCGGATCCCACTTCGTCGAGCGAGAGGGCAGACGCTCCCCTGATCCCACATGACGCCGGATCGATCGGGTCGCCATCACAGGAGGAAAAGGGTCAGGCGGCGGCGTCCTCCCAGATCAATCGGAGGAGGCGTCGATCGGTGAAGAGGAGGCTGATGGGAGACGAAAGGATGCAGTGGAGAAGACGACGACGGCGTTGTAGAGGTCGCTCCAACCCGCAGCCTCGCGGCGCGCGCGCCGGCGCTGCCGCTCGTCCACGCCCCGGTCAGCGGAGCTCACCCCGCCGATGTGTCGTCGCCGCACCGCCGTGGACGATGTCGAGCGCGCTTCATGCAGCGGCCTCGTGGAGCCGCGCTCCACCGCCGCCCGTCCCGCAGCACACCTCGCCCGGCGGCCTCGGGGAGCCGCGCTCCGCCCCGCAGCCACGCGGCGGCCATCCGGCAGCACATCTCGCGCCAGCAGGCGCTCGCCTGTGGCCCTGCGCCGACGTGCTAGCCCGCGGCCGCGGCGGAGATGCAAACGAGGAAGAAAATCGAGGACCAACAAATCAGGAAAGGGGCGAAACACCAAAAACCCTCAAGAGGGACAACCGCACGACACGAAACCGAACAAAAAGAAGGGAAGGAAACCCAACGAAAAAACAAGCGGCACCATCACCCACCGCAGGCAAGATCCGGTCGAGCAGGAAGAGGAAAATGAAGGAGGCGACGGCGGAATGAGCGAGGAAGATGCAGCAGCAGGACGGAGCGCAAGTAAATGCGAAGCGGTCACCCACCGCAGTTATTTCGTGCTTGGGAGAGCGGAGGTGAATCAGGGAGAGACACGCGCGACACCGTACGCGAGCCCGTTTGTCACCGCGAGACCGATTTCACCCGAGGCCCGCACACACAAGCGATGACAATCCGACGGCACGAAACGTCCGGGATAAGCCGCGAGCGCTGAGAGCGCGGTTACGCCGGGACGACTAGAGGAGTAAATAGGTTATGCACACACGGTTTTAAAATATATGCACCTTAGCAAATATATTACATATGCCCTAGGTTTGGCTCTGCACAGATGCATTCCCCAGATCTGAAACTTGCACACATATGTACTATATGATAGCCATAAGTGGTACCACAGGCCAAGTTTTTGTGGTACATGAAATATTTTAAGGAAAGCTCTTTTTGATAAAAAAAATATGCCCGTGGTCGAAAAATAATATAAGTAAACGAGTAACACATATCATCAATGATTTAAGTCACTGCATCAACACCCCATATTTTAGCTACAGATTAAATATAAATAGAAAATGCAGCAATACTGTCTATACAGCTTCCAAGTAGTTGATCAGATATCAATCATATCATGGAGCAACCTTCGCAAGCAACTCCTCAAGAAGAGAGGGGCAACTGCTCTTGAGATGCTGGAAGCCATCGCTTGCCATTGCTGCTGTAAGATTGCCAGGTGACTTCAGAAAGTTGAAGCATGCCGCCTTTAAACCATGGCAACCATGCTGCTCGGCCAGGACTAGTGTAGTCGCCACTAAGCTTGAGTCAATGTAATTTCTTAGTATGCCCTCACAGATCAACTTTAGCCTCTCCATGTTGTACTTGTCGGCTGCCACCAGCAGATGCTGTGCCATAATCATTTTATCCCCCTCTTCTATCTCAGGCAATGAGTCGTTGTAGATGAAATGAAGAAAAACCTTGAACACCTTTGCTTCCATGTCATCGATCTGTACATGTGTTGAAACATTCTCTTTCATGGGGCCAAAGAGCTCAGCCATGAAAACAGGCGACCGAGCGGCAAGTACGATCCTGTGAGCCATGAACACCTCACCACCAACTTCAACTGTCACGTCGACTCTGACGTTGTTAGCCAAGATTGCACCAAGATGACAGTGTATGTCTGACGGTGGCACACAGAGAGACTCCTCCCTTTTGGTTTCTGTGCAGATCTCCATGATGGCGGTGACATCGCATCTGATCTTGAAACTGTTCCCTTTTAGATACGATGATTCCAAAACTTTCCTCTCAATGAAGTGAAAAAACCCCCATGATGTGGCAGTGCTGGAGAAGCTGCTGGTCGAGCCCATTTTTGTGTACGCTGGCACAGGTTCCCCTGCCTGGTCAAGCAGGCTCAGCTTGAAACGTACCTTGATGTCACCGGCAGGAGGAGGATTGTTAAGATAAACATCCACGCATATCCAATCGGCGCTCTCGTTGTTGTGACCATCAGGGAAGCATCTGATGCACCAGCTATGCCCTCCGACGTTGAACGTGCCGGATTTGATATGATTGCCGATTCCAATTACCTTCTTGATCAGGGAGTACCCCTCCACCTTGAGCACGTGCCATCCGGTCTCCGTCCTGGCGCAAACGGTCGACGATATGCCACTGCCGCCGTCGGCGGGCGCGGACTGAGGCGGAGGCATCTTTTAGTTTCCAAAGCTCCAGTGAATTCTAATGGATCGAGGAACATAAGAGAGTACTCCCGATTTGCAGTTCACCGGCCTTTGCAAACTGAGGCTGGATTCACACACGGCCGTCGTTCACACGACCACACGAGCGGTAGCCTTCCGGTCACGGTGCTGGGAGCAGAGAAACGTTTGGCTGGGCAGTTGCGTGGGAGATCGATGGATTACCTTTTTTAGACAGTCAAGAGGGGAAAGGCGCGACCTGAACCCCACGGAGTAGCCGCAGGGAAGCAGCAAGGGAGGGAGGCGGCGGCGTGAAGAACAGGCGGATCGATCCGATCCCCTGGCCGCTGGACTGCCCCTGTTGCTTCCCTTTACGAACCCAAGGGGGAATTGGATGACCTATTCTTTCCGCAGGTCCAGAGATGTTTGGCCCGGCATAGGGGCCCATGAGGAATTTTGGGTCAGGCTTGGCACAAGGAAAAATCAACAGAGAGTGGAGCAGGCCCATACTGAGGCTCTCGGGGGGCATCTAATTTGCACGCGCGCGCAAGCAAAATTGCTAGCGCCGCGATCCGACAGCAACACGACATGTAGTGGTCGTGCGCCCCCCGGGCCTTCACTGCTCTGTTGGAAATCTGAAACAAACTCGGGAATGAAATAGGAATAAATCAAAACGACAATAACTGAACCATTCCAAAATGTTTCAATTCGATTTCTAAAAGTTTCAAGTCAATCTCAAAAAGTTTCAAGTCAATTTTTAAGAGTTTCAACCCGATTTTGCCAAATTTCAAGTCCATGTCAAGAAGTTTCAAGTAGATTAAAAAAAGTTTCAACTCATCATATATCAGTTTCAACTCCAAAGAAAAATGTTTCAAATACATTTGAAAAAGTTTCAAGTCATAGTGAATCAGTTTCAATTCAAAAGAAAAAGTTTCAACTCATCGTAAATCAGTTTCAACTCCAAAGAAAAAGTTTCAACTCATCGTAAATCAGTTTCAACTTCAAAAGAGAAGGACCAGCGCATCTTCTCCGGTGCCAGTGGTGGCTCCGACGAGCGCTATGACGGCGCGAGCTTGCCCCTCCTCCCGTCAGCACGCGGGACGGCGTCCGGGTGAGGCCCGCCGCATCCTTCGGGCGGCGCGCAGGGTGGAAGGCGGCCCGAGGACGCCTCTTCTCCGTCGAGCGGAGGGCAGAGCTCGGGTCAAGGCGTGGCGGCGTGTAGGGGCGGCGGCGCGACGCTCGGGGCGGGAGGCGAGCCTGGGCGATGGGAGCCGCCGCGAGCACCGCTCCAGATCTGAATCGGAGGAGGAAGAAATGATTCGGGTGAGTCCCACGCGGAGGGGCTGTATTAAGAAGGGAAGGTGGTATGGCGGAGACAGGTGGTTGGGTTAGAAAAGGAAAGCGAGCGCTGGCTCAAGAGCGGGCGCGCGCGCGCGTTATAAGGATTTCGCTCTCGTTGGGACAGAGCAAAAAGACTGCATTGTCGACAAGGCTTCGTATTCCCGGAACGGGAGATTTCAGGGCTGTAGACTAGTTTTCCTGGGAGTTTTGATGGCGGGCCGTCAGGAATACATGAATTTCCTGTGCGTACCGAATGGCCCATAGGCCTATTCGCGTTTCCGGTAGTGGTCACTAATAAAAGAAAAAAGAGAGAAGCACCTGAATGTTTTTTCCAAAAAATAGAAAAAGAAAGGGACAATTGCGCCATTTCCTCTACTTTCGATACCAAGTGCATAATGGATCCAATTTTTAAGGTTAGCTCGTAAGCTCCTGCTTTTTCAAACTGAACCCGCCATCTGTCCTTACTTTTGGATGACTTTAGCAGCCTCTGATTTTGATAGTTACAAAATCAAGAAAAAAGAAGGAAAATATGGACGAACACAGAGACTAAAGTGCCCACCTCTCAGCTCTGTTTCTCCCGTGCTCTAACCCTGAATTCTCTGCCTCCCTCTCTTTTCTCCTATGCTGTCCTTACCATGTCTGCGTGAGGCCTACCCGAAGGCGCCAGTGGCGCGATTCTAGCGGGATGAGGCGGGTCAAGGGTGACGCTGTGCGGATTAATTTGAGGGCGCGGCCTTCAATACAATAGCTGCCGCTGCATCAGGTAAGGAGGTCGTATCCTCCTATATGGTGCACGTCGCACCAGCGCACGCGCCATGCCCCGTGCCGGGCCAGCACTTGCTCGCCACCTGTGCGCACGCCGCCTTCCTCAGCGACGACCTCCCTTAGCACATCCTGAGCCCCAAGACGAGGGTGCACTGCTCGTACCACTGAGCACACCGCGATGGGCTTCGCGGCGTGCCTGAACCGACATTAGGCTGCGCGCCTCGCGATGCTGCCGTCCGTGCATGCTATATTGTCCCAGACAGAGAGCAGGCACTCTACACAATCTGGTCGCAGAAGTTCCTCCAGCGCTGGATGCTGTTCGGCATCCTCCCAACGTCCAACGGCGCAGGGATGTGGTGATCGGCGTCATCGACAGCGACGTCCACACCAAGGACCGTGCTTCCTTCGCTGCAAATCAGCACCAGCCGTCTCCACCCAGCACGTTCCGCGGCCGGGTACTGCAACAACAAGCTCCTCGGAGTCAAGTTCTTCGACCAAGCGTAGCCGTCCGTTGGATGAAACAGAGAAGTCACCACTCGACATCAACGGCCATCGCAGGCACACCGCGTCCATTTCCGCCGGCTCGTAGGTCAGGGGCGCCTCCTTCTTCAACTATGGAAAAGGAACGACGGTCGATCCGGCCCCAGGGGCACGCATTGCTGCCTACAAACCATGCTGGACAGACGCTTGCACATGAAGTAATCGCCTGAGTTTCAAAACGAAGTTACCGGTTGTAAAACATGGTTGATGGAAGAGTTCTGAAACTCGTCTAAAACAAAAGAGTTCATAAACTAGCCAAGCTTATTCGCAACTTCACAACAGCGCAAGTACACACAAGTACCAAGGGAAAATCACGCACTGTCACGTTACATTGCCGCCACCTCATCGGGCATCCAGATGACGGAGATGGGGCTCGTCACTTTGTGCCTGCCGTCGCTCCACGTGATCGACCCGAAAGTGTAGGCCGAGGGCACATCCTCGTCAGCTATTTCTTCGAAAGTGACCTCATACTTAATCCTGCTTTGATCCTTGGTGAAGTGCAGCTCTGGCGGGTTCACCGTAACACGCATGCCTGTGGGCCTTGTGATGCTGACCTTGTACGTGGCCTCCGAGTTACTGCCAGTGTTTGTCAGGACTCGCCTATGCGTGACCTTTTCTCCATCTAGATGGACTACCACTGTGAAGGCAGGATAGTTGAGGTCGCCGGTGGAGATCTGGCGCCTCGAGCAGTCTGTCACGGAGCCATCTTCGGTGAAGAGAGCAATCTGCTTGGCAGTGTGCCCGAGTCCGCAAAGGAAGGAGATGTAGTCATCGGCCTCGGCGTCATACACCAGGCCCGGGTCCATGGCACCGTTGGGTTCCACATGCCCGGCCCCGCGCACGAACGGAGTGGAAGCCTTGCCGGTGGCCAAGTCCTTGATGACGTCACCAGAGAAATCCATGTTGTACGCGGTGGTCATCAGTGCGGACTTGACCGCGGCGCGGCTCCATCGCGGCTGCACCTGCCGGAGCAACGCAGCTATACCGCTCACATGCGGGCGCGCCGTGGAGGTTCCGGAGATGATATTGAACTCCACCCGCCCTACTCGTGTCGGTTTTCGACCTCACGGGCGGCGCGACACCGCTCCACGCTGCCAGAATAGCCACGCCCGGAGCTGTGACGTCCGGCTTCAGGATCTCCGGAGGATGCGGGCTGCGCCACCCGAGGCGCCGGAGGGTCCATATTGATAACGGTACCTCCAAACTTGATCGTCGCCGTGGGGGATTCAGTTTCTTGAACGTACTTGTAAATCAGGAGGTAGTCGGAAAATGTGACAGAGATGGCCGGGATGATGTAAGGAATGGGGTGGGTTTGCTCGCCCTCCTCCTCTTGACTCGGGAGGATTATTCCAGCTCCCCCTGCGAATCTGACTGCCTCTGCTTGTGTCACCTTCCCTTTCTCGCTGGGGTCGCACAGAAGAATCTTCCCGCTGATCTTCTTTGGGTCGAGCTTCCCATTGCAGTACTTCCCGACATAGCCTAGGGGCACCTTCGCTTCACTAATTAGTGGCGCTCCAACATACAGTGAAGAACCAGTGTAGCTGCTCCCGTCGCCGAGGACGAGGGTAGCTGGGTAGTGGCGCTTAATGGTGGACGCACCGACCGTGATGAGCCACGGCGCGATGTTCTTGACGGTGGACATGCCGGGACCCTCGTTCCCGGCCGAGGCCGAGACGACGATACCGTTGCGGACGGCTCTGAACGAGGCCATCGCCACCGTGTCGTTGTGAAACTCCGGCGCCTTGGTCCCGTTCGCCGCGCCGAACGAGACGGAGATGACTTGGACGCCATCGGCGATGGCCTCGTCGAACGCGGCGAGCACGTCGGAGTCGGTGCAAGTGTGCAGCGAGCTCCAGCACGCCTTGTAGGAGGCGATGCGCGCTCCGGGGGCAGCGCCGATGGCGCTGCCTTTGCCTTAGGTGAAGAAGGAGGCGCCGCTGACCTCGGCGCCGGCGGCGATGGAGGCGACGTGCGTGCCGTGCCCGTTGGTGTCGAGCGGGGACTTCTCCCTCTCGGTGAACTGGCGCCCGCGCTTGGCCTCGAAGCCCTTGTAGAAGAACTTGGCTCCGACGAGCTTGTTGTTGCAGTACGCGGCGGCGTCGAACGTCGGCGTCGACACGCAGCCGCCGCGGAACGTTCCCGGCGGCGGCGAAGGAGGCGCGGTCCTTGGGGTAGACGCCGCTGTCGATGACGCCGATCACGACGTCCGACGCGCCGCCCTTCGCCGCCGGGAGGAGGCCGAACAGCGTCGAGAGGCGGAGGAACTTCATCGAACGGGTGGTGTGCAGCTGCTGCTCGCCGTCGGGGACGACGGCGAGCACGGACGGCAGGGACTCGAGGTGCGCCGCCTGCCGCCGCGTCAGCCGTGCCGCGAAGCCCGTCGCGGCGTGCTCGTACAAGTAGTGCAGCCTCGGTTTCGGCCGCTGCAGCAGGTGCTCGGGGAAGTTGTCGCGGAGGAAGGCGGCGTACGCGCGGGTGGCGTGCAGTCGCCGGTCAGCTGATGTCGTCGTCGGCCGCGGCGGCGCGTGCGCAGGGTCGACGTGCACGATGTAGGAGGATATGACCTCCCCGGCCGCGACGGCGAGGAGCAGGAGGCATGACACCCCGACGACGACTACCCTGGCCATTGTTTCTTGTCTTGCTTGAGTGGTGGTGCGGTGATGGTGTCAAGAGGGCTAATATAATTAGGCAATCTGTACATTGGATCACACCATCTCGATGGACTATGGCAGCTCAGTGAAAGTGGTAGAAGTTTAAAGTCAAGAACAACATCATATGCCTCTGTTGAGCTATCCAACTTATTAAAGTGTCATACATTCATCCTTAAATCAATCAGTTTATGACTAACCAAGGCATGCTGTATATAATTTTGTGCAAGGTTGAAACAAAAATATTGATAATGAAGTAACAAGCATGAAAAAGAAGGTGATATAATATACACCATTTAAACATGTTTCCAGGAAAATTTCAATTTTTGACTCAAAATGTTCTAAGTATGTGCAGAATGAACTTTTCAGTAATAAGTGCACAACAACTCTTTTTAGCATTAATCAATCTCTAAAAGCACAATGTAACTATCAGTTGTCCTTTTATGTCATTCTCTTGTTGAATAGTTTAATTTTGTGCAAAAAAACATAGAGTTGCCACGAAAACCTCCAACAAATGTAACTCACCTCCGTGTGAAGTCTCAAATATACCACGTACTCTCTCCCTTATATTGACACTCTCTCCAGTTACAAGATCTACCTGATATAAAGATAATTTGTTATAGTGAGAGTTGGTGGTAGTGGAGGTGATTTACTTATTGATTATAAAGATAATGGCCAAGGATATCCAGCCAATAAGCAAGGAGGAGGCACAATAAGCTAAGCTGGCAACTCCATTAATCCTTACGGATAAGCTAATACTTAGGTTCCTAACAAAAAGGCTAATTCTTTGAGCGATGACATGATCACACTTTGCCATGTGTCATAAAAAAAACTTCTAGTTGTGTCAATTACTATAGTGATTATAGCCGCACCATTTGCGCGGGCCACCTTGCTAGTTATTTATTAACTTAACAGTTTAAAAATTAAAGGCATAGGGATCGGCCCAGCAACCATAACAAAATACAAGTCAAACAAAAACTAAACTAGCTACCATAAAAATATTCTTGCAATATATCAGCAGATTAAGGCGTGGACACATGGACGTGTTCGCCATACCACAGCGGCGGGACACTATTTAGTCTGGTGGTCCCAAGGATGAAGATGGGGAGCGGGGTTCACTCGTCAGCAAGAGAGGGGAGAGGGAGTGGACTGGAGCGATTGGGTTGGGGAAGGCTGGGCGCGGCCCATGCACGGCTATAGAGGAAGAGAAAAAGGAAGAAGAGAGCTCGGTGGGGCCGACGGGAGGGGAAAGGGTTTTCGGCCAGAGGGAAAAAGGATAATCTATACAGGGGTTTTGTAATTGAATGAAATTCACATTCAAACAAGATAAAAAGTGAACAAACATTCAAAAATAAAGACAATAATATCCAGAAATGCATATGGTGGAACTTTGTGGAAGTTTGAAATCCAGGAATCTAAATTTGGCATGAATTTAATCTACTTAAATTCAATTTGTTGTAAAAATAAAAAAGTTCAAGTTTTTTGTGGTTTTAAATAGGGGCATTTGCATAAGTGATCCATTTTTGGATGCCAGTTACGGATTCGGTCTTCTTTCCTAGACTTTGCAAATTCGGTCCTGTTTTTTGAACTTGAAGCTAGAAGGAGGTCCTATTCCGTTATCAGTAGCTAACGGTGTTAAATGGCTTGACAAAAGACAAATATGCCCTTTACAAAATCGTTCCTGTTTTTGAAAATGAATTGCAAATCTGGTTCTGTTTTCGGCACTACATCATGGACCTTCAAAAAATATTTCAAAAAAAAGTTTATGCCCGAATATAAATAATTTCAAAAATTGTATTAAAATTTGGACAGCATTTCATTTGTTTTTTGCTATCATTGGTGACCAGCCCGCTCTAATCGCTTATATCAAGAACCAAAATCACATCAGCCGGCCTACAAAATCTGATGCAAATAAAGCTAGAGATGTGACGAAAGAAAATGAAATTGCAGAAGGGTCACTGCACGAGATCCATCCCGTAGATTTTGAGTTTCACTTGCAGCACATGAGCGCTCATAATCCAGGCCTCTCTCTACAGATGAGCTCGCCGTTGTCATTCGCTGGAATTGGCCTGCGTCGCATACCATGGATATGGGGGAAGTCACTGCCAGGGACGTGCTGCTGGCCCTCTCGCAGAGCTACTGCCGCTACCCAGTGCTGGTTGCCACGGCCATGCGCGGCTCCTCGCGTGACAGCACGCGCTGCCCTCCCCACAACTGCTAGGTCCTCGCACACGGATCGCGCAAGGGCTTGTGCTTAGTGGTAGAGGCAGCCCGCCCGCACGCCGCGCAGAGGCAGCCCGCCCGCCCACCGGCCCGCGCGCCGTGGCAGAGAGCCCTCACAGATGGAAACAGTTTCACATCACTTTACTCTAAGAGGTGTGTTCTTGCCAGTAAAAGTCAAACTGATCCGAAACCAAGCCTTTTAGTCTAAACGTGGAGTAAGTTAACCGTGGTATTCAAATCCACCTTTAATATAGAGAAAATAAATTCATGTTAAATAGATTGCTCCGGTTTTCACAGAGGTAAAAGTTCCCTTCATGAACATTATTGTTGTTTGGTGATCCTATTATTTTTTGCCATTAACTTTTAATATAGAGAAAATAAATTCTTCTTAGGTTCATTCAGGTTACATTCGTCTAGTCGATCATCTTTGGCTTGTCTTACCCTAGTAACCAGAAAGTCTCTGGAATATGATCCATGTATTGCAGTAAATAGTATATATATGACAACATGAAAAGCGTGCCGAAGTGATATTTCTCTTTACATTATATGCAGTACAGATAAGCGCCCACATGCAAGGCTCGTATCTGTAAATGAATTACGTTCGTTCAGTAGGAAGGATAGCTTGCACCAAAATGCATTCAGCAGAAACAGAATTTTACCAGAAAAAGCAACTCGCAGTCATCTAATTTAGGAAAGCTAACACAATTTAAGAAAAGAGAAATAATGCAACGATGTACTTTGTTTCTGCCAAATTCTCTAGGATACTTGGTAACAGTTCATTCAGTAGGAAGGATAACTGCTCTTCAGATATGATTATAAATTTGAATCGCAATATAATTATTCTTCGACCATGCCTAATGTTTGAATAAGGTGACCCTACCCAAAACAACATTACACTAAAAAAATCTGAAAATAAGGCAATCTACAACGAGTTTTGTCGCTCAATTGCGTTTGACTGCAAGCTCAGATACAAGCTCATCAAAAAGAGAGGGGTAACTCTTCCTCAGATGATCAAACTCGTCAGCTCCCATTACCTCGTTTAAAATACCAGGAGACAGAAGAAATGTGACGCAAGCTTCCTTCAGCCTCCGACAGCTGTGCTGCTCGGCCAATATCAGAGTAGTCGTAACGTTGCTCCTATCAATGTTGTAACAGAGCTTATCCTGACAAATATGCTTGAGCCTCTTCAAGTCGTACCTATCTGCAGCGACGAACAAATGTTGAGCCATCACTGTTTCTTCTTCCTTCCCGATGGCAGGAAGTGAGTCGGTGTACACAAAGTGGAGAAAAGCTTTGAAGACTCTTGCTTCCATGTCACCGATTACCACGCGCTCCATCGTCTTCTCCTTCATCGGACCAAACAGCTCCGCCCTGAACACAGACGACCTGGCAGCAAGTACATTCCTATGTGCCTTGAAAAGCCCATTGCTTACCTCGAACGTAACATCCGCCCCTTCTCCAGACGAGAGGAGCCAGCCAAGGTTTTTATGCAGGTCGGACGGAGGCACGTCGACGACAAACTGCTTACTGACTTTAGTATCAGTGCGGCCAACGTTGACTACGGTGACATCGCATCTGACGCTGAAACAGTCGTCTTTGAGATAGGTTGATTCCTGCAGCTCTGACCACCCGATGAAATTTTTGTGGCCCCAACCAATGGAACCTTTGAAAGTACGTAGCAGGTCATACCCAGAAGTGATGTGTTCGGAGTCTGTCAATCCATCGGGTTCGAGCAAGGTGAACTTGAACCGTGCTCTGACTTCGACGTCCGTGTAAAGATTAGCATGGAGATAAAGGGATATGAAATCATCGTGGTCCTTGTCATAACCATCAGGGTAGTATCTGATATGCCAGCTGTGCCCTCCAACGTTAAAGTCGCTGGACTTGACGAACTTGCCGACGCCGAGTAACTGGGTTGCCGAGTAGCACTGGATTTTGAGCACGTGCCACCCAGTCACCATGTCTGCAACGATGGCTGACGTGCTGCCGCTGGCGACGTTGGCGGGAGACATCTTTACCTGTGCTGGCTTATGGTGTCCTGCTAACAGCTACGAACAACGCGATGGAACAGATGCAAAACGAGGGTGATGTTTCTCGTGGTTGATCCTCTTCGGTTGATCGAGAATTTCAAGGTATATATGACGATCTGAAGGAAAAGTGATTCTCTCTCCGATTTCTTTGAGATATTATAAGAGATAATTCTTCTGCCGTTGGCGACAAGGATACGAACAGAGAGCCGTTTGCAATCAGGAGTCCGATGGGATCTGTATGTATTATATCTCTAAGGGAGCAGTGCTCCGGTATAGTCTGTTCTTTATACTATAAAAACCTACTATACCAAAGCCTCGTGTTGTGGTTGTACGAGATGAAGTGGGTCAGTATCATTTGTTTCCACGGCTGGCCACCACATTCAGCCTTGTCATGTCGGAGACGATCGTGGTAAGAGAGTGTTGGCGACCTTCCACCGGCAGATGGAACGGATGTTAGATACTCTTGCAGGCATGAGTCCACTTAGTACAATTAATCAAAGGAGAAATGCTGTGATGTTATACTTTTTTACTGCCAAAGACTGTCGGATGCTTGGTAACAGTTAATTCAGAAAGAAAGGATAACTGCTCCTCATTTGAAATTATAAACATGAATAGCAATATGAATCTATTTAGACCATGCCTAATCATGTAATATAACAAACCATACCTAATGCAAAACAGCACTACTGCATTAGTCCCTAGTATCTGTGTACAATTCAAAATCTTAAACTAATTTTGTTGCTCCAAAGTCGAATGCGTTTTGGTGCAAGCTCGACAACTAGCTCATCAACAAGGGAGGGACGATTCTTCCTAAGACGATCATACTCGTCGGTTCCCATCATGTCCTTCAAAATTCCAGGAGTGACAAGAAACATGACGCAAGCTTCCTTTAACCCCTGACATCCGTGCTGCTCGGCCAATGTGAGAGTAGCCATCACGGTGCTCCTATCAATGTTGTGACAAAGCCTATCCTCACAAATCAACTTTAGCCTCTTCAGGTCGTACCTATCTGCAGCAATGAACAAATTTTGAGCCATCACAGCTTGTTCCTCCTTTCCGAAGGCAGGAAGTGAGTCCGTGTACACAAAGTGGAGCAAGGCTTCAAAGACTCTTGCTTCCATGTCACTGATTACCACACGTTCCATCGTCTTGTCCTTCATCGAACCAAAGAGCTCCGCTCGGAACACCGGCGACCGAGAGGCAAGTATATTCCTGTGTGCCTTGAAAAGCCCATCGCTTACCTCAAATGTGACATCCGCCCCTTCTCCCGACGAGAGGAGCCTGCCAAGGTCCTGATGCAAGCCGGATGGCGGCATGACAATGAACTGCTCAGTGGCCGTTGCGCTGACATCCTTTATGACGATGACCTCGCATCTGACGATAAAACAATCGTCTTTGAGATATTTTGTTTTTTCAAACTCTTCCCTCTCAAAGTACTCTTCATAGCCCCAACTTTGCGAGCAATTGAAAATCTGTGCCACTTCATACTGATCAGTGACGTAATCGGAGTCCGTCATGCTATTGGGGTCAAGTAAGCTTATCTTGAACCGTGCTCTGACTTCAACATCGGGGTAATTGTCAGCACACAGATAAAAGGATATGCAATCCTTGTACTTCTGGTCGTAGCCGTCAGGGTAGTATTTGATATACCATCTGTGCCCTCCAGCGTCAAATGCGCTAGACTCGACGAACTTGCCGACACCAAGTCCCTTGAGTGCCGAGTAGCACTCGACCTTGAGCACGTGCCACCCGGTCTCCGTGTCTGAGACGATGGATGACGTGCTGCCGCCACAGATGGCGGCTGGAGACATCTTGGCCTGTGCTCTTATGGTGCTCAGCTAAAAGCTACAAACCGATGCGATGAACAGATGCAAAACGAGGCAGATGTTTCGCGGGCTGGTTTGCCTGCAATTGCGCAACGCGTGGTTGGTGCTCTTGGGTTTGTCGAGGATTTGAAGGTATGACGACCTAGAGGAAAAGAATTTATCGGTCTGATTCGTTGAGATATTATAGGTGGCAAGTCTTCTGCCGTAGGTGACTAGGATACGAACAGAAAGCAGTTTGTAATCAGGAGTCCGATGGGATCCGTATATATCTCTATGATAGTTTTTCTTTGTAAATCTACTTAAGCCTCGTGTTGAACGAGCATAAGTGGAATATAGTACCGTTGGTACCTTGGCCTTGTGCTGAACAAGCGTATGTGGAATAGTATCCTTTGCTACGATGGCTGGCCACCACATTGAGTCCCGGTATGTCGCGGTCGCCACTGTGATGGGTGATGGCTGTGGTAACTGGTAAAGAACGTTGGAACTGTTAGAGATATAGTAGTAGTTGTATAGGACTCTAATGTAGAGTCATATTCCTAGTCTAATATTGAGTCATGTACCCATATATATGTATCCCTTTGGGGCTACTATTATTCATCAATACAAGTCATATTATTATTCTAACTGGAACGAGCTTGTGTCCATATGAAAGTTTGGCCAGAAAGAGACTGAAAGATTTCAGAACGAGGACGTGAAGCATGTTATCAATATCAGAAGACAAAGAGAGAAAATACCCCAATTACTCTATGGATACCGGTCCCTCTGGCAATGGGTCCAGATAACAAGACTTAATTTCAGTAGTTGTTCGATCCTAATTTTACTATCAGTTTATCTTTGAAGATAAGATCACCAGGCTGGTGGATTTGACGCCGTTCAAAGTTATTAACCTTATATAACTAAATCATCACACTGATGGCTTCTTGTCAAAGACATAAAACAAGTCAGTGTCATCGCGGTTCAGTGTAGAAAATAAATAGGTCCTGATTTTTCTCAGTAAATATAGCCACTGCTCGATCAATTGGTTATATTTTACGATAAGTATATATATGAATACTGAAATATTTTAAAGCTAGGTAAGTTCCAAAACATGATGAGCATTGGTTATGTAACTTTACCCAACTATAGACTAGATTTGTTTTTTGAGAATCAACGATAGACTAGATAGTAATGGGATATGTCATCAGATGGTCAAATTAAGCCCACATTCGCAGTTGCTGATGGTTTTGCCATGTTCGTATATTGGCTCAAGGAGGAATATTTTGAGTTTCTCAAGTCGCCTAACAATCTGAAGATGGTCAAACCCATGCTGATGGTTTTGCAATGTTCATATATTGGCAACCTGGAATATAATGCCGATGGCTGCTAGTAACAAAAACAAACACACAAGTTTGTTGGCATAACGAGACCTTACCCGATTAAAAAAAAAGAACCGGGACCCTAATTAAACATTGTTAGAGCCTATATGTCTGAATAGACTTCAAAGATGGAAATAGGGCAATCTATAAAGTCATTCTTTTGCTTCAAAGCCGAATGCATTTGGGTGGTAGCTCAACGACAGCGACTAGCTCGTCAACAAGGGAGGGGCAACTCTTCATCAGGTGATCATACCCATCGGTCTCCATTACGTCCTTCAAAATTCCGGGTGACAACAGAAACTCAGTACAAGCCTCCTTTAGCCCATGACAAGAATGCTGCTCGGCCAATACCAGAGTAGTGGAAACGGTGCTTTTATCGATGTGGCGACAAAGCTTATCATCGCAAATCAACTTCAACCTCTTCAAGTCATACCTATCGGCTGCAACAAGTAAGTGTTGTGCCATCGCTATTTCTTCCCCCGCTCCCACAGCAGGAAGTGAGTCCGTGTACATAAAGTCGAGTAACGCTCTGAAGACTTGTGCTTCCATGTCACTGATCTGCACACATTGCGCCGTCTTCTCCTTCATCGAACCAAAGAGTTGTGCCCTGAACACTGACGACCGAGCGGCAAGCACATTCCTGTGTGCCTTGAATAGCTCGCCGCTGACCTCAAACGTAACATCAGCCCCTTCCCCCGACGAGAGGAGACATTCAAGGTCCCGATGGAGGTCAGATGGAGGCACGATGACGAACTGTTTAGGAGTGCTGGCAGCCTTGACGACAGTGACAACGCATCTGACGCTGAAACAATCGCCTTTGAGATATTTGCATCGATCAAGCTCCTTCCTTGTCATGAATTTTGTAAGGCCCCAACCTTCGGCAGCAGCGCCTCTATAGGTCCTTAACTGGCTACACCTTTTGGTGTACGCTGGGACTGGTTTGCATACAGGTCCAGCAAGCTGAACGTGAAACGTGCCCTGACTTCGTCGTCCTCACCATGCTTGGGGTCATAGAAAAGATAAAAGGAGACCCAATCAGCGTTGTCATTGTCAAAACCATCAGGGAAGTATTGGATGTACCAGCGCTGCCCTGCCGTGGTAAACGGGTCGGTATCGATGGAGTTGCCGACGCCGAGTCCTTTGGTTGCCGAGTTGTCGATCTTGAGCACATGCCAGCCGGTGATCGTGTCAGAGACGAAGGCAGACGTGCTGTCCCCGGCGGCTGCGGCGGACGAATGATCGGCGAGAGACATGATGGCCTATGTTCTTGGGCAGCAACTAGCAGCAATGAATCGACGCCATGAACAGATACTTGGCTAGTTATATCACAGATGCAAAGCAAAGGAGAATTTGAAGGTCTGACGTCCACTTATTAAGGACAAGAAATTATGGCCTGGATTCGTCGAGATCTCTGTTATGGGAGGCAATACGAACAGAGAGACGTTTGCAATCAGAAGTCTGATGGGATCCGTATATATCTCTTTGCTCTAACAGAAGTGCTTCGGCACAGATGTTCCTTAAATCTAGAGTCTCGTGTTGTACGAGATCAAGTGGAACACTATCATTTTCTGCCACGTCTGGCCACCACATGTGGCCCCAAATGTCGCGGTCGCTGCTACTACGGCCGATGCTGCAGGGATGGCGATGGCTCCAAATTGGAACGACCTCGTGTCTTCCCATTGTGTCCCAAATTAATTCAGTGGGAAAAATGATGGAAATGTTCCAAATAGACGAGGACTTCAAGTAGGTTGTCAAGATGCGGAGATGAGGCATTGTCCAAACGAAATATAAAGGAAAAAAAAAACATGCTTATGGTCCTTGCTATTCTACTAGGTGATGAGTATTTGAGCACATATCTTCCAATAATAAAGTATCTAAGTAGTAATTGTAGCAATTATTAAACAGAGGGGCGGAAGTTGTTAGGTGGAACACCATGCTTGTTGAGGCCGGCGGCTTCGTGTTATATATGGCGAGGAACATCCCCTCGCATGGATTGCAAAACGGTAGGCAGTTGTGATCAAAATGGATTCGCTTCTAACTTACAGTACAAGTCAAGCTAAGAGATATACAACAGAACTACCTAATACATGCGATTCCGTTGTGATCACAACTGCCGTACCAAATACAATCATTGGGTACATGTGTATCTAACAGCAATGACCGAGACTTTAACCCAAGTGTTCAAGCATTACATAAGACTTGGAGAAAAGTAAAGTAATGATACTTAAATAGAAACAATATGATAACTCTGTTATTCTCGCTATAATGATGGAGATTATAAACATAAGGAAGTTAGGGTGCAAGCTTGACAACCAGCTCCTCAAGGAAAGTGGGACAACTGCTGGTGAGATGCTAGAAGCCATCACTATACATGATTGTATTTAGATTGCCTGGCAACTTGAGGAACTCAAAGCACGCCGCCTTCAGCCCACGGCAACCATGCTGTTCAGCAAGTGCTAGGGAATTTGCCACCGTGTTGTGTAGATGTAGGTGTAGAGCTTGTCCTTACATATCAGTTTCAACCTCTCCAGATCATATCTATCTGCCGCAACAAGCAAGTGTGCCATCACAAACGCTTCATCCTTGTCCACATCGGGCAACGAATCCATGTAGATAAAGTGGAGCATGGCTTTAAGCACTCTGTGCCTTCCATATCATCAATTCTTATGTACATCATGTTCTTTTCCTTCATCGTACCGAAGAGTTCAGCCTTGAAGACATTTGACCGAGCAGCAAGCACAAGCCTATGGGCGGTGAATGTCTCCGTACCGACCTGGAACATGACATCTGCTCCCACTTGAGAAGTGAGGAGATGGCCAATATGCTGCTGCATGTCCTCGAGCAAAGGAGAGCTCCGGCTATCTCTGGACATCTACCCGTGGCTTCACTCCGCTGCCCGAGCCATCCCATCACCACGCCGCACTGCGCGCTAGCCGCCCTGGCCCCTCTCCTCTCTCTGCAGCTCATGTCCCCTCACCCAAAGCTGCACGCCAACGCCGTTCGTGCCCACTTGCATGCGCCGCAAGCCGCTTCGCTCCAGCGCCTCGCCGGCTCAGCCTGTGCTCGCCGCTGCCGCTGCCGCTTCCATGGCGAACAGAGCCGAGGAGAACGAGCTCCTTTGTTTCTTTTCGCCGTCCCGTAACTCAGTTGGGCCAAACAGTTTATCTATCCAGCCATTAGTTAAGAGGAGTTTTACGGTCCCCTGTACTAGCTAGTATTATGATCCGACGGTTCAAATCAATTGACTCTTCCAACCTGTACTAGCCAGTATTCATGGTAAACTAGTAATTAGTTTGTTATGATAAGGCCAAAATCGGAAAAGAAAATAATGGCATACTAGTAACTATTGTTTGATCACGAGGTTACAATATAGGGTTCTTCGTCGGCCGCTGCCGCAAGTATGAATGAAATCAGAGGGGGAAATAGTCTAATAATTGCCTTACTAACCTAAACGATTACATGACATACCCCCGCACGCTAATTTGATCATTATCTCATCGGATCCTTATGTGATTGAATAGAAACACAAACATTGACATGATTCGCCGCTGCCCATCAATTCACTGGCCGCGGCTCATCAATCCATTGGTGGACAAAGGGAGGATTCCGACCTAAGCAGCCGCCGGCAATCGATGTCAAGGAACCGCGAGTCCGCGCTGCTCAAATCGTTTCTGAATGTCATCGCTTGTCTAGATATTCAGAAACTGCGAGGGAGGCGGATTGCCGAGCAGCCGCGATCTGAGGCGGCTGCATTCCCAGCTGTGCACACAGAATGATTGCTAAATCGATATGGATCGCTGGATTAGCAATCATCCACCAATCGCTCGCCTAGATGGTAATCGCTGTTGCAGCAGCAAGACACATCGTTGCAATCATGTGAATGTCTGAAGCTAACTGTACATAACTCAAAGTTTAAGTGGTTAATTGGCCTGATTCAGCATCCCTAAGTACCCCAGGAATAATAAATGTAAATTCATCAAAACAGCCTACAATTCCATAAGTACCCCTCATAATACTAGTTAATATTTCTTCAAAATACTACCTAGTATGGAGGACGCTAAAAGTCCTCTTAGTTAATTAGGCCATAAAGCCCATAAACCTCCCACGCAGGCCCATAAAACCAGCAGGACTTTTTCCCTCGGCCGGAACACCAGCAGCAGCCCAGCACGTTTACGGGCTGTTATTTCCTTCGATTTCGTTTTCGGAATTAATCCAATAGCCTCACTGTAAAATTCAACGAAGGCAAGTCACAATCCGTTGCCCCTTTGATCCTCTTATGATTTATAAACACAACGCGTAGCATACATCATAGGGGCCTTCCTAGTTCCTACAACGCTGGCGACAGAAAATCGGACACGTTCTAAGTAAACAACCAACCCAAAAGACTAGTACACAGGAGGCGAGTTGTTCTTACATTATTAGGAGAAAGAAAAAAGAGCAACAAAAGAAGGGTAAAAAACACAGATGAAGATCCGTGTGATCATGGTCGTTAACAGTAACAATGCTAGTTTTCAGGCGCCTTGTTAAACAGCACCTCGTCCCATGTCGTATAGGTGCAATGCAATGGAAATCCCAACTCATCCGACAAAGAGTAGCATTAGTTTTCTTGTAAACTATTCTTTATTCGACCAAATTTAAATTTATAGAAAACACGAATCACATGGTGTTTTAAACTTATTGATTAATATTAAACAAGCCTAGAATCAAAATACACTTCATGATGAATGTAATGAATCTTACTTGGTATCATAAATATTAATTGGTATAACCTTCGTCAAAAGAGAATTTTGCCATTGCATACTATCAATTGTTGGTCTTAGATACAAGATATTGCAAAAGTCAACTTCGACTTTAGAACAATGGAAATTGTGAAAATAGTTTGTTTGACATATTGTGCCAGCAAAAAGGGAACTATGCAACTTTTTTTATCTCAATGCACAAAATACATTCAACTTAACTATTTTTAATAATTTTTAACAAGAAAAAATGTTATTTATTTATACTAAGAGCTACGCAAACAATAAAACAAAAATTACGATGGTGCTGCATCGAGCTAAGAAAAATCATGTTGAAAGCTTAGAACAATGGGTCCAGGGTATCATTTAAGTGCCCTTTCGTTTCTTTCGATGTACTAAGACCTTTCTATAGTCAATATGTTAATTTGCAGGGCATGCCTCTCCACTTCATTAAAAAAAACAAAAATTATTATGAAAAATGGATTCCATGAAATAGGATTTTTCTGTGGGACTCTATTAATTGTTTGTTTAGATACAAGACAACGCAAAAGTCAAATTTGATTGTAGAACAATGGATAACTGTGCTTTCATTTTGTTGGACACCATGGCAGCGAAAAATGTGGAAATTTTTACACAAACATGCCTTGCCCTATTTTCTGTCTATTTGTTTTCTTTTAAATAATTACTTGTAAAACTATTTAACAAGAAACTATTTAATTGTTTACAAAATATCAATGCAAGCAATGAAAAGAGTTACAGTGAACTTCAGAGTTACATGAAACAGAATTAACAATATAGTTCCAATTTTTTGCTACTTCCATGTGGGACAGGTCAGGTTCAAATTTTGGCCAACAACTCTTTGATAATGGGTGGGCAACTCCTTGTAAGGTGCTCAAATCCGTCACTCGCCATTGCTGCCTTCAGATTGCCACCAGACAAGAGAAATTGGAAACATGACTCTTTAAGCACATGACAGTTATGTTGGTCAGCCAATGCCAATGTAGTCGCCACTGTGCTTGTGTCAATGCATCTGCAAAGCTTGTCCTCGCACACAAGCTTTAGCCTATCAAGGCTGTACCTGTCCGCCGCGACAAGCAAATGCTGCGCCATGGCAAACATCTCAACCTTTTCAATGTCAGGCAGCGAGTCGCTGTAGATGAAGTGGAGAACGGCCTTGAACACTCTCGCTTCCATGTCGACGATCCGTACGCAACCTGCAGTCTTCTCTTCCATGGGTCCGAAAAGTTCTGCCATGAACATTGGCGAGCGAGCGGCGAGGATGCACCTGTGCGCCGCGAACGTTTCGCCACCCACGTCGAACTGGACATCTGCACCCACGCCGCTCTCCAGGAGGCGGCCAAGCTGCTGGCCTATCTCGGAGGGCGGCACGACAACGGCGGAGCTCATGGTGGCATCTTCCGTCCTTATCTCCTTCACGACGGTAATGTCACATCTGACCCTAAAACTGTCATCCTTCAGGTATGCAGGATGGTCATCTGGCATCCACCACCACCAACTCTGGTGCTCCAAAGCCTTCCTATCGATGAATCGATTGAAACCACATTTATTCCTGGCGGTGGCGAAGTTGCATATCGAGTCCTGGTTATGTCCAAGCAAAGCTGGTTCGCCGGTCACGTAGAGCAAGCTGAACTTCACTCGTGCCTTGACGTCTGCATCGCCGTCCACACGCTTCAGGAAGATTGATATACAATCGGCGCTGTTCTGGTCATAACCATCTGGGTAGTAGTGGATAAGCCAGGTGTGCCCCGCAGCGACGAAAGGGTTGGAGGTGATGAATTTGCCGATGCCGAGTCGTCCCTTGGTTTGCGAATAGCCTTTGATCGTGAGCTCGTGTGACCCAAAAACGGCGTCGGCGATGATCGAGGATTGGCTCTTGGCCGGCGAGTTGCCGGCGGCAGACAAGGAAGAGCTCGTCATGAGGCGTTGGGTCGGCGGCTGAGATGTCGCGGAGGAGCGAGAGGGAAAGGACTTGTTGGAAGCTGAAGCCCGATACGGTAGTGCCTTACATATCGTCCCAAGTCTTGGCAAAACCTACTGCTCGGCGGTTTCGACTCCGACTTCTGATGTTAGTCGATATCGACCCGATCGAGTACGTGGCTGCACGTGTATCTTTCGTGTGTCTGTATGATGGATGGAAGAATATGGGATACGTTATCCACATGTTTTTTCCTATTTATTATTGATGAAAAAATTCCAAGATCAGGTGAAGCGTGTTGTTCTCTTCCCCGGAAATTTCGCGTACGTAAACTATTTAGTTGTCCCTGTTTGGCGCCATCCATCGGGCTCGCATACGCGAGCTGAAACAGTCGCTCGCGCACCTTCCCGTCGTTACTCTCGCGGTCGCGGGCTTGAGGCTTGTTCGTTTCCTCGCATGACCCTGTGATGGTAGGGCCCAATCACAATTCTGTTGAATCATCTCTCGGGTCTCCAGCTATGGTTACGTTCATTCACGGTTACGGGTTCCAAAAGTAGCACTTCTCCGTTTCTATATGATGATGCACTTCTCCTTTTTTTTTCTTTTACGCATCTTATATTTTTCTAATTCCCAACTGACTGCAAGCTTTACTTTTTGATGCAGTTGTCCTTTTCATTTCTTCTACCGTATTTTATATTTTATAATTCATCAGCAAAATTCTTTTTATTGTACTTTATAAGACTTAAAAGAAATTGCACATGTTGGTGATGTGTAAATTCTCCTTTTTCCCTTTCATGGAGTTGTGTCTATATTTAGCAATTCTTTTGTTTTATACTTATGTCACTCTAATAAGATCTTGAAAATTTCATCATAAGCTAGCAGAGCATTGTTCGTGAGCTAATGAAACATCTGTTGTAAACTTCTGGAACACTAGTCGTCAGTTAGCAAAACATTGTTTGTAAGCTAATGAAACAATTTGTGGTAAACATGTGAAACACTAATCATGACCTCAGCAGAACATTTCTCGTGACCTAGAAACATTTTTTCAGTAAACTAGTGGAACACTGGTCATAAACCCACAGAACATTTCTCGTTAGCTGATGGAACATTTTTTGCAAACTAGTGGAACACGGGTCATAAATCAACAGAACATTTCTCGTTAGCTAATGGAACATTTTTCGTAAACTAGTGGAACACTGGTCATAAACTAACAGAACATTTCTCGTTTATTAATAGAATATTTTTCGTAAACTAGTGGAACATTGGGTAATAAACTAGTAGAACATTATTATTTTTATGAAATAATAAAATGTGAATCACAACTAGTTGTATAAATACTATTACACAATAAATATATATTTTAATTAACATATAGGGGAAATGTAATTCAAACTTAATTTTAACTTGAGCAGCTGTCATCATAATCATAAGGCAAAATGTAATTAAGGATGAAGCAATTAGCGCTCCGCAAAAAATACGAGCACCCAATAGCTGCACCCCAGGGCACACAAGACGTGACAGGGCAGAACTTTCGAGCTCAGCTGTGTGGTGGGCCAGACAAATTTCTAGCTGTCTCGCGCTCCTGTTCGCTGCCGCGACCGCGCGGCCAGGCTCGCTCGCGGAGGAAGGTGTGCGAGAGGCGCACCTTTTCTCGCGCACGCGAGTGCGAGAGGCACCCCCTGTTTGGTACTACTTATTCGGACATATTAGCTAGCGCTGAATATATTCCTTGCAACAACATATCTCCGAGATTACTGCCCCCTTTATGTGGTTTTCGATTTTACCAGGTTATACATTTTTTTACCGATCATTGAACTTGGATAATCACACCAGTGCTTCAAAAGTCAGAACAATTTGACTCTACACTGCAGATTTGGATTGATTGCCAACTTTTTCTGATATAACAATCAAGTAAATGGTTGATACTTGTTTACTTGATTTATTTACTTACTACTTGAGTAATCTGGCCGAATTTTCTAGGATTGACAGCGAATTTTCTAGGATTTAACGGCATTTGTGCTTTCAGCGGTAGGCGACGTGGCCGTCGACAGCGAGGCACCAGTGGTGACTTCGGGAATCTGGAGAATTTGCCGGCTCAGTCTTCGAAGATGCTCATAGGGGTAGGGTTTGCGTATGTGCGTTCATAGGGGTGAGTGTGCGTGCGTTGTGAGTGTCTGAGTTGTACTGTGTAATTTCTAAAAAAAAAGTAAATGGTTGATAGTTAGCAACTTAACGTACAGTGATTAGCCATAAAAATTATATACGACACTAAGAAATTGTTGGCATGCAAGTGAAAACCATACAAATTCGCTATGTTTTTATGTATCTTGGTCAGCTGTTCGCCAGAGAGTAACCTTGGTCAGCTGTTCGTTGGGAACAGATGGGCTCGCACCTGGCCAAATCCATCAGTTGTCATGGCAGCCTTCAAGTTACTACGAAGATATATCACTTGCAGCCTTGAAGAAAACATGGATCATATTGTATCAACTTGGTATTTGTTTGAGACATTGTCGTATTTTTCCAAATATTTCCTTAGCAAATTCGCAATTAAACAAAGTCTAGCAGTCATCTATTCTTAGAAATTTCAATTGGCTTTATTGTTTCCCTAGAAAAACAAATGACATTTAGGTTTTAAACAGCCTATCCAAAATGATTAAGGTCAAGTAAAAAATATTTTAACTTATAAAATTATGCACATATCAAACTGTACCAATTCTAGCCGCATAAATGAGCAGGCAATGACACTAGTTTAAGATGTCCTTTGTCAAACCTAAAAGGAGAATTTTGCCGTGGGACTTTATTAATTGTTGGATTTAGCTACAACAAGACACAGAAAAAGTCATTTTTGATTGTAGAACAATACTCCCTCCTGTTTCAAAAAACTTGTCGTTTAGGACATTGACACGGTCTCCAAAATACAACTTTGACTAATATTTTTTGTTGTAAAATATTTATAAAATATAGATAAAGTGTACTTTTATGAAATCATATTTCAATACGAATCTACTCATATCATTTTCACATTTTTAAACTTAATGCATAAAAAATATTTGAAGTCAAAGTTTAAAATGTTTGACTTAGGACAACCTCAAACGACAAGTTTTTTTGACACAGGAGGGAGTATATATTTGTGACATTTGTTTGTGGGACACCATGGCAGCAAAAAATATTGAAGTTTTTACACAAACATGCATTGCCCTTTTCTCTGCCCATCTGATTTTTCAAATAACTTTTTGTATAAATTTTAACAAGAAAACTATTAAATTATTTACAAAAATTAATGCAGACAATGAAAAGAATTATGATGAAACAATGGATTCCATGAAATAGAATTAACAATATGCAATCTCTAGCTAGTTTTTCCTACTTCCAAGCGGGGACAGATCAGTTGAAACTTTGGCTAGCAACTCCTTGACAATGGGTGGGCAACTGCTTGTTAGATGGTCAAATCCGTCACTCGCCATTGCTGCCTTTAGATTGCCATGAGATCTGAGAAATTGGAAGCATGACTCCTTAAGCATATCACAGTCATGTTGCTCAGCCAATACCAACGTTTTTGCCACAGTGTCTGCCTCAATGTATCTGCATAGTTTGTCCTCGCACACTAGCTTCAGCCTATCAAGGCTATACCTGTTAGCCGCGACGAGTATGTGCTGAGCCATGACAATTATGTCACCCTTGTCTATGTTGGGCAGCGAGTCATTGTAGATGAAGTGGAGAAAGGCCTTGAACACTCTTGCCTCCATGTCGTCGATTCGTACACAACTTTCAGTCTTCTCCTTCATAGGGCCAAATAGCTCTGCCATGAATACCGGCGACCGAGCAGCGAGTATGCACTTGTGCGCGGCGAACGTCTCACCAGCCACATCGAACTGGACATCCGCACCCACGCCGCTCTCCAGGAGGCAGCCAAGCTGCTGGCCTATGTCCGAGGGCGGCACGACGACGCCGGAGCTCCTTACGGTGACATCTTCAGTCCTGATCTCCTTCAAGACGGTAATGTCACATCTGACCCTAAAACTGTCATTCTTCAGATATGTAAGAGAGTTATTATTTCGCGTCCACCGCCACCAACCAGATCTTGTCTGGCGCTCGAAATTCTTCCTCTCGATAAATCGATTGAACCCCCATCTAGAGAAGAGGCGTATGCCTTGTGAGTGCATTGTGAGTGCTGGTTCTCCGGTCTCATCGAGCAAGCTGAGCTTGTATCGTGCATTGACTTTGGCATGGATGTCCGCAAGTCGCAGGAAGATAGATATGCAATCGGCGCTGCTATCGTCGAAACCGTCTGGGTAGTACTCGATAACCCAGGTGTGCCCTGCAGCGTCGAACGGGCTGGATGCGATCGATTTGCCGGTGCCAAGTCCCTTGGTTTTAGAATAACCATGGATCGTGAACACGTGCGATCCGGACACGGTATCTGCGACGATAGAGGACTGGCTTGGCGCCGGCGAGTCGCCGGAGGCAGACATGGAAGAGCTCGTCATGAGGCCTTTGGATAGTTGGATCTCAAGTTCTCAACACGAGCGCGGGGTGGATTGGCGAGGAGGTCGACCACAAAAAAGGACTTAGAAGCTGGAGTTCGGAACGGTTTTGGATTGCCTATCGGATATCGTCCGAAGTCTTGGTAAAACCTAGTACCAGTACCTACCGCTCGGCGGTTTCCCTGTATTCAACTTTGGCGTCACGAGTCCAACTTCTGATTGGATATTGATACGAAAGGCAACCGCATCGTGTACGTGCATGCCTATGCTTGTGTAGCATGCATCTGTCTGTATCAATCGAAACACGTGTTGATCTTTTTCCAAGGAAACCATCGCATAAAACTATGTGTTTGTTTGTAATTCTGATCAGGCCTCGTTTGACACTAGTTATTTCGTTCTCAACTGCTTTGCCACAGGATGACAGGAATAAGAAGTTGTGCATAAGTGCATATTTTACGTAGTGTCTCAGGTAAGATGTTAAACTTTTTAATAAGAAACGCAGACGCAAATGATCACATATACACGTAACAGTCCTCATGCCTCTATGAGTAACTTCGAAGACTGAGCCAGCAAATCCTCCAGATTGATGAAGTCACCACTGGTGCCTCGCTGTCAACGGCCACGTCGCCTACCGCTGAGAGCACAAAGCCGTTAAATCCTAGAAAATTTGCTCCCACGGGGAGTCGAACCCAGGACCTTAAAGGTGTTACTCGGGTGCCTTAACCACTAGGCCAAGACCCCTTTCACCACCCTATCCTAAACTGATCATGAGATTCAAAAAAGAATCAGCACAGAAACCTTGTTGTTGACGAGGAAGTCTCCTATTGCTGAAAATAATAATTAACCATAAATGTAATATTCGTGTTGAGTCAGAGACTCAAACCCAGATCAGCAAGTTTTATGGAGGAAACAGATGAGTAAGTTCTCCACCAAAAAATAAATAAACAACTAAGATATGTTCATCTTTCTGGTATGATGATAGTTACCTCGTGTCCGCGCTTGTGTTTCAATATATATATTGTAAGAGTACCATGTTGGAGATACCCTGTGTTCCAATTTTACCGGATTGTTCCTTTTTTTGTCTTTTTATTATAACTACGATCGCTAACACACACCAATTCGCAGATTTGGATTGATCTCCAGCTTTTTAAATTGTAGAGAAATATAACAATTAGATAAATGAGTGATATTTAGCATTGATCAGCTATACTTATACAAAACTAAGATTCTTTTTTTTGAGGAAGTATACAGAACCAAGAAATTGCTGGCACGCAAAGCAAAACCATACGAATCCCCTACATTTTTCTGTCTCCAAGCCGAAGCCAAAGAAGTCAGCGAGTAACCTTGGCCAACAGCTCACTAAGAACAGACGGGCAACTTCTCGTCAAATGGACAAATCCATCAGTCGCCATGGCTGCCTTCAAGTTACTACGTGACATGAGAAACTGGACGCATGCTTGCTTAAGACCTTGACACTCATGTTGCTCAGCCAATGCCAATGTAGTCCCTACGGTGCTTGCGTTGATGTAGCCGCGGAGTTTCTCCTCGCAGATCAGCTTCATCCTCTCCATGCTATACCTATCCGCCGCAACAAGCAAATGTTGCGCCATGACCGCCGCATCTTCCTCCTCGTCTATCTCCAGCAGCGAGTCGGTGTAGATGAAGTAGAGCAATGACTTGAACACTCTTGCTTCCATGTCGTCTATGCTAACGCAGCTCGCAGCCTTCTCCATCATCGGCCCAAAGAGCTCCGCCATGAACACCAGTGACCGAGCGGCGAGGATGTACCTAATCGCCGGGAACAAGTCCCCGGCGACCTCGAACGTGACATCTGCCCCCTGCCCACAGGAGAGTAGACAGCCAAGATGCCGACCCAAGTCCAGCGGTGGCACGACGATAGCACTGGCACGGTGTATGAGGTCGCGGGGGGTATGTTGCCTTTCTTGGGATACGAGTACGACGGCACCGGCTCGCCGTCCTTGTCGAGGAGACTGAGCTTGACCCGTACCTTGACGTCCGTGCTGTGCCGCTCGAGATTCAAGTAGATTGATACCCAGTCGGCTGTTTCCGGGACCTCACCGTTCGGGTAGTACACGATGAACCAGCGGTGGCCGACGGTGAACGTGCCGGACCTGGCGCAGTGGCCGGTGCCAAGGAGTTCCTTGGTTTGGGAATACCCGTTGATGGTAAGCACATGAGAGCCGGACACGGTGTTTGCGACGATGGCCGACGCGCTGAGCTCCGGTGTGCCGGCGCCGGCGGTAGGCGTGGAGGAGCTCGCCATGGGTTCAGGAGACAACAAGCCTACCGCGGAGAACAGGCGGCGGAACATATGGTGAAGGGCTGAAGGCGTGGAGGAGCAACGAGCAAAGATCGAGGAACTGATCGGATGTAGCTCGGCAGAAATATTTTTATGCACGGTTTAACAACCTGTATAGGAAGAGTCCGAGAGTTCGTGCATTGAATTTTAAATGCAGTTCCCTTTCTAACTAAACCATACTACTCCAGGCCGTGCACGTTGAGGATAAAGAGCCTACAAGATCATGGCACAAAAACTGTGAAAACTGTTAAATTATCGGCAGAACGACGGCACGTAGATCTAGATGAATTAACAAAAGTAAAACTGAAATAGAGGAGACGAAAGTCTTTATTGCGAAATTCTGGTGTCAGGTTAGAGGGGGGTCTTCTCAACTATTTATAAGGGGGGAACCTTAACTTCGTGTTGGGCCCAGATTCGATAAAGTTGCCCACATGGGCCAGGACTCCTTCTTCGAGAAGGTGGGCCTGGCCCAATAAGAGTTTTACAACACTCCCCCTTGGGCTCTTTATCGTGATAAGTATGCCTCATAAAAACTCCTAAAAACCCAGTGGAAAAATGGAAAAAAGAGTACATATTACCACCACTCATATTGCACACATTGTCTCGTTAAAAACTTTATTGAGAAAACTTCATGTGAAAAACTCATAAGGGAAAAAGAGTACAATGCTTTTTAATCTTCATGATTAATGCTTATCAATCTGCATGACTGATATGAATTATCTTCGAGATAACTCATTTAATTCGGGAATGTGATGTACTTAGGGAAGTTCTCCCCCTGTTCCAAGCAATTCTCTAAGTCTTCTTATGTCAATACCACGCCGACACTTTTCGAGAGTGCGGGAAGGTAAGGCCTTTGTGAACATATCTGCAAGATTATCACAAGATCGGACATGTGTTACTAAAATCTCTCCCTGCTCTTGCATTTCATGCGTGTGAAAAAATTTAGGTAACATATGCTTTGTCCTGTTCGACTTTACGTATCCCGATTGTACTTGTGCAATACAAGCTTTATTATCTTCATAGATAATTGTAGGGGATGGAGTATACGCCACTCCACTGGTCTTCATTATATGGCTTGTCATCCTCCTGAGCCAGGCGCACTTCTTTGCAGCTTCAAATAATGCGATGATCTCTGAATAGTTTGTTGATGTAGCAACTAATATTTGCTTCGTTGACTTCCACGAAATTGCAGTTCCTCCATATAAAAACACATATCCCGTTTGAGATATTGATTTATATGGATTAGATAAATATCTAGCATCAACATAACCTACAAGGTTTAATTCTCCATTCTTCTTGAAAAATAATCCAAGGTCTTCAGTTCCACTCAAATATCTGAGGATTTGCTTGATGCTATTCCAATGCCTCTGAGTTGGTGCTGAGCTATATCTTGCGAGTAGATTAACAGCAAAAGCTATATCGGGTCTCGTACCATTCGCAAGGTACATTAAGGACACCGATAGCACTTAGATATGGATATTGAGGTCCCAATAATTCCTCATCTTCCTGCTTTGGTCGAAAAGGATCTTGATCTATATCAGTGATCTCACCACCATAGGTGATCGGAGTGGATATGCTTCGTGCATATTAAATCACTCTAATACCTTCTTGGTATAGTTTGATTGATGCAAGAGTATCCTTTCGTGGGTATGTTCAAGTTGCAAACCTAAACAATATGTAGTCTTGCCCAGGTCCTTCATTTCAAATTCAGTCTTCAAGTATGAGCAAGTTTCTTCAATTTCATTGGTAGTACCAATGATGTTCAAGTCATCGACATAAACAGAGATTATGCAAAAGCCTTTCTCTGATTTCTTTATGAATACACAAGGACAATCTTCATTCTTCACAAATCCCTTTTCTAAGAGAAATGTACTGAGCTTGTTGTACCACATTCTTCCTGATTGTTTCAAACCATATAGTGACTTCTGTAATTTGACACTATATAATTTGCGGTCATCTTCATTTGGGACTTTAATACCTTCTGAACTTTCATATAGATTTCTGTATCTAATATTCCATATAGATATGCTGTGACCACATCCATAAGTCGCATCTGCAAATTCATATTCACCGCATCGCCATCGAGATCAAATACCGAAATGTGATTCCATCCATTACGGGAGAGTAGGTTTCTTCGTAGTCAATGCCAGGTCTCTACGTGAAACCTTGAGCTACGAGTCTCGCCTTATATCTTGTCACTTCATTTTGAGCATTTATCTTCCGGACAAACACCCATTTGTGACCCACTGGTTTAATACCAGTTGGTATAAGGTTTACACTACCAAACACTTCTCTTTTCTTTAGCGAGTTTAACTCTGCACAGATTGCATCTTTCCATTTTTGGTCAATCAGGACGCTTCTTGCATTCCTTTATTGATTTTGGTTCAGATTCCAAATCAATTTGTGTTGCAATCGTTTCGGCAAAGTATGTATTGACTTCAAGTGTCTTTCTATTATATACCACTCCCGTCTCAACAAAATTCATTGAGTTTTCATTTTCTTGATCCTCATTATCAATAGATACATTGAGGTCAGGAATTTCCGGTATTCCCTCATGAGATTCATGCATATTCTCATTTGGGTTTAATTCTTCAAGTCTCACCACTTCGTGTGGATCACTTTCACCTTCTTTAGTTTTCTTTTGAGCAGTTTGCTTAGGCCTCTTCTCCGCAGGACGTCTCCTAGAAGTTTTAGCTTGAGCTTGTACTCTAGGCTTCTTGGGTGCCCTTGTAACCGGTTCACTCCCCCTCTTCCTAGCATTCGTTGCTTTTATGGAAGGAGGTTGGAATTCCATATATTCATCCCCTTCAAATGGGATTTCTATTCTTTCAGGAGCATTTACAGCCGGTATATGAGACTTCACAATGTCTCTTGTATTGGTGAAAGCTTCAGGCAATTAATTAGCAACTCTTTGCAAGTGGAGTATATTCTGAACTTCGAGTTCAGCTTCTTTAGTGCGATGATCTATTCCTAGAATTCCTTTAGCATCCCAATCTAGTTTCCGGCATTCTTCTCTAGAGAGATACTTTCCTCCCCCTAATACCGGGAAATGATCTTCATTGAAGATACAATCAGCAAACCGTGCAGTATGCAAGTCTCCAGTGAAGGGTTCTAAGTACTTGATTATGGACGGACTTTCATAGCCAACGTAAACTGCAAGTTTCCGTTGTGCGCCTATTGCAGTTCGCTGAGGTGGAGGAATTGGAATGTATACAGCACATCCAAACCTTCGTAAATGGGAAACATTTGGTATTCTACCACGCACCAATGATAATGGTGATTTTTCATGTGTAGCAGATGGTCGTAATTGGATAAGTGCTTTTGCGTGCAACACTGCATGCCCCCAACAAGAGGTAGGCAATAAGCAATTCTGTAACAATGGTCGAGAGATCAATTTGATCCTCTTGATTAATGATTCTGCGAGACTATTTTGTGTATGCACATGTGGTACTGAGTGTTCCACTTTGATGCCCATACTCATACAATAATCATCAAATATCTTCGATTTAAATTCTCCAGCATTATCCATTCGAATGGATTTGATTCTATGGTCTGAAAAATGTGTCTTCAATTGTATGATCTGGGCAGTCAATCGTGCAAATGCATGGTTTCTAGTAGATAATAGACATACATGGCTCTACTTCGAGGAAGCGTCAATTAACACCATGAAGTAGCGGAAAGGTCCTGATAAAGGACTAATTGGTCCGCATATATCACCTTGAATTCATTCAAGGAATGACATAGATTCTGCTTGAATCTTAAGTTGCGAGGGGCGAGTAATAAGCTTCCTTTTGCGCATGCAATGCACAAGAATCTGCTTAATTTAGGAAATCTTTTGTCTTCAAGTTATGCCCGTTGCATTCATCGTAATTCTCTGCATCATATTAAGGCCAGGATGACCAAGACGGTCATGCCATAGTCTATACTTAAAGCTTAACAATGTCCGGGTTGAATCCGGATAAAGTAATGCTTCTTGGATTGTTAATTGCGTACCATTTGGTAGGACAAATGTGGCCCTTCCTGTGCCAACAATCTTATTGTTATTGCTAATAACAGTAAAAATATTTCCAGTATACTTTTGAAGCGTTTGGAATTAGCAAGTGTCCCTTAAAATAGTAGCAGTGGTGCAACTGTCTACGAGACAGAGCTCCTCTTCTATAGTCATTTTGCTCCACAATTCTGTAATTCATACATAAGAAATGTATAAACAAAGAGAGTAATAAATGACAAACTTCACAAACTGATTTATTCAAAGCAAATGTCTTCTCTTCGAGAGATTAATAACGAACTAATACCTTCGTGGAATCAAATTTATTTCACTCCTATTACAAATAGATAACTAAATAATTCATAATAGTCTTCTTGACTACGCAGAATCTCCATGCACATCTTCCTCATGATCAAGGAGATCATTGTCCAATTCCAGGTCAGAGGATTTGCTTGGTGATGCATGGCCCATTGGTGTCTTTGTTGTTGGCTGCATGCCTTTAACAAAGTTAGCCTCATGCTGAGCGAGCTTCTTTTTGAGGTCTTTGTACATGTCAACATACTTCTGCGGTGTTTCACATATTTTGGACCAATGGCCATGCATACCACACCTATAGCAATCTTGATCTGGTTCACTATACGCTCCCCCTGAAGATGTCTTCATTGACTTCCCTTTTGCGTTCTTCTTGAAAGCATTAGGTTTGTTTTGAGCCTTCGGGGGTGCATTTGGTGACGCTTTGGGAGCACATTTACCCTTATTATTCTTGTTCTTCTTCTTCTTCTTATTGAAGGAGACGGCATTCGCTTCATGCGGTGCCAATGAGCCAGTAGGACGATTCTTATGATTCTCCATGATCAATTCGTCCTCCTCCTGATCTTGCTGCAATGCATTACTCAAGGCGACATAGGTTTCATAATTCTCCTTCTTGTACTGGCGGCTCACCTGAGTGAACTTAGGGTGAAAGGTGAAGAGGGTTTTGTTAATAAGATCCTTTTGCGTGAGATCTTTGCCACAAAGCTTCTTGCGTGTGACAATCCCATAAAACTTGGTGTTGTAATCCTCCACAGTCTTGTAGTCTTGGTAGCGTAGGTTTTGCCATTCACGCTCAAGCTTGGGGAGTAAGACATTTTCAATCTGCTCAAAGCGTTTCTTCAATGAGTCCCACAAGACTTTTGGATCACGTTCTGTCATGTATTCACTCTTCAGAATAGCACTTAAGTGGTGGCACAAGAAATGCAATGCCTGCGCCTCCTCCATATTTGTTGCGGCAGTGTCACCCACCTTAGGCAGAACGGTCTTCAAAAGATCTTTGCTGCTTAGGAGGATCTCTGCATCAAGTGCCCATGACAAGTAGTTGCTTCCATGAGGAGTCAAGACTTCAAAGTCTCTCTTCACGAGGTCAGACATCTGCATGATGTCAATGTGCAAGGATTAATTCATGTATCCAAATAATAGAGAGCATAAGTATAACAAAAACTGCGTGTTTAAGTTATAATATTGGTGTTTCTATATAAAGACACCAAAAACTGGGGTATTATATGCAAAAATAACACAATCCAGCAATTTTCGGATTATCCATGTCAATTTTCGTAATTAACAGGGATTTTCTCAGAATTTTCAGAGATTCTGGAGATATTCTGGTAATTTCCAGAACTCCAAAAAAATATTTTCGTAATATTCAGTAATGCCCGAGGGCTTCTGCGTAATTTTCAGAATTGTGTGAGTAATTTTCAGAACAGCCCGAGGATGTCTTCGTAATTTTTGAAATAACGAGGGCTTCTTTGTGATACTCAGAACTGCGCGAGGATGTGCTCTTGATTTCTGAAAAACTCGGGGACTTTTCTGTAAAATTGCGCTGGAGTATATGTTGGGCTGAAACCCTAATCTTCCTTCACTCCTTTCATTTGCTCCCACCACTAGCAGCCGCCACTTTCTCTTCTTCTACTTTCTTTCTTCTTTTCCACCACCTCTTCTCAGATCTGGCGATGGAAGGAAGGGCCGGCGGGTCATGGCAGCCCGGCTGCTCGCCGGACCGAGAGCGCGCGGCTGCACACCGGACCGAGGCGCGCTGCTCGCGGCTCGCCCCCGGCTGCACTCGCTCGCCTCGCGTGAAGGCGCAGCGCGCGTGGTGGCCGGAGCCCTGGGACGGTGCGGCGGCGCCGCTGCTCGCGCGTGGTGGCCGTGGCCCCGCGGCGCAGCATGGAGGCCGGGGTGCAGTGGCGTGCGCGCGCGCGGCTTGCTCCCCGCGGCGGCGACTGGGGGCCGGAGTCGTCCGGCGGCGCGGCGCGCCGTGGCTGGACGCGGCCCGGCGCGCATGGTGGTGCGGCGGCGCGCCCCTGGCGACCGTGGATCCGGCGGTCCGTGGGCCCAGAGCCGGACCGGAGCAGCACAGATCTGGGCCTGCACAGCTCGGTGGCCGAGGGCTTGGGCCGGGTTGAGCCGCGCGGCGTGGATTTCGGGCCGATGCGGCTTTTCTTTCTGTGTTGCATGGACCTAGGGTTAGGGTTTCAACCCGATACCCTTTTTGCATCTGTTTGCATGTAGATCTCGCCGGATTTGTTGATTTTGAACTGGGCGACGTGGTGCCTTGCTGTACCGGACTTCGTGCCGGGTAGGAGTAGATCGCTATTTTGCTTCTATTGGTATGGTAAATCATTATCTAGGGTTGTGTTTCGTCATGAACCACTGTAGATCAATCCGTTGACGAACGAGGGTTAGGTTTAGAAACCTTGTTCCCTGTGTTCTTTGCTTTTCTTCTTTTTCGGATCTTGATCTGTACAGGGTCAGGTTACGGGATATCCGCCCTGTAACAGATTAGTTTTCTTTGCGCAATCTGCACAAGGTCAGGTTTCGAGATACCCGCCTTGGTACAGATCTGGATGCGCGATCTGGATCTGCAACAGGATGTATCGTGCAGATCCGATCTTTGTTTGCGCGGTGATCCGACGCAATTTGCGCGGGGCACAATGGCCCATGCGCGATCTGCACGAGATGTATCGTGCAGATCTGAGTTGTTTTTCTCTTCGTGACGAATCTGCTGGTTAGCCCTACATATGCACAGATCTTGGCTGCAACGAGTCAAGATAAACAAGCATACGAAAAACAACAAAACCGTACAGTAGCTCACCGATCTTCTGGGCGAATTCCTCGTAGAGCATGCTGATAACGTGTTAAATTATCGGCAGAATGACGACACGTAGATCTAGACGAATTAACAAAAGTAAAACTGGAATAGAGAAGACGAAATTCTTTATTGCGAAATTCTGGTGTGGGGGTCTCCTCAACTATTTATAAGGGGGAACCCTAACTTCGTGTTGGGCTCAGATTCGATAAAGTTGCCCACATAGGCCAGGACTCCTTCTTCCAGAAGGGGGGCCTGGCCCAATAAGAGTTTTACAACAAAAACGAAAGTAGACATGATAATTTCTACGATCATTACATACAACTAAGAGAACTTAAGTTTTATAACATGATATTTGATAGAAAAATAATGCACAACTTCAACATGTATATATTCTATTATGCAGAACCTTGGGTACTACTCATACGATTTGTTCATCCAACAGACGACTCTCTCTTTACTTCACAAAAAAAAAAGAATGACTCTTTACCCGCTAGATATTTTTATTTGATCTGTTATATTCCAGTCCTAATATGAAGGTAAATAGATGGATACATGAATTCCTTTTCTCCAATTATCTGAGAATGGTAAAAGAATATTTTTTTAAATGATGGGTATATATCCGTGCATAACCAATATATTTAAAAATATATAATACAAAGCACTTAATTAATTGGGGATGTAGCTCAATTGGTAGAGCACTAATGGAAGGCTTCTTAGGGGTCCGGGGTTCAAATCCTCGCATCTCCAATTCATTTTTTTTTTTACCTCGGTGTACAGTTGTGGCGAAGATCCCACCATTTTGCTCAAGCTTTGCCAATGTCAGTCAGAGGGTAACCTTTGCCAGAAGCTCGTAAAGAACAGGCGGGCAACTGCTCGTCAGATGGCTGAATCCATCAGTCGCCATGGCTGCCTTCAAGTTACTACGTGACATGAGAAACTGGAAGCACGCTTTCTTGAGACCATGACACCCATGCTGCTCAGCCAATGCCAAAGTAGTCCCAACTGTTGTGACGTCGATATAGCCGCGAAGTTTCTCCTCGCAGATCAGCTTCATTCTCTCCATGCTGTACCTATCTGCTGCAACAAGTAAATGTTGCGACATGACTGTCACATCTTCCTCCTCGTCTATTTCAGGTAGCGAGTCAGTGTAGATGAAGTGTAGCAAGGCTTTGAACACTCTCGCTTCCATGTCTTCGATGCGAACGCTAGTTGTGCTTTTCTCCTTCATAGACCCAAAGAGCTCAGCCATGAACACCGGCGACCGAGCGGCAAGTATGTACCTATGCGCCGGGAATGTCTTCCCGGCAACCTCGAACGTGACATCAGCCCCTTCCCCACCATCGAGGAGATGCCCGAGGTGCCGACCCAAGTCCGGCGGCGGCACGACGATGGCGCCGGCGTCCCGGTCCTCGGTGCGGACCTCTTTCAAGACGGTGACGTCGCACCTGATCCTGAAACAGTCGTCGTCTCGGATGAGGTAATCCGACGCCTCGAGTGCCTTCCTCGTGATGAATATGGGGACCCCCCATGACAGCTTGTTCGCGGTGTACGAGGTCGCCGGGAGCACGCCGGTTCTCCTTGGGTACCAGTAAGACGGCACGGGCTCGCCGTCCTTGTCGAGGAGGCTGAGCCTGACCCGTGCCTTGACGTCCGTGCTGCGCCGCTCGAGCTTCAAGTAGACGGACACCCAGTCGGCGTTCGCCGGGGAGTCGCCGTTCGGGTAGTACTCGACGACCCAGCGGTGGCCGGCGACGGTGAACATGCCGGAGCTCACGCACTGGCCGGTGCCAAGGAGGTCCTTGGTTTGTGAGTACCCGTGGATCGTGAGCACGTGCGACCCGGTCACGGTCTCTGCGACAATGGCCGACGCGCTGAGCTCCGCACCGGCGGTAGGCGCGGCAGAGGTTGCCGTGGAGTCCGGAGACGACAGGCCGACCGCGGCGAGCAGGCGGCGGAACATGGTGAAGGAGGAGCAGCGACCAACGATCGAGGAACGTGATTTAATTACATGGAGATTGCAACGTTAAGTTGCGGTGTTGTCAGGCGTGGTGAGTGGCAACACGTTGTACGATTGAAATAGGACCAGAGAGTTCTGGTGTTTTAATCGGAGACGAGAAGAGAGAGACAAGGATACTGAATACGAAACACGAAGCGCAAAGGAAAAAGAAAAGGCAATCAAAATAAAAAAAGAGGGGCATTCCGAGAATTGAACTCGGGACCTCTCGCACCCTAAGCGAGAATCATACCACTAGACCAAATGCCCTTTATTCTTTCGAGTATTTTTTATAGTATTACAAAACTTCTGTTATCTGTATGCAAAAAATTGCAATATTAGAGCATAAGCACCGTAACAGCTTATAGTTGCATGCCAATACAAAGCTACAACCACACCCGTGACAGCATTGGCATCTAGTTACACTTCAGCTTGAACCTCACTCTGACCATAAACCCTCACATGCATGTACAGCAACCTCTGAAACCTTTGCGACACATCATATATGTGGTCCAAAACCTCATCTTCAGGCCACTCTGGATAATCCTAGGCTCTGAATTTCCATTGCCATGCACTGCAAAAAAGGATTTGGGTTGGGGATTCCGAGAATTGAACTCGGGACCTTTCGCTCCCTAAGCGAATATCTTACCACTAGACTAAATCCCCTGATATGTTCTAAGCATATCTGTAGAGTTTCAGAAAACAAAATTGAATTTATTACAGTCATCATTTTTATGTTTTATCTTTTGCTAGGGGTCAGCACACAAGAGGTAAATGTTAAATTCATGCAGAACCGGATGATAGTAGTTAGTAACTACCAAAAGAGCATTTGTATTGCGGAATTAGTTTGTGGGTATGCTTAAAGTCATGAGTTCTCTTCTTTGTCTAATTTAGTAAAGAAATAAGTCACGCTCAACTAAATCAAGCGTGGATAAATGTTTTGGGTCAATACAGAGGTAAATGCACAACTAAATTTTAGTAAAGAAATAAGTCACGCTCAACCAAATTTTATAACTTGATATTTGATAGAAGAAAGTAATGCACAACTGCAACATGTATATCTTTTGGTATGCAGAACCTTGGGTACTAACCAGACATATGATTTGTTCATCCAACAGATAACTCTCTGCCCGCAAGATATTTTTATTTGATCTGTTACATTTCAGTCCTAATACGGAGGTAAATATATGGATCCATGATTTTCTTTTCTTCAATTATCTGAGAATGGTAAAAGAGTATTTTGTTAATTATATGGATATATATTTGCATAACAAATGTATTTAAAAATCAATAATACAAAGCAAGGGGATGTAGCTCAATTGGTAGAGCACTAATGAAAAGCTTCTTAGGTGTTCGGGGTTCAACTCCTCGCATCTCCAATATTTTATTTTTTTCCCGCGGTGTACAGTTGGCGAACGCCCCACAATTTTTCTCAAGCTTTGCCAATGTTCCTATGTCCTTTTGTCTCGCAGTCAGTCAGAGACTGACCTTTGCCAGAAGCTCGTAAAGAACAGACGGGCAACTGCTCGTCAGATGGCCAAATCCATCAGTCGCCATGGCTGCCTTCAAGTTACTACGAGACATGAGAAACCGGAAGCATGCTTTCTTGAGACCATGACATCCATGCTGCTCAGCCAATGCCAAAGTATTCCCTACTGTTGTTGCGTTGATGTAGCCGCGGAGTTTCTCCTCGCAGATCACCTTCATCCTCTCCATGCTATACCTATCTGCTGCGACAAGTAAATGTTGAGCCATGACCATGATATCATCATCGTCGATCTCCGGTAGCGAGTCGGTGTAGATGAAGTGGAGCAATGCCTTGAACACTCTTGCTTCCATGTCATCGACGTAAATGCAAGCTGCATCCTTCTCCTCCATGGACCCAAAGAGCTCAGCCATGAACACCGGCGACCGAGCGGCGAGTATGTACCTATGCGCTGGGAAAGTCTCCCCGGCAACCTCGAATGTGACATCTGTTAGAATCTGTACAACATCTAGGTGTGGATCAAGCGGGTCCTAGTATCTATCTGGGCATAAGCATGGAGTTCGGATTAGGATCTAGGGGAAAAGGAAGAGGGGATGAGTACCTTCGTGTGTAGCTGGATCCGAGGGAGTCGCCATGGCGACGACGGGCGGCGGTGGTGCAGGCGTACTTGACGTCGCGGCTTGTGCTCGGCGTCGGGTGATGTCCCTGTGTCCCTCGGGCCGGTAGCGGCACTGGCCCGGGACGGCGGCATCGTACGGTGATGACGTGGTGACGGCGGTGGAACTTCCCGTTGCCTCAGCGCCCCCTCGGGATCGGTTAGGGTTTGTTGGTGGGGAACAGTGCTCACGGTGAACCTCGTACTGTGAGCCGCCGGCCCCCACCTCTATTTATGTGGCGCTGGCAACAGGGGCCCACCAACCATGGGTTGGGTTGGGCGCCCCCGATCAGGGCGCGATCAAGGGTCCACAGGCCTTTGGGCCTGGGAGGGCAGAGATCAATCTAACAATCTCCCCCTTGATCTCATCTTTTGTCTTTTCCTTTTCTTTTTCCTTTTACTCGTCTCGTCATAGATTAATGCATAGAGCATGTCTTATCGTCAGGGTCCTATCTCGCCGATAGAATCAACAGCTACAATACACGCCTCCATTCAGAAACAGTTCTTTATTTCCTTTTGGGCCTCTTTAGTCCAGAGATCATAGGCTATCCCTTAACCCCATGCCGGCTACGTGCTCCTTGAACACGCTGGGTGGTAAGCCTTTCGTTAGCGGATCCGCGAGCATCTTCTCTGTACGTATGTGCTCGAGACTTATGGTTTGATCTCGGACTCTATCTTTCACAACATAGAACTTTATGTCAATGTGTTTGGTAGCATCACTTGACCTATTGTTGTGAGCATACTTTACTGCAGGCTCATTGTCGCAGTACATCTTTAGTGGTCTAGAGATGTCGTCAACCACTCTCAAACCGGGTATAAACTTCTTTAGCCAGTTCACCTGCCCTTCGGCCTCAAAACATGCAACAAACTCGGCATACATTGTGGACGCTGCAGTGACGGTTTGTTTGCGACTTTTCCATGATATGGCTCCTCCCGCGAGAGTGAACACGTATCCTGATGTCGATTTTCTGTTATCTCCTGCAAAATCAGCATCTGTATATGCTATGATTTGCAGAGAATCTGTTCTTCTGTATGTCAACATGAGGCCTTTTGTTCCTTGCAAATAGCGCAGAACTTTCTTTATCAATTTCCAATGTTCTAGTCCTGGATTACTCTAGAATCTACCAAGCAACCCAGTAACAAAAGCAATGTCAGGGCGTGTGCACATTTGTGCATACTGTAAGCTTCCGACAGCTGAAGCATATGGTACCGTTTTCATTTGATCTTTTTCATATTGATTCTTTGGACATTGAAAGTCCCCATATCTATCGCCCTTGACTATAGGAGCAGGTGAGGCACTGCATTTGTGCATATTGTATTTCTTCAGGACCTTTTTTATGTATGTCTTTTGTGATAGTCCTAATACCCCTTTTGATCTGTCTTGGTGAATTTCAATTCCTAAGACGAATTTCGCTTCACCAAGATCTTTCATTTCGAATTGTGAGGACAAAAATTTCTTTGTTTCTAGTAGTAGACTGACGTCACTGCTTGCAAGCAGGATATCATCCACATACAGGGTTAGGAAGATATACTTTCCATTCTTGAACTTTGCATATACGCAATCGTCCTCCACATTCTGTTCAAACCCGAATCCTTTAATTGTACTGTCAAACTTCAAAAACCACATTCTTGAAGCTTGCTTTAACCCATAAATCGATTTCTTTAGGCGGCATCACATCTTTTCTTTTCCTTCCACGACAAAACCTTTCGGTTGTGCCATGTAAAACTCTTTATCTACATCCCTATTTAGGAACGCCGTCTTTACATCCATTTGATGCAATTCTAGATCAAAATGAGCCACAAGGGCCATAATAACCCTGAAGGAATCTTTACATGAGACTGGAGAAAATGTCTCATGGTAATCAATTCCCTCCCTTTGCGTATATCCTTTTGCCACAAGTCGCGCTTTAAACTTCTCTATATTCCCTTGAGAGTCATATTTAGTTTTATAGACCCATTTACAGCCTACTGGCTTGACTCCTTCAGGAATTTCCACTAAGTCCCAAACATCGTTGGTACTCATCGATCTCATTTCATCTTCCATGGCTGCCAGCCACTTAGATGAATGCTCACTTCTCATGGCTTCTTCAAATGAGATAGGGTCATCCTCCATTTGACATTCTTCAGTGTTGTACACTTCATAATCATCGGGAATAGCCGACCTTCTTTCTCTTTGAGACCCTTTAGGGGCCTCTACATTTGGAACAATCTCTATTGGAGGCTGCTGTGGCTCCTCTTGATCTGCGGCAATGGGCTCTATAGGATCCTGAGGGACAGGTTCCACATTTTCATTCATGGTTGCCACAGGAGGAACAACCACAGGGGCTGGCATCACAGGGTCTTGCACTCGCGGTGCAGCCACAACGGGCAGTGAGAAGAAAGGCTCTTGAATCATAGGGTTGGGTGCATGCACCCGCTTCTCCTCAAGATCAATCTCTCGAACTACCACGCTCCCCCGAATCATTTCTTCCTCAAGGAAGGCAGCGTGTCTAGTTTCTACAAACTTTGTATGTCTATCTCGACAGTAGAAACGGTATCCCTTTGATTTCTCTGTATAGCCAATAAAATGTCAACTCACTGTTTTTGGATCTAATTTCCTAATGTTCGGGTTAAATATCTTGGCCTCAGCAGGACTCCCCCACACCCTTAGGTGATTCAATGAGGGTACTCTTCCTGTCCACAACTCATACGGTGTTTTCGGCACTGCTTTAGATGGTACTCTGTTAAGAATATAGATAGCGGTTTTTAATGCCTCCATCCATAAACTCACTGGTAAAGTGGAGAAACTTATCATACTCCGTACCATATCCATTAAGGTGCGATTGCGCCTTTCTGCCACTCCATTCTGCTGAGGGTCGCCCGGCATTGAATACTGGGCTACTATGCCTTGTTCCTGTAGGAACCTAGCAAAAGGTCCTGGAACTTGGCCATATGGGGTATGCCGATCATAGTATTCCCCTCCACGGTCGGATCTGACTACTTTTATCTTTAAATTGTGCTGATTTTCAACTTCAGCCTTGAATATCTTGAATTTTTCTAATGCTTCTGATTTTTCTTTAATTGGATAGATGTATCCATAACGGGAATAATCATCTGTGAATGTTATGAACGAATCATATCCATCTATGCTTCTAACTGAGAAAGGACCGCAGATGTCTGTGTGAATTAGCTCTAAAACACCTGCGCTATGCTCAGCATTTTTCTTTGTTATCTTTACATATTTTCCTTTAATGCAATCGATGCATTGCTCTAAGTCTGAAAACTCTAAGGCGGGAAGAATATCATTTCTAATTAGTCATTCTATTCTCCCCCTCGAAATGTGGCCCAAGCGACAATGCCACAATTTTGACGATTCATTATCTTTTCTCTTTCGCTTTCTATTTTTATCTGTAGACGAGGATACAATTGCATTCACATCACATACGGAATTCACACTTTCACGCAGCGATAATAAATAAAGATCATTTCTCTTAAAAGCAATAAAAGGAACTGTATCATTAATCCTTATTACACATCTGCCATTACCAAAATGACAATCAAATCCATAATCATCTAGACGAGACACACTAATTAAGTTTCTCTGTAATGTCGGTACATAAAAGACATCTCTAAGTAAAAGCTCAAAGCCGGTGTCTAGCTCTAAGAGAAGATCTCCAACAGCTTCGACATCTGCCTCGACTCTGTTGGCAACTTTAATTTGCCTTTCGCTTCTTTGAGTGGTTCTCGTCGAACGGAATCCCTGTAAAGAATTTGCAACATGAATAGTTGCTCCTGAATCAATCCACCAAGTAGATTTCGAATAATCTATATACAAGGATTCATTTACAAATGAAATAATGTTCTCGCCTCTCTTTTCCATGATCATCTTTAAGTACTTGGGACAATCTTTCTTGTAGTGTCCCTTACCCAAGCAGTGCATACACTGGTCTTTTCCCACAGTAAATTGTCCATCTTTGGGTCTGTGCTGCTGAGAGGACTGTCCCTGGAAATGCTGAGGACCTCTTGCCTGAAACTGCTGAGGACCTTTTCCCTTAGAGGAGGAGGAGGAAGGATTCATATTCTTGTTCTTCACATAGTTGATGGAATTCGGAGGCAGTCTTTCCTCTTCTTGCACACACATTGCAATGGCCTTCTCTATGTCCCATTTCTCTAGGGACATGTTGTACCCAACAATGAAGGTGTCAGAAGTCTTTGGCAATGAAGCAAAAACCAAATGGACAATGTGATCATCCTTGAAAGCAAGTTCCATTGGTTTAAGCTTATTGTTTATGCTCACCATGCGATGTATGTGCTCTCTTATCCCACCACCTGTGTACCTCTCTGTGACTAGCTGTTTTATCAACTGGGTAGCATAAGTCTTTGAAGAGCCAGTATACTAACCCTTTATCTTCTCAAGGTACTCTATGACAGTAAGACAGTCTGTAATTGACCCCATAATGGAGGCCTCTATAGTGTTCTTTACCACAGCCAAACACTTCTTGTTGGCAGGGAACCAAGCAACATAATCAATATCATACTTGTCTTTGCTTATCTTGTAGGCAAGCTGTCTGGCGGACCAATCAGCATCTGTCTCATTCTCTCCTCTTTCTGGCTGCTCAGGAGCTGCAGGAACTGGTGCAGTCAGCACCCAGTCCAAACCACCAATGGTGAAGAACAGGTCAAGCTTCTTGTGCCATTCACCATAGTTTTCTCCTTTCAGTATCGGGATATCATTAATGGACATCATCATGGATAACCCTTCTGAAAAACATTTCAAGTCAAGTGAGAACAATATTTTAACAGAAATCATTGCATGCCTTAAATCCAACTTTGGTCAAAATTAAAACATACAATACTTTTTGCATTAGAACTATATCACCTTTGGGCAGAGATAGAAATAATGCATGAAAATTATCTATAACATCACAATATCGCTATTATCAACTTTAGTCAGAAAACAGCAATATCATAATTAATTCTGGACAGGAATCTATGAATTAAAATTAAATTCTCCCTTTGGTTCGAATTTAAAAATAATGCAAACAATGAATAATCAATTATCTATGCAGCGGAAACGTTAGTAAATCTGAAGTAAAAACATAAACAGAAGCATAATTTCAATTATCTAGTCTCTGGAAAAATTATCTCTTTGGTTCAAATTTAAACAGAGACGAAAACTAGTCAAAATCCATTCAAATTCTATTCAAAACAGATTCTGGAAAAGTTTAAACTAAAACTGAATCAATTCTGATCTGTTTTCCATTTTCGGCCCGAAAACCGAATTTCTGTAGTGGTGGCCCAGCCCATACGCGCGTCCCATACCGCGCGTAATGTCTCTGCGGCCCGGCCCACAAGCGAAAAAACTCTAGAAAAAGAAAAAACAATGCGCTGTGCGCGGCCCGCGTGAATCTGTGGTGGAGTGGGTCGGCCCGACCCAGCGAGAGGTTGGCTTACCCCCGCCTCGATCCGGTCCATCCGTCGCGATGGACGGTGGAGCGTGCAGATCGGAAGAACAAAACCGTCTCCCGTCCGCCTCCCCCGAAAAACCTAACCATTTCTTTCTCTCCCTTTCTCCTCCCAGGGCAGCGGCGATGCGCGAAACGCAAGGCGACGACGGCGGCAGCCGGAGAAAAGGAAGACGGCGGCACCGCCGCAGCCCCCCTCGCTGGCACGCGCGTCCACCCGAGGGTGAACGCGCCGCCGTCGAGCGGCGCTGTGACGGTGCCATGTGCTCTGTTTTCTGTCACCGTCGTGCACGCGCACGCCGGCGTCCCGGCGGCGAGCGGCGGCGGTCTCTGCTCTGCGTGGACGCGGTGGACGGCACGGTGGAGTAGGTAAGCACCAACCGGCCTTCCTCTGTTTCTTAGGGTTAGGGTTAGGGTTCATCTTTGATTCGCAAAAAACCAATCATCTCCTTCTAAATTCTGCGACCCGATCTAGATCTACGCACTAGCAAGGCTCTTGATACCATTGTTATGCCCAGATAGATACTAGGACCCGCTTGATCCACACCTAGATGTTGTACAGATTCTAACAACATCAGCCCCCTCCCATCCTGAGAGGAGACGGCCGAGATGCCGACCCAAGTCCGGCGGCAGTGCGACAATGGAGCTGGCCCTGCAGGCAGCATCGTCGGCGTCCCGTTTCTCGGTGCGGATCTCTTTGAACACGACGACGTCGAACCTGACCCTGAAACAGTCGTCTTCCTTGACCAGGTAGTCCGACGCCTCGAGCGCTTTCCTCTCAATGAATCTGTGAGTGCCCCATCCTTCGCCGTCCACGGTGTACGAGCACACCTGGTCGGGGTTCTTGGGGTACCAGTACGTCGGCACCGGCTCGCCATCCTTGTCGAGAAGACCGAGCTTCACTTGCGCCTTGACGTCTGTACTTCGTCGCTCGAGCTTCAGGTAGATTGATACCCAGTCGGCGGTCGCCGGGGACTCGCCGTTCGGGTAGTAGTCGATGACACAGCGGTGGCCGGCGACGGTGAACGCGCCGGACCTCACGCATTGGCCGTTGCGGATCAGTTCCTTGGTCTGGGAGTACCCGTGGATCGTGAGGACGTGCGAGCCGGACACAGTCTCCGCGACGATGGCCGACGCGCTGTGCTCCGGCGCCACGGCGGTGGTCGCCGTGGTGTCCGGAGACGACAGGCCGACCGCGGTGAGCAGGCGGCGGAACATGGTGAAGGAAGACAAACGACCAAAGGATCGAGGAACGTAATTTACATGGAGATCGCAGCGTTGTGTTGGAGGTGTTGTCAGGCGTGGTTAGTGGCAACACGTCGTACGATTGAAATAGGCCAGGACACGATTGCTGGTTTTTTTATTTACTCCATCGACCTGGAAAACGAAGCGCACAAGGGAAGGCAAAAAAAAAAAAAAAAAGAGGGGCATTCCGAGAATTGAACTCGGGACCTCTCGCACCCTAAGCGAGAATCATACCACTAGACCAAATGCCCTTTGTTGTTTCGAATCTTTTCCTTGGATATTTCGATTGATCTATCCAGTACGCACAAAAGTTGCACAATAATAGCATCTTTGCTAATTTCATCTTCAGTGCAACAGATTGTGGTTGCATACAAATACAAAGGTAACTCCCGTGACAACCCTGACATCTAGTTACACTTCAACTTGAAACCCGTTGAACATGCCCGGATGCCCCCACACATGCATGTGCATGAACTACTGATACCTTGTGAGGCATCATGTATGTGGTCCAAAACCTTATCTTCAGACAATTCAGGATCATCCAATGCTCTGGACTTGCATTGCCATGCACTGCAAAAAGGATTTGGGGTTGGGGATTCCGAGAATTGAACTCGGGACCTTTCGCTCCCTAAGCGAATATCTTACCACTAGACTAAATCCCCTGATATGTTCTATGCATATCTGCAAAAGTTTCAGAAAACAAAACTGAATTTTTTACAGTCTTCATTTTTATCTTTTATCTTTGGCTAGGGGTTAGCATAAGAGGTAAATGTTACATTCATGCAGAACCGGATGATAGTAGTTAGTAACTACCAAAACAGTATTTGTATTGCAGCATTAGTTCCTAGTGCCTATGCTTTAGGTCATGAGTTCTCTTCTTTGTCTAATTTAGTAAAGAAATAAGTCACGCTCAACCAAATCAAGCGTGAATAACTATTTTAGACTTCTGCGACTGCTGAATTTAATTTAGTGGTTACTAACACTACTGCGCAGGTACTAATGATATTGTTCAGAGCTAAGTGATCAATGATCTGAAAAGGTAATGATATCACAGTTGTACTTGTGTATCTGAAAAAACGAATTCTTATTAGTGCTGAACTGCAGATATGTTGTTACTTACTATGTACTCTGTTCAACAAAATAGCACTGAACTGAATAGGTCAGCCACCTTTGAAAATGTGCGATAACCGAATAGGTCAGGTGCCTTGTAAGTTGTAAGGCTGTGCCCTACCTTATCTTCAGAGTCTGAATGTGGCCTAGATTGCATTGTCCATATTATCTGAAGTTCAGAACATCATCCATAACCTTGTGTACATTGTGAGTCCCCTGGCATCAAAATGTCAAAAGGATTTGGGGTTGGGGATGTTGGAATTGTTGACCTCGGTCAAATAGCCCAAAAGGCCCAATCCGAATCCAACTAAGGCCCCTGTTTAGTTGCCTTGATCAGGAGGCAAAACTCAGCCCATTTAAGAGCCCGGCCCTAAACCTACAGCACTATATAACCAAAGGGAACCCCTGTTATCCTAATTAACATGTTAATCACGAGATTAAGCCTAGGGTTTATTCTAACCCTAATTCTACTGATCCCTAAGGTGCTGGAAGGTGTGGAAGCACGGTGTCCTGTTCAACATCGACATCCGGCTGTTCTCCTACGACTACAGCGCTTATCTACATCCTCTACAGCTTCGGAAAGGCTGTGGTCATGACGGGTAAGTGATTTAAGCATTAAATTAATGTTCTAGGTGTGGTCTATTTCTGACTAGATGATCCTGATTAGTTCTGAGCGTAATTGTTCTAATAGGGGATTCCAAGAATTGAACTCAGGACCTTTCACTCCCTAAGCGAATATCTTACCACTAGACTAAATCCCCATCTGATCTGTTCAACACATTTCACAAAAATCAGAGAAGAAGGCAGAGATACCGAACAGAGTCTTTCAGGGTTTTTTTTTTTCCATCTTCAACATATTCTTAAGCTAAATGTATATCACGCCCGGGCTTTTCACTGGTGATCCTTCCAAATATTTTTGAAATGCATTGCATTCCATTGAAACTAGCAATGAAGGAAAGCAGCACGAATAATCAGTAACCAAAGCTCAACCTGAGCGTTGTTGTGCCAGCCATGAGCTGGCTGCAAAATCACGAGGTCGCATGCCACAGAGAACACGTGCAGGTTAGGCCGCTAGCCAAGGAAGATAACCTCAGCATTTGCTGTGGGCGAATGGATGTAACGTCCCGTCTTCCCGAGGTCGGGCCCGTTTACACCTGGCAGCTTTCTAAGAATCAAGACTGACCTCACAGACCAACACATGTCTTTTCTGCGCACTTTGTCTTCACTCGTGCGCATCCGGGAAGAACTTTCCGGTCGGTCACCCATCGCTCTAGGCCAAGCACGCTTAACCTTGGAGTTCTTTCGAGATGAGCTTCTGGAAAAGAACTTGCAACTTGTTGGTATGAATATTCTATCAATCCTATTAAGTCTTGGGCCAGGATGTCACATACTCACCCCCTTAGAAGATCGACGTCCTCGTCGATCAACCCCAATCCAGGAACGTCCCCTCTTGGCCACGTCCGTGTGTCCAGTGCCAGCGCATGTGCCATGCTGTGTGACCACTCTGGGCTCACACCAGCCATACGCACCATGCCTGCGCAACTGCGTCCACACGCGCCCGTGAAACCGCGAGGGTCGGCTCTGATACCACTTGTAGCGTCCCGCCTCCCCGAGGTCGGGCCCGCTTACACCTGGCAGCTCTCTAGGAATCAAGACTGACCTCACAGACCAACATATGTCTTTTCTGCGTACTTTGTCCTCACTCGTGCGCACCCGGGAAGAACTTCCCGGTCGGTCACCCATCGCTCCAGGCCAAGCACGCTTAACCTTGGAGTTCTTTCGAGATGAGCTTCCGGAAAAGAAATTGTAACTTGTTGGTATGAGTATTCTATCAATCCTATTAAGCCTTGGGCCCACAATAGACTACTAACTTTGTCAAGGCTAAATAGGACTAGGCGTAACAAAGGAGAAGTAACGTAATCTCAAGCTGGACTGAGTGGTGAGGCTGCCTAAAAGTGTGGACGGGCTTGACTCGGCTCATTTTTTTTTTTATGGGAGCTTGACTCGGCTCATTATGTTTACAAGTTAGGATGCTAGCTTAGCTCGGCTCGTTAAGCTTGCGAGCTGTACATTAATGTGGTCGATATAAAACTAGAGATGTTATGTCCAAATTTTTAGAGGCTAGATAAATATCATGTTAGATATCCTTCAAATAGAGATGAATGTCACACTTTAAGACTTAAAACTTCAACACCGCAGCCTCGAGGGTCAAGATTATTGCAAAAATAATGCATGTTAAATGATGTGACTTGGCCCATTAGGCTCATGAGCTCGCTCCAGCTTGCTCGTTCACAAAACAAGCTAAATCTTCAGTTTGATTCGTTAAAATATGCAACCAAGCCGAGCCAAGTCGAGACGATCCGAGCTAGGAACAAGCTGAGCTGGCTTGCAACTTCGAGCTTTTCATCCAGCCTTAGCTCTGTGTAGTGTGGGGTACGTATAAGAGGTCCCATCATCCCTGTCCAAATACAACATGACAGCGGTCAGCTGGCGCAAATCCTATATAGCACTCAGGTGGTACTTGACTTCACAGCACCGGATGTTTGAAATTCGTGCAAGGGGGAGCTCATGGCAGAGATGGAGCTGGGTCCAAAGAGAAGGAAACCAAATTGCCGTAATGTTAGTGATTTAACTGGTAAGGATTAGAAAAATCATAGTTAAAACTGGAAAAATAAATTTACTAATGTGCAGATGTAAGGGAACTATAGATATGCAAGTGAACTATAACTCACGAGATAAATTGATCCATGAACGACACCGTTGTGCTGTATTGCGGTTTACGGCCCTATATATTGGGTTGGGTGCTCATATGCTAATGAGCACATGATACTGATACATTGGGCTTGTGCAATTATTTGAATTATAGCTATTTTATCGAAATCCAAGTATTTGCATATAAGCCCTTCATTTAGATCACGGTTAATAGTTGCGATCTAAATAGAGGGGCATTTGCATGCATAGGTTTGGGGCTGAGAGCATTTTGTAAACATTCAGTGCCGACAGCCATTGCATGTGGTGGTTAGGTCACACTACCGCCGGCAAGTTAACTCCTCTGAGCCTGTCTCAGTGCATACGCATGTGAGGTTTTTTTTTAAGAAAAGGGAAGTCACTATTCCATCAAGCAAACTAAAAGCCTCTAGGTCTCTACATTCATCGATTTATATATATAGCCTTGGACTATTACAAAAGTTTGCATGTTTATGTAGACTCTAACGCGTAGGACCACCATACACTCGCAGTTGCTCCTTAAGCCCGACAGAGCACGCGTGGTGGCTCTTCTATCTTGAATCATGCCGCACTGGCACCAATGGTGGAGTTGAGATTGCTCAGTTGGGCATTCATTTTTTACTGGGCATTCATTTTCCTATATTTTTTAGGTTGGGTATTCATTTTTAGCTTAAATCTCTGTATTTTTCAGAATTTTTAAGTAATATTTAGACTATTTTTAAAATTTTTGGGCATTCATATGAATGCCATGAAGCCTACCCAGCTCCGCCAGTGAGCGGCACTCACGCGATGGCCAGGGACAATGATGGGCGACGGCTCGCAGCTGTTTTGCAAAGCATATACAAGCACCAAACCATTGTTCGCAAAAAAAAATAAAAAGTTCTCCTGGTGCCAACAACAGAGCGCAAACCACGATCGAGAAGCTTGTCGTTCATCAGCGATGGCTTTGCTTCGTTCTCGTGAACCAGAATAACTGATGGCGCAGAAGCATGCTGGGGCTGGTGGGGCTCACCATCGCCGGGATAACCATACTTGATTATAGTCTTTGTATCAAGAACTCACGGCCTCTTTCCTCCACCCCCTGGCGTGTCCTCGCTCTCGCCCCAGAAGGCGAAGCATGGCGAGGTGAGGGGAACCTGGCTCTGCGAGGGGCCGGCCATGCAGATGCAGTAGCCGGAGGTTGAGTAGTTTTTCACTCGTTCTTGGCCCCAATTTTCATTTGTAATGATGGCTGAAGCTTTACTGCAACCTCACACCAAACCAAATGATGGCACGGAGGCTTACTCAGTGATTCAGAATGTACTGATCCCACTCCATGTCGAGATAAATACTGTTATATGACAATGCAGTTAATGGATATGATCAGAGGCACAGCAGCTGCTGTCCTAGAGGGGAGAGAATGAGGAACTAATCTGGATTATACTTGTTTTGCTACACTGTTTCTGGTCATCTTTCTGATTACATCTGATTAGGCAGGTGATCAGAGTTGATAGCTGAAGTGAGATGCGGCTATTTGGTTTTTGAAAACTGGAATAACTTCAAATGTATTTTTCCAGGTCTTTCATATCCCGGTCCCATTTTGTTTTGTATAATTAAATCAAATTAATTGGTCCAATTCCTACCAAAAAAGCAGCAGTAAACCATAGATGCATGTGAGCAAGTGATGCTTGCAAAAACGGCATGATTGAAACGGCAACAACAGAAGAATAAAATTGAGCGACATAACAGAAGCTATTAGCAGTAGGTTTTGCTTCTACTGTACACCTTTCCTTTGCATGGTGCATCTGTAACCTCGCGATAAATGCAAATAAGGAACGAGAAGCGTCCCCTGAAATTCAGACTGTATTTTACAGTTTTAGATTGTATTGGTCATTTGGTTAATGTCGGGAGACAAATACGACTATACAGTAAATGGCTGGTCCTCGCCGCAGCATCTTTTCTGGCCATCTTTAAGACAAATTCTCAGTTTACTGTGTGATTGCATTTTTCCCCCTGTGATTAGGGTGGTGACTACAATTAGAGCTCGTTTACATTTGCTAAAAAATGGAAATAACGGCAGAAAGAAATCACTGGAGTCTGCCAGTCTGAAAAGAAGCAATCAGCTTAAAAACATCGCTCCGTATGTGTCAACTAACACCGGACGCATAAAGCTGAGTTCAGATATATGCTCCATTGGTTTAGGACTGTGCTTGAGCTTGACGATGGTCATTTCAACGTAGCACTGGACACTAAACCCAAAAACCAAAGCCTGAACCCGAAATACCGAAACCCGAAAAAACCTGAAACATGAATTTTCAGGTGTTATCTCGGATAGTAAATCTGAAAACCTGAATTTTATTTTGAAAAATCAGGTTTTACCCTCCGGAACCCGAACAACCCGGTAGACCCGAACAATAGCAGGCCTGCCTATCTCTACCGCGAGCTACTTTTAGGCGAGGTGTAGCGAGACCCACGGCAGCCCATCAACCAGCTGCTCCGCCGCCGTCGCGCGCCCTGCCCCCGCCGCCACGCGCCGCTGCTCGCCGTCGTCGGAACAATCGCACCTGCCGTCGTAACAATTCGTCGCGCTGCCGGAACAATTTCTCGTGTCGCCGGAAAAAATCTTGTGCCGCGTGGGGGAGCCGGGCGCCGGCGGCGATGCGGAGAAGAGAGGTGGTGGCACGCGGTGCAGGTGAGAAGAGAGATAGCGTCGGAGGAAGAAGACTCACCGCAGCTGTCCGATCTATTTTTTGCATGAATCTTAAAGCAGTCCATCAGATTGTTTCTCACTTTCAGCCCAGCCCAAATACTTAATCTCAAACCGAGCTGCAGGCCCACAAATCGTGCACATAACTCTAGCCCAGCACACGCATGAGGCATCCTGCACATCTTGTGTTGATCATTTAATTGCATCTACTTTGGTCCAACTTGACTTGCGGTGTGAGTGCCTTCTCGAGTGTTCTCGTGGGAACAGTAGAGAGAGGCGATTTCCTCCCAGATTTCTGTTTCGCTTATTTGATCCAGGAATTTGGGGAGAATCCTTGCAGGCGATCACTCTAGTTCGAGCTGCATTGTTTGGTCAAGCATTTCGGTGTTTTTTTCTCTGTGATTTCCCCTCATTGTTTTGGCATTCTCTGTCCACTAAGCCAAAGCTTGACTCGGGACGAACAAGGGGTGATCTCTGCATCACTGCCCGTCCTTGGTCTGAGCTGAGAGCTGGTGGTAGGAGAACGACTTGATGGCGAGGAAACAAGGGAGGGGGAAGGAGATGCCAGTCTTGGAGGCGGGGGAGGGCTCCAATCCACCTCTCAGAGCTGGCTGCAGGAAGAAGGAAGCTGTTGCTAAGGAAAATGTCAAGGGGTTGACAGAACAAGTGTCAGATTTATTTGGTAAGCTTAATCTAACCGCAAAAGAGAATGAAATCTTGGTTTTAGAGGATACTGAAGATACAGATTTGGCTTCAGTGAATCATGCTGTCATTGGGAAGGTTCTTGCTCAAAACTCTTTACAATTGCAAACAATTATGGCTGCAATGCAACCAGCCTGGGGCAACCCAAGAGGTTTGCGAGCAAGAATGGTGGGAGATAATATGTTTATTGCTGAGTTTGACTCTGAAAGGGACAAAATTCGAGCTCTTGAGGGATCACCGTGGTATGTAGGTCGACAGTCCATGGGGCGTCAAGTGGTGATTCTGCAGGACTTCAATCATGATCTACGCCCAAGTGATGTCACTTTTGATGAAATGGCTATTTGGATAAATATTTTAAACCTTCCTTTTGGACTAAGGAATGAAAAATGGGGATTTGAGTTGGCAGGGAAAATTGGAAAAAAAGTCTTGAAAATAGATGTGGATGACCAGAAAAGGGCTGTTGGAAAGGAATTAAGAGCAAGGGTAATTATCCCAATGAATGAGCCACTGATAAGAGGTGTATCGGTATTTTCTTCGAGGAGACAGAGGAAGGAATGGTATGATGTGGTATATGAGAAAGTCCCTTATTTTTGTTTCTCATGTGGCATCATAGGCCATTCGGAAATAGAATGCCCAACACCTGGCCTTCGTGATGAGAACGGTTGTCTACCTTATAGTGAAAAGCTGAGAGCAACTGAAGATAGAAGAATGAGAAATTACGGAGAATGGTGCAGTCAAGGGAATAGTTCATCTAAGAAAGGTAGTACTTCAGGTACTAAAGGAAGTTCAGAAAGCAAAAAATCTGCAACTATGAGAAGTGAAAACAGTGAGAAGTATGGTGAGAAGGATGAAATGATAGAGGATTTTGAAGTGACTTCCCCAGAAAGGAAAACAGAGCAAAAAAATATTATTATACCATCCAATTTTTCAGCTGCAGGTTTGTGTCCAGCAGGAAATGAAGAAGTTATTTTTTCTGCTAAAAAGCGCAAGTCTGAGGAGAGTTTCATTAAACTAAGCTCAAAGCAAATGGAGGAAAATGCCACGGACGATGCACAGAAATCATCCACAGCCATAGTGCCACTATCACGAGGAGGGTTTAACAACTATGAGCTTCTGGATAAAACAGAAAGTGCTGAAGGCTATAAGAAATTGAAAACTACAGAAGCAAGTCTGCAGAAGCAAACTGTTGCGCAAATGGGATCGGCGGGCTCCCTCGAGGAGTACCGCCGGGCACAATGAAGACCTTAAGTTGGAACTGTCGTGGGATTGGCAACCCTGCGACAGTTAAAGAACTTCGCGATCTCGCGAAAGATTATGCCCCCTCGGTAATTTTCATAATGGAAACTCAAATTGATAGATACCGAGTGGAAAATCTAAGATATACTTTGGGCTTTGATAATGCGTATGCTGTTAGTAGCACAGGAAGGAGTGGGGGCATGGGCTTATTCTGGAAGGGGGATGTGGTTGTGTCAATTCTTAAATATTCGAATTACCATATAGACACAGAGATTCGAGAACAAGGAAAGCCCCCTTGGCGCATGACCTTCATTTATGGGGAGCCAAACAAATCTTTGAGATATCGAACATGGGACACCATGAAAAAAATAAAGAGTGACTCACACCTTCCGTGGTTATGTATTGGAGATTTTAATGAGATTCTTCGACGAGAAGAACAATTGGGTCCGAATGAAAGAGAGGAGTACCTTATGAATGGATTTCGGGAAGCTGTTGATATTTGCCAGTTGTGTGATATTGGTTATGTGGGCCTAGATTGGACTTTTGAGAAGAAGGTTGCTGGTGGGCAGTTCGTTCGTGTCAGGCTAGATCGAGCTCTTGCCTCTGCTGACTGGTGTTCTTTATTTCCTCTAGCTATTGTTCGTCACCTGATGGCTGTTAAATCTGATCACTGTCCAATCCTTCTGTTCCTGAAGCCCGAGGAGAGAAGCAATCCGGTGCTGAGCAGGGGTAAACCTTTCAGATATGAACTAATGTGGGAGACTAATGCAGGACTTGCACCCCTGATCCAACATGTGTGGAAAAACAGCGAGCATTGTGGTTCAGTAAAAGATCTGAATAATAAATTGATTCACCTTGGGGGGAAGCTTAAGTCTTGGGGAGAAAGCTCCTTTGGTGCAGTTCGTCGTGAACTTAGAGAGCAAAAAAAGAAGCTAGAACGACTTAGAGTTGATCCTAACAGGTGTGCCATTTCTGAGGAGGAGCAAAAAGTGGTGGAACGTATTGTTTTGTTGAATTATCAAGAGGAAATAATGTGGCGTCAACGATCCCGGATTTCTTGGCTTAAAGAAGGGGACAGCAACACTAGATTTTTCCACCAACGAGCAAGTAGAAGAAGGGCCAGGAACAGGATAACAAAGTTGAATAGGCCAGATGGTACAGAATGTACAAATATTGACGAAATGCATGGTATGGCAATAGAATTTTTCCAAAATCTCTTTAGTTCAGAAGGCACATATGATATGCACAAGGTGTTGGAATGTATACCCCGCAAAGTGACTAAGGAAATGAATCTCTTTCTAAGTGCTCCTTTCAATGAAAATGAAGTGAAAACAGCATTATTCCAAATGTTTCCAACAAAAGCGCCGGGTCCGGATGGTTTTCCTGCTCATTTCTTTCAGAGTAATTGGAATGTATGTGGTGATGATATCACAAGGATGGTGCTGAATGTTCTAAATGGGGATGAGCTTCCTACTGAAATAAATAGCACGTTCATCGTTCTAATTCCGAAGGTTCAGAATCCTGTTTCCTTGAGCCATTTTCGTCCTATTAGTCTCTGTAATGTGGTATATAAGATTATATCCAAAGCATTGGCTAATAGGTTGAAGAAGGTTCTTCCGGATATCATCTCCGAAGAGCAGTCAGCATTTGTCCCTGGAAGAATTATCACAGATAATGTTCTAGTGGCTTATGAATGTTTGCATCACATGCGTACAAACCGATCTAAAAGAAATTCTTATTGTGCCCTCAAATTGGATATGACAAAAGCCTACGATCGTGTGGAGTGGAGTTATCTAGAGGCTGTGATGATTAAACTTGGTTTTAATCGTTCATGGGTTGGAAAAATTATGAAATGTGTCACAACAGTGTCCTTCTCGGTGCTATTCAATGGAGAAAAGCTACATGAATTTAAACCATCACGAGGAATTAGACAAGGTGACCCTATCTCTCCCTACTTATTTTTACTTTGTGCAGAAGGTCTATCTTGTGTGCTGAAAGGAGAGAGAAGTGATGGCATTGTCCAAGGCATTCAAATATCACAAGCAGGTCCAAAGATTAATCACCTATTGTTTGCTGATGATAGCATTTTGTTCTTCAAAGCGACAACAGAAAGTGCACGAGCTGTTCAACAATCCTTGACTGAATACTGTGAAGCATCAGGTCAGAGGGTGAATTTGGCAAAATCTTCTATATTTTTTAGTAAGGGTTGTCGCCAATCCATACGTGATGAGGTTAAAGAAATTACTAGAGTTGAAAATGAATCTCTGAATGAGAGATATTTAGGGCTACCGACTGATGTAGGGAGAACCACTAATGGTGTCTTTAAATATCTTAAGGATAGGGTCTGGAATAAAGTACAAGGCTGGCTAGAGCAAACTCTTTCAGTGGGCGGAAAGGAAGTGCTAATTAAAGCAGTGGCACAGGCCATTCCCACATATACTATGGGCTGCTTTAGATTGCCAAGAGGACTTTGTGAACATATTAATTCCTTAATAAGAAAGTTTTGGTGGGGAAATGCAAATGGAAAAAGGAAAACTAATTGGGTAGCGTGGGAGAAGATAATAGAACCAAAATACTTGGGAGGTTTGGGATTTCGTGATATTGAGTTGTTTAATCTCACTTTGCTTGCTAGGCAAGCATGGCGTTTATTGACTAACCCAAACTCCCTTTGTGCTCAGCTTCTAAAGTCAATCTATTTTCAGTCAGGTGATATTCTTAATGCAGCTGTGGGGACTAATCCATCCAGGACATGGAGAGCAATTTGTGATGGTGTGGAGGTTCTCAAACAGGGACTAATAAAGCGTATTGGTGATGGTGAGAGCACAAATATATGGCAATGTAATTGGCTACCAAGATCTGGTATAATGCGACCTTTATATGCTAGGGAGAAAAACCCTCCTATCCAAGTAAGTGAGCTTATCGATCATACAACAATGTCATGGAAACTTGATGTGATTAACCGATTCTTTATGCAGATCGATATTGAGGAAATTTTAAGAATTCCATTGAGCCAAAGAAAACAAGCTGATTGTTGGGCATGGCATTATGAGAAGAATGGTACTTTCTCTGTTCGGTCAGCATATAGGATGTTGGTTCATCTACGAAAATCAAGGGAAGATTATTTTGAGGGGAGAGCGGATTGTTCAAATGACATCTCAAGGCAAAAAGAGTGGAAATGTCTATGGAATTTGAAGGTTCCATCAAAGATTAAAACATTTTGCTGGCGCTTAGCGTTAAACTCAATTCCTACAGCTGCTGTACTCAAGAAAAGAAATATGTCGGAGACTGCTGACTGTAAAATTTGTGGACATTGTGAGGATGACTGGATGCACGCAATACTACGATGCACAATGTCCAGATGTGTCTGGGCTGCAATGGATGAAGACATTATTGAAATGATTTCAAGTTTGCGTATATCTGACCCAAAACAGTGGATTTTTCACATATGCTGCAACATGCCAGAGGAAGATAGCATCAGAATATTAGTCACATGCTGGGCAATATGGCATGCAAGAAGGAAAGCCATTAATGAAGGTAATTTTCAAAGTCCCTTGGCAACTATCAGAAATGTAAATCGACTAATAGATGAATTCCAGATGGCTAAAGCGTTTCATGGCAAAAGGTGCAATATTCAGGATTATACTACAAAAGATAACAGATGGATTGCACAGACGGAAGTTATGCATAAGGTTAATGTTGATGCAGCTATTGGGCGTTCAAGATGCGTTGGTGCTATTAGTGCGGTGTGCCGGAATCACAATGGGCAGTTTGTAGCAGCTAGTGCCATGGTTTGTCCAAATGTTAATGATGCAGAAACACTTGAAGCCATGGCATGTGCAGAGGCTCTTGCTTTAACTGAAGATTGTGGGATTGGCAAAGTGAGAGTGGCATCGGACTGCCTAAATGTCATAAAAAATATAAAGCAGATGCCTAAGTGCTCATATATGATGATCCTTCAGGATATTCAAGAGAGAAGAAAATCCTTTGATTATGTACAATTTGTACATGAGGGTAGGGAATGCAATGTAGAAGCTCATAATCTTGCTAAGGTAGCGTGTACTTTAGGAGTTGGCCGTTATGTATGGATAAACACCCCCCCTGTATTTCTGGATGTAAGATGTTGCTACCAAGGATGAATAAATCCCTACCTTCCTCTCAAAAAAAAAAAAAAAAAAAAAATAATTGCATCTACTTACATGTTTCCATGTCATCCTAAACAATGAAACGGGTTGAAAAGCCCGTGTTTCTGGACGGCCGCGTCGTCAAAATTATCATGTCCGTACCTTGCCCTTTCATCGCACGGTTGCTGCCAGTGACGCGTGATGTAATTCTTTACAGAAACGTCTTTACAATTGTGTGAAATCAGGCTTCCATCCATTCGGGTTGTCATGTACAGCAGTGCACTGTTTTTCTACACACTAAAGTGCATGGAACCAGTAATATTTGATGCGCAGAAGGTTAGATTATGAATTTGTTGCCTGCGTGCTTTTTTATGGAAAGGCCCTTACGTGTGTGGCTGATGTAGTCAGAGACTCAGAACCAGATTGTCATTGTCGTATAGTGGTACTAGGAAGCTTCCTTGAGTTAGATTCTCTTGTGTGCTGGTCATTGGTGGTGTCGTGAAGCTGTTGTCGTGCTTGGCCCATCCCGTTGCATGCAGTTCTTATCGTGGCAGCCTATCTCGTTGCATGCAGATCTTCTCGGGTCGTACCTTGTTTTGTGCCACGAATTATTCTTTCCGTGTATGCTCTCGGTTGTCCTGTTGTCTTGAGCGGTGATGCTTGGTAGGCCTGGTGGTTTCTTAAGCGGTGATTTTTGCCTATAAATACGGCTCCTCCTCCCCTATCCGTCTCAGGCCACATCAACCCGCTCCTCCAGCTCGGCAAGCGGCTCGTTGCGGCGTGCGGTGCACCCTGGCTATCGTCGCTCAAAGCAAGCCATCCTCCGTCGCCGCTACTCCGACGGCTGCGACCTCATCGACGGCGACGAGCAGGCTTTGCTGGCGTGGCTCGAGTCTGCAGGGCTGGCGTGGACGAGCTGTCGAGCTCCTCCGCTTCGAGTCGGCACGGGGCCAGCCCGTGCACGCCGTCGGCGCCGCGCGGGCGCGGCGTGCGGCCGTGCGCTGCCGTGGAGGCGGACAAGGCGGCGACGAAGGCGCTGATGGGCCGTTGAGGTTGATGTTGGTGGCCACCGCAGTAACGCCGCGCTCGCGCATGCGCACGGCGAGGGTCCCGGACCCGCCGCCGATGTCGAGCCGGATGCGAACGGAGCCCGTCGGGGACGCTGACGCGAGCACCTCGTCGATGGAGAAGCTAAGCGGGTTGCGCTTGCCTATCGAGGCGTTGAGCCAGCGGTGGCTCTCCGGGTCGGCGAGGTCGAAGCATTCCTTGCAGCCGTCGAGCGCGCGGCCGACGACGAGGCAGCAGAAGGACCTGTACTGGTGTACGCAGACCGGGAACGGAGGCGGCAGCGGCGGGGCCCAGAGCGCGTCCGGGAACGAAGGCAGCAGCACCGGGTCCCGCGGTGCTGTCGCACCAAGCTTGCCCCTGCTGAAGTGAGTGAGAGAGACTGCGCAGAGCTCAGACGCGTGCCGGGCGCTCCAACGCGTGAAGACATGCTCCTTTGTGTGCTTGCCAGCCAGGCAGGGGCAGCTGAGAGAGATATGGATAGGGGGAGAGAGGCTGACGAGAAGAGAGACGGGCCACTCGAGAAAGTTTTTCTTTTGTTTCGCACTACAGGTCCGCGTGGATTCTTCAGTATATTTTTTATTCAGCTCGAATTTGTGCAGGGCACGATGGGTCCCCGCTCCAAAACTTCCACTCTTGATTAAAATTTCAGAAAAAAAATTGTAGTGTTTTAAAATTGTGTCAATTTTTCCCTGCGTGTTTCAAAATTCTTTCAAATTTTGTGCTTGCATAAAAAATATAGAGGAATACATTTTACTTGAGTTCCACTCACAATTATCACTCAGATGTGAAACCTATGGTTTTTATGGATTCAAGACGGTCTATTGAAACAAGATAAAAATTACTAACATACTCATGGGAGCTAATGTGCTACGCCGTATAATTGTTTGTAACCAAGAGTTACATGGTGGACGATTAAGTTACTTTACACACATGGTAGTTTCTAGAACTTATTATGTGAAATACTTTGGAAGACTTGGTGAAATACTTGAAATGGTCTTGAAAAATGTGAGTACTTGAACTATAGATAGATAAATACATTCATAGTGTAGTTGGCGTTACAAACTGAAGCAATGTAATATATCCAAACAGAAATGTTAGGTTTCGTCCTGGCTTTGAAAGAAAAAGGAAATATTAATGTCCAAGTAAGGTCAGCTGTGCAGTGTACTACTCCTCATCGTCGCAGTTTATCACTAGAGATACAATAGAAAATATACACATCACATCCGTCACGCATGAAAAGATTTACCTCTGATCTCAAAGACTCAGTCACCGTCGTTAGACTCGCTCCGTCGGGCCTGCTGGCGAAGCACAACTCGGATAATCGGTTTGCATCGCGGCGGCCGGCGCGCTGTGCTGTCGCACCCGGACCCACTGCTGTGGGAGCATGGCATCGCAGGCAGCTCGCTCTGCGACGAGCACAAGGGTATCATCGTTGAGACCATCGAGATACGCCCGCTGGTGCAGGCGCTCGAGTGCACCATTGAGCTGGAGCTCTTCGTGCGCGGCCTTCGCTCCACAGCCTCATGCGACGGCAGAGTGAGGGGTGGTAATGTTGTTGCTCCCGTGTTTGCAAAAGTAGCATGCGTGGTAAAGAAGGATAAGGTGTGGACGTGTGGTCGTGCGGATCTATGGCGCGAAGATGCATGTAGGGACGGTATGCCGCGTGATGCCAGGCGCCTGCATGTGTTCCCCAGCTGCTAGCCAGGCAGCTGAGAGAAAGATAGGTTATGCTGATGAAACTTCGCTCGACCTAGACAGGTCCATAAGTTGCTCCAAAACTTATTCATTCACTCTTAATTAGATTTCAACAAAGTAAGATTTCTATTATTCTAAAATGTGACAAATGTTTGTACTTGTATATAGTATTGGATTTTAGATTTTAAAACTAGAGTTCTTTTCTATACCTTGCTTTCACGAATTAAAAGGTGTCCCTTTAACTAGGTAAACGTAATAATATTATAAAAAAATTACTGTACTAATGTATAATCTTTTTTGTAACCAAGACTTACATCGTGAAAGATTGAAAAATACAGTACTAATGCATTATAACTATCAACTATTGTCTTTTCTTTGCCCTCCTTTTTTTGTATTGTTAAATACAGAGTGATGGTTAGAGTCAGAGTCAGGTGATCCAAAATTGATCAGAGAGTGGGAGCCGGGAGGGAGGGAGCAAGCGCGTGCGCAGGATGGGCCACCCCTTCTACAATCCAAAAAAAAAATGTTACTTATTCTCATCTCACGTTATGCCGTTAAACAAGCAGGTTAGACAAAACACAACATGCTAACACTACATACCGAGGTAAATAAAGGACGAAAAGAGAGGATGGAAGGGCGCGCCAGCGGCGCGCCGCAACTTCTAGTAACGTATAGTTCCAGAGGAGACCCTGGAGCCGTTAGACTTTCAGCTACGGGAGCAGGCTCAGGAGGAGCCACCAACTGACCCACTGCTGAATGTGCTAGTGCTAGTGCCGTCTTTGAGCCATGCAAGCCCCGATGCATTATATCATATGCATTTTCCTTTTTTTTTCACTATAGATGAGGTCTAGTTTGCTTGGGCATTAGGTTTCTAGGAGTTGGTTAAAACCTTAGTTGCATTATTCACCCTTCTTGGTTATCCTTGACTACCCTGTTAGTAGTTTGTTTGTCTTTTGTCGGTCGTTAGCGTTGATATGCTTAGTTTCTAATAGTGATCGATAGAAGTCAAGTGGTAGGCCCCACTTGCATGATATGATCATGTACTCTGGATCGTGCTAGAAGGATTTGTTATATTGGAGACCGGACGAGGATTTTTGTAGGATGATTTGAGAAGGTTAGGCCTTTACGGTGTAGCCCTGTCTGTATCAGTTAAGGATCGTTCGTTGTTGGCCCTATTGAGCAAGTTTAAACGTGCTAACTGCATGCTGGTGTTGATGGGCCTAGTAAACCGACGTAGCATGTGTCGCCCTAGATGTGCGGTGAAAGCATGCTCTTTTTATCATGGTACAGGGGAGAGACGAGATCCCTCCCGCATGGATCGTACATTTGGGATGGGGATAGTGTCGAGACGACCTTTCTCGGAGTTGGATCCGACCTAGCTCTAGGGTGCACAGCGCGAAAGGTTGCCACATACAGCGTAATGCACGTATGTGTCGTGTGTGTCAGGTTTCTCCTGCAAGATGTACACCGATGCCGTCACTCTCGAAAATAAGCAACTCTTTGTTCAGTGTGTCGGATCATAGTGTGATTATGGATGATGTTGTTGATTATCTTATTGCTTACTACTCTATCACTGTACTATTTACTTGCTTGTTTATCTACTTGCATGTCCTAGTTATTAGTTAAATAACAAGATACTTGGCTAATTACTTAATTTGAGATAAACTTTGAAAGTAAGGACCGACAAATTAGTGTTGTTTTCGCAAGTTGAGTCAGCTTAGCCCTTGTGGCCCTTGCATACAAGGAGTCGGCAGCAGTTGGCCTTTTGACGGGTAAGTCTTGCTGACTATTAGTTGCCCAAGGTTTGTGGCTCTAAATTATTGTGCAGGTTCTATCTTTGCTTCCGTTGACGCCTTTGATGGAGGTTGCTTGTTGTGATCGTCTTCAGATCCACATCGCAGGGCTTTAATATGCGGCCATATATCGTCGAGTGTTGTAGTTGTTGTATATTTGAGACTTTCGCTGGCTACTTTTTTTAAAATCATTTGGACCTATTGTAATAACTTAAAGATGTAATTTTTTTGCTCTTTATGTGATGTATTATCCGTGTCTGTTCATCAGCACTTTCGACTCGATACTGTCAACGGTAACCTTCCAAAAGGAAGAGGATGTGTGATCATATCCAGCTAGCTAGTGATCGTGTGCTATAGGATACTAACCCCAGGTTTTAACCGTAACCCACTTACGTAGTTGCTGTTCCTACGGAGAAAGTTAGCAACGATTCTGAGTGAGGTCAAGATCGCTAGTTGGATCCTTAAACTACTGACAAATTTGGCACTCCAGCTCTGCATGGCTCGAGCAGTGTTGCATACGAGCTAATCAAGGCGACGAAAAGTGTCGGCATCAATATGTGGACACACATCCACGTCTGGCGGATCGTGTCTGGCCCCGATATTTGGGCTAGATGTTCAAACCGGAAACGCTTCTTTGTTTGAAAGCTATAGTTGGGCATGATCCAACGACCCCCGATGAAAGTGTTTTTCGTAAATTCAAATGTTTTTCGTTCACCTATATATCGACACAATTATAATTGCACAAATATATGTACCTTTTGAAGTGTGGTCAGTCACTACTAGCATATGGCAAGTCGAAGTCTTTGGAGCTTAGCTATTGGCATGGTCCATTCTCCATTACTCCAGGGTAGTACTATACTCACAGTTGCTTGCTCTGTCCATGGATTCCCTGTGTGGCTGTGTCACTCTCGCCCTAGGAACGTACGTGCATGTCACCACGTGTTTCACGACCAGTGTGATGGTGAATCAATGAGCCTGGCCAATACAATACCGTACGTCCCTGTTACATCGCACACTTAGAGTAAGCCCAATGCTAGACAAGCAAATCGACAGACAAGTAACAAGCTTGTCTCAACATCCACTCCTGAGTCCCACAAATTGCCCAGCGACCGTCGCCGACTGCAACTACAAACTCCACTCTCTCTCATGCCCTCTCTCCTCCCATTGGCTGGACAGTCTGACATACTTATCGATAAGACAAACGTTGGGCTTGCTCTTACACATGTCCGTGTAGAAAAGGCTGACGCGTTCTCAGAAATATATGCTGCATTTCTCGATGCATAGACCAAGTTGACTATACTTTTTACCCACCGGAAAAATGAAACAATTTCATGGATCATTCGTCATTCAACGAATTATTCATGCCATTTTTCCTACACAGGTAGCGCGTTAGATGCTCTGGGACCGAAATAATATCACTGAACAGGCATCACTGATCCTGCCCGAGACAGTGCTTGGTAGGAGAAATAAAAGTAGTGACCCAATGCATGTTGGCGGTCCGCTCCGTCCTTGAGCAATAACTGCTCGCCAGATCACTTGCTTTGACGTGGTGACAGCACCGTGCAACCAATCAGCATCCAACTGATAAGGAGCTAGTGTAGCTCCAATCTGCAGAGTCTCTTGTTGCTCCTGTGTTCGGAACTTGCTGTACTGCGAGCGGCTCCTCGACTACCTTCAGATCTTCCAGGTTAGTCCTCTTACAAGCTCCAGTTACTTGTTGAATCATTCTGAATTCCATGGTTTACTCTGCTTTTCTTGTTCCTGATTTTTTCCATTCTTAACGCTTTTAGATCCACTAGATTAGATGATACAGCGGGTAAACAGCTTATTTCAGAATGTGGTTCATATGTTTGATTAAGCAGGTATTGTAATATCTAAAATGTAAATTCCCTTTCAGAGTACGAGCTTCAGAGGAAGCAATGACGTTCTAGGTTTTCTATATGGATTCATTTGTTCCAAAAAGCAACTAGTACAACCTCCCCACGCGAACCTTTCATACTCTGCAATCCCCACATCCATTGCAATGGCGCTCCCTGAGCATGGATCGTCTCGCATGAGTCTTCTGATGCAGAAGCTTCGGAGATTTCTGCCCACGTTCGTCACTGGAACGGTTTTAGGTCTGCTGCTCCTCTTCCTGACTGCACGAAGAGTCCTCTCCTCCATCGGGGTGCTTTTTGTGAGGGACCAAGTCACTCGAATGGGGAGCGTAGAGCTGTGGGTGGTGCTGACGACCCTGCTTCTGGTGGTCAGGTTCCTTCTAGACTTCTTCGGGCCATGGTACTACAGATACATGACGGGCCTAGTCCTCACCATCGAGATGCTAAATTACTCCATGGTGCACTATACCATTGGGTTGATGCAGCTATCAGCGTCGAATGTGAACGACTACTTCCAAGTGTGGGCGGTGCTGCTGGTCACCCTGCAGTACAGCGTCAAGACAGGGCGCCCATACACCAGGTCCAAGCAGATCCCGCTGTTGGACCTCATGTCTTCCTTCTGGACGGCCAACCTCATCCGCATGCAGACCTTCCGCAGTCTCCGAATCCCTCTCTGGTTGATCTGGGCTCTGAATGCATCTCGCATCATCTCCTACTTCGCCTTCTCGGAAAAGGCAGATGCGACCAACAAAGAGAGCACGAGGATTGTCGCCGACTACATGAGCTACGAGCATGAGCTCTGTGACAGCTCAGAACTCTCTGCTGATGCTACTGACGACCATGACAATGATTTCACCATGAAAAGGTACAAGTACGTGGTTTTCGGGGAAGACCAGGTGCTCAAGGATATCCAAGAGGGACGCCTCTCTTCTCCTGTGCAAACCAAGCAGGAACAACAAAAGAGAACAAGACGTGTTGTTCGATTGGATCCCATGGGCCACATGAAGCTTATCACCGTGGACAAGATATGGGATGTTAAAGATAGGTTGCTGGCTGGCACCGCAGATGGAGCTAACCGACTGAAGGACGTGTGCCTCTCATTCTCCCTGTACAAGCTGCTGCGCGGCCGGTTCTACAACCTTTCCTTACATGAGGCTAGGTTGCCGAGGCAGAGGAAGAAGATGAGGAGGCTTGTCTTCAAGTACATCCTGCACGACGCTGAGAAGGCATTTCGCGTCATGGCGACAGAGTTATCCTTCCTCCAAGACTTGTTCTACAGCAAGCATGGTGCCATGTTTGCGGCCGGGTTCCCAACCATGAGTCTGGTGCTCTCCACGTTACTTGTAACTGCTATAGGGTACATTGCGTACCCAGTTCGCTACATACCTGAGAGGATGGATCCAGCGGACCGCAACAAGATCACTCATGGGGTGTTCATAACCCATGTGATAGTTGCCCTAATCATGGGCAAGGAGCTCGCTGAAATCTACATATTCGTATTCTCACAGTGGACCAAGGTCCTCATTTTGTGCAGCTACGCCAAGCGGCAGGGTTCTTGGCATCCTCTGATAGGGAAGGTGATGAGGGTGTTCCTCAGTTTCATGACCAGGGGTAGTTGGAATGAGAAGATCCGTCAGCACAACCTTTTGATTTCAACTCGTGGGGTGAAGCTACCTAAATTCACCTTTCATATGGGAAGCAAATTTCCGACTGGCATCAAGATGGAGGCATGCACAAAGGAAACCATCTTCAAATCTTTGAAGAAACTGGAGACGAACCTGAAGAATTTGGACTTATACTTCTCAGAGGAGAAGAGAACCAGCCCCTCCATAAGAAGTTGCTATGGGCGATCAATCTTGAGGCAGACACACATAGGATTCTGGTATGGCACATTGCCACATGTCTCTGTGAGATCAAGCTGCTGGATTCCAATAAAGCCTCAGCACTCCAGCCTATCAGTATGGCACCGAGGCCATTTGTTCTGAAACCAAAAGGTACTGCACCCAGTGCTGAAGCAGAAGACTTCTGGGAGCACTACACAACCGCGGCCAGCTTATCCAACTACTGTGCTTACCTGGCCACGCAGGCACTTGTGCCAGACAATGGCCTTGTTGCCAGCAAGGTCTTCCACGAGGTGCGCTGGGAGATCACCCATATCTCCTTGGATGGTAGCATCCAATCCCTGCTCAGGCGGAGATCCATGCAAGATGTGTTCAACCGCCTTATGAGCATAGTTGACATGGATGACGAAACAAAGGACAAAGACGAGCAAGCATCTGCTCTGAAAAATGCTGATGAGGAAGGGCGATGCGGTGGTCTGGACATCAAAAACTCCTTGACTAGGAAGGGGGCGAAGCTTGGGAAGCAGCTTATGGAAGAGTTCAGTGAGGACAGAGCAGGTCTCTGGAAGAAGCTGGCCGTCTTCTGGACTGGGTTCCTCCTGCACCTTGCGGCGTCCACCAGAGCAAGTAAGCACAAGACACGCCTCGCCGGAAGCCGGGAGCTCACCACGCACCTATGGGCGCTTATGTCTCACGCTGGGTATCTGGGGAGCATCACAAATGGCCAAATGCTCCTGGACCCGGAAGACCTGCAGGACGTCAACCCACTCAGCTGATGATCCAATTCCATCAAACCCGTCCGCTCCGGCAGTTTCTATGATTTTCCTTCTTATACTTTTGATTGTCTGATTGTTTTTTTCTTGAAAGATTTATTACAAGCAAGTGTAAATGTGTGTGCTTGGATGTCCACTGCTCGATCACTTAGAGTACTTGGGGTGTTTGTGTGGTCGTTGTAATTTGTGTTTTGGTTTGGTTCGATCAGTCAGTAGTCTTACATGTCCAGTGAAACTTGATTTCAAGTAATTTGATTCCATTATACTGTGCCTCATCCACCGCACCGGACCAAGTTCTATTTGAGACTCGCCAAAAAGGCCCTGCCTCCTGGTGTACATAAGTGGATCCTCATATGCTAAGGGAATGAACAGATGTAGCGGTGCGATACAAGGCGACCCCAGACCACGCAACGATTATGATAACATTTCTTCTCTTGTGATGAATGGTGCAATGCTATGTTTATGTTCTATCACACAAGTAGAAATCAATAAAGATTGATCTCTAAGCTACATCTTTATCTTAATATTCTTGTTCAATTTTCTAGTTGCTAAAATAATGCAGCGTTATTTAAATAATTGTAGCTACTTTTAGTATTGCCGCACAAACCTTGAGAGGGTTGAACAAACATATAAAGCTTCAGGAAGCGGAAGCGTTGTGACACCCCGTGTCACTAAAATTCAAAATAGTGTAGATTAGTGCAAACCCAAACTGAGCAAAGACTGAAATCAAACCAAATTCAAAATTCGAAATTCAAAGTTCAAACAGTGTTCAAACCATAGCTTGTGAAAGAAGTCAAATTTTTACACAACAACTCGAGCAACCAAAAATACCAGTGAGTAGCCCTTCTGAAATAAGAATTTTGGAGAATTTTTGGTGATTTTTGAAATTCATTTCGATGCTCAAATAAATCCCCAAAGTTCCAAAAATGTCCAACTTTGACTAGCTGCCATTTGAATTCTATTTCGAATTGAGATGTGCATGTTATGTCACTGGAAAGAACATTTCATGACCTTTCGAATGCAACCAGTTTTGCAATTTTTGGAGTTAGTTTGCTAGTTCAAATTGCGTGCCAAAGTTTGGGGAAATTTCAGTTTGAATAATTCCGGGAAAAAGAAAAGATGCCGTGGGACCCGTATGTCAGCCACTCCTCTCTCACTGATGTGCGCCGGAGTTTTTGCTCCACGTCGCCGTCGACGTACGGACAGCCGCGCGGTGCTCGGGCCCGCTCCTCGCCGCGCCGAGGCGTCAAAACACGCCCGCCCTTCGCCCCGGCTCCATTTCCTCCCATATCCCCGTCGCCAATCCTAACCCTAGCCACCTCGCCCTTGCCGCCATTGCTCGAGCTCGAGCTTGAGTCGCAGCTCGCCGCCAGCAAGCCATCCCCGACCGAGCTGTTTCTCTCCGAGTTTCGCCATGTTGCCCGGAGGCTAGTGCCGTGTTCTCCGTCGCCCTCTCGAGCCGCTAGCCCACGAATCGACCGGTCTTCTTCAAGTCCGGCCATGGGGTAGCTCGGCAGTTCGTCGTCGATTGCGCCTTCTACGGTGAGTGGTTCTTCAATTACTCGCGCATGGAGGGAGCTGCCATGGCTTCGCACGTCCCTAACCTCACACTTCTCCTAATCTGCAGCCGTCACCCTCGGATTTGGTCCTTTTCCCCGCCGTCGGTCTTCACTCCCGCAAGAAGCTCCCTGCCTCAGACCGCCCTCCCGACCGCCTTGACGTCGACTCGTTGCGCGCCGACGACGCCTGAGACTCCGTGAAGCTGAGGCGCTAACGTGTGCACGTCCTCGACCTTTTCTCCGCCTCCGCGACCTCGCCGGACTTCTCGCACCCGCCGTACCTCGTCGCCAAGCCATCTCCGACCCTCCCCGCTCTTCTCTGTTGGTCGAGGTGAGGCCGCGCTTCCGTGCTCTTCCCTCTCGTCCAAACCCCGTGCCAAATGCCCGTCGGGAACGTGATTCCGGCGATGCGCCGCCGCACTCCGGCGACGGCTCCGGCCGACACACAATGGGCCACACGTCTCGGATCTATTGTGGCAACCGGGATCTTTTGCGGTGAACCGTGTGGCCACCCTGTGCCCTCAAATCTGAGTGGCCAGATCTGTTGCGGCTGGCCCGGATCTGTTGCGGCCATAACTCTGTGGTCACCGTGTGGCCCAGATCTGATTGGCTCGCCTATTTTCGTATCCTTTTCAAATTAGTTAATTCTCAGAAATTGCCAGAAATTTGTAAAATTCATAGTAAATCGAATACACCTCCAAAAATTATGAAACCAATTTTGTTAGCTTCCTCATGATCAGATCTACCAAAATAAAAAGTCAAAATCTGACAACTCAATTTCCTGTTTTCTGTAAAATTATAATTGATGCAAGCATTGTTTAATTCTTAATAAATTCTATGTTGCCCAATAAATCCTGAGCTCTTGCATGCCTGTTAAGAATCTGATAACACACCTACAGAGCATTTTTCCACTGTCACATGTTGTCTAATTATTTTCTTAGGATTTAAATCATGTTTTGCGCTGTATAAATTATTACAAATAATCTACCTTGCAATAAATCATGAAACTTCACCATAAATTACTTCCAGTTGCACTCTTCACCAGAAAAATGTCACTGGACATAAATTCACTTTCGAGATCACATTATTCATTTAACTTGCCTAAGTTGATTAATGGTGAACTTAATTAAAAGTTAATGAAGGAAATACTCCAGACGAAATTAATTAACAAAGTTAAATCATTTGCACTTACAGTGTAAATGACTGTCCTATCAAGTAATTAAATCATTTTTGCATCATATTCTGCATCTAACTCTGCATTGTTCCTTGTCATAACGTGTAGTGACAGAGACGACTCCGGAGCCGCTCGACTTCCAGCTGCCGGAGGAGCAGACCCAGGAGGTGCAGGAGGAGCAGCCGCAGCAGGACACTGACCCCGCTGACCCTGTTAGCTACGCTCCTGAGCCAGGCAAGCCCCGGTGCATGCTTCCCTATTTAGGATTTTTATTTGTGCACTTGATTGGGGCTAGTCAATGTTTGTGCATTAGGTTTATTAGGAGTTGATGTGAAACCTTAGAAATGCATCAGGATTACCCTTCTATATCCTACCTTGTGTCCTATTTTTGTAGCTGTGGTCTAGGTTACGTTAGAACTTGCTAGGCTTAGTGGCTAGCGGACGGTAGAAGTCGAGTGGTAGGTCCCACTCGCGAGGTAGATTCACCCTGGATTGTACTAGCTGGATTTAGGATTTGTTGAGACCGGACGGGGATTTGTTTGTGTAGGATGGTGCGAGAAGGCTGGGCCTTCACGGTGGTAGCCCCGTCTGTGTCGGTTAAGGACCGTCCGTTGTTGGCCCTGTTGAGCAAGTTCGAACGTACTGATCATATGCTAGTGTTTTTATGGGCCTAGTAAACTTAGTAGCTTGGGTTGCCCTGGTGTGCGGCGGAAGCCTGCCCTTTCTATCATGGTATTCGGGAGAGAAAGGATGCTTCCCAATCGGGGCGTACGTCTGGGACGGGGACCGTGCGGGAAGGCCTTTCTCGGGAGGGGTTGGACCCAGCCTAGCTTCAGGGGGATCTTCGCAAACAGTTGCCGCATGCGACTTTACGTGTGTGCGGCGTATGGTCAGGTTTTCTCCTGCAGGATGTACATCGATGCCGCCGCTCTCGGTCAAGAGCAACCTTGCTCACTGCGTCACATCGTAGTGTGAGATGATTGATGACATGATGCTAGTCTATTTACATTACTGTTATTTACATTGCTCTATGTATACTGTCACTGCTGATGTATTGTTACTTTATACATGTTTTAGAGATATGCACACTGTTTTACTGGTTAAGTACTTATCTTGAAAAATAAAACTTGCAAGTAAGGATCAAGTATTTAGTGCGAGTTATGCTATTGAGTCAGCCACCCCTTTGTAGCCTTGCATATTAGGAGTCGGCTGTAGATAGCCAATTTGACGGGTAAGACTTGCTGAGTATTAGTTGCTCAGGGTTTGGCTCTTTATGATTTTGTTGCAGGTAGAACCTTTATCCCCAACTCTACGGGTGGAGGTGGACAGTGGGATGGCCAGCTTCCCTTTGGTTGGACAGCCCACTGGGAGACTGAGGAGTGATCTCCTCTCGAGTCCGCATCTTCATGGCTTTGGATGCGGGTTCTTGTGTATCGTGAGCGCGTGCGGTTGTACTTTATTTCCAGACTTGTATCGTTATTTCCGCTGTGCGACTCTATGTTTTAAATGGATTAATGTAACTACTTAAAGACTTAATTTGTGCTTTTTATATGCTGTACTGTTGCGTCTGTTCATCAGCGCTTGACCGACTCGATCCTGCGAAAAGTGGAGACGTTTCAAGCGTGAAACTGACATCAAAATTTGCACTTTTGAAACATATAAGCTTCAGGAAGTGGAAACGTGAAACTGACATCAAACATATAAGATATGTGATCGTTGGATATTAAGCTAAATTTGCCAAGTTTATAATCCAAATACTCAATCTTAGAGGGTTTAGGGAAACTGATGAACACATAGGAGAGTTGGCCCGAGCATATACAAACTGACCTAACCAATTATATTATTGACTCGACAGAGAAGATTGCAACATGGACGATCTACCTGTCATTCAAATGAAGTCAATATCTAAAACACATCAATTACGTAGTTGCGTGCTTGAAAAACCAATTACATTAGAAGATGACCATGTGAAGGAAGCTTGCGTGTTCTTTCATAAAGCGAAATTACATGTTCCTAAAATGATCCAGAATGTTGGTACTGTCATCCCTTGGTATTGTCTCTCCAAAGGCAACCTCCAGTCAGGAACAACCAAGAGCTCTCACAAATGTCGAGTGCAGCCCTTTGGCTCCTATCATTAATTAACTTTGATCAGCTACTAAGTCCAGGTACAAATCGCTTACTTTGTAATATAGCATATACTAACAAAGCTTAGTTATTAAGGATTTTTTTGGGAATCTAGTTATTAAGGATTGTACCACCCACAATTGCATCATTTGATTTCTTTTCCATGTTTATCTGAGAATAGGAGATAGATATCTCACCTTCAAAAGAAACATTAAAGGTTAGGAGTTTCAGTTCTCCTATGCATGTGGAAACACAAATGAGCCTAGTTTATACGATTGATATGTATGTCATTGTCCGAAGAAATTAAGAGGGAAATGCATGAGAGGCATCAGGTGGCCAAACAATGGCAAGACTAATCTAACCGAATAATGAAAGTCCACACTTCCTAAATTCTCATAAAGTGGTACTAAAATGAAACTAAGAAGATCGAGCATAATTAAATGCAGCCTAAGCTTAAGGCATTCCAATAGGCTGCATTAGCAAAGTTCTGTTCGCTCTGTATGCTAGCCAGCTTATTCAGCCTCTAGTTGTTTCCTTCAGTAAATTTTACAGAAACTTTAGTGAACATAAGCTCCTGTTAACTTTTTCCTGTTTATTTTACTGTAAGTACTAAGTACCAAATGATACTTCATCAAATAAGGTGTTCCTACATTTAGTTTGGAAAACTTGACCATGCAGGCATTGCGAGGAAGGAAAATGATGGGCCCCAATGATATCCGTGATCTGGTGTCATCCCTATTTATCATGCTAAACAAAGAAACATTTGTTCTGTTTCGCATCGAGTTTTTGGTGGTACTTGTCACAGTACTTTTTCTTGCAATGTTTGTCATGGATATCTTTCGCCGTTACATCCATAGCTCTATCATGAGATCAGTCTTTAGCCTCTTCGATGCGGTCTCTGACTCCATTGTCATATATCTCCTGGGGGCCATGCAAACAGCACCTTTCAAGAATCAGTTGTTCCCAGTCTGGGCCCTTGTGCTTGTCAACTTCCGCTACAGTATTGACTTTGTATCAGGCTATGGTGTTCCTGACCGTGGCGGCCGAAGGTTTACAGAGTGGAGGAATGTGGTGAAGCTTCTTGGATCAGCCTTCTTGAACTGGACGCGTGGATCCAGATTCGCACGTCCACTATGGTCACTTTGGGCTCTGCAGATACTGAGGAGCTGGTACAGACTGCACTCCCGCACTCTGGCATTCAATTCTTTGTGGCATGGTGCGAGTTCAGAGCTTGTTTCAGAGTATATGCGTAAAGAGCATGACTCTAGAAATTGGAAACCAGAGGAATGCGACCCAGTGTCAATGGAAGGTTACAAATACTTGGTCTATGGAGAGAGGGTCAAATTACAAAAACCTCAGTATGTCCTCCAAACCAACACTGAATCTACCTCTTCGCTCACACTAGACAAGATCTGGGGATGTCGTGGGCACCTGCTATGCACTGGATCTGATCCCGAAAATTTGAACGACAAAATTCAGGGGAAGAACCTAAAGGACCTCTCCCTGGCATTTGCCTTGTCTAGGTTGCTCAGGTGTAAGCTTGAAGATGTGATGCTCCAACGAGATGTTTGTCACATAAACAAAAAGCTAGTCAAAACCACAATCATCGAAGAGGATGCCAAGCGTGCCTTCAGGATCATGGAGATGCAGCTTGCCTTTGTTAATGACTATTTCAACACTCGCTATCCTATGGTCTTCTGGTCTGGGCTACGTTCACTCTCCTTCAGTCTTCTTCAGTCTGTAGTGACCTTCGGTGTCATCCTCTCGCTTTCCGTGGACATCCGTAGGGTTTATAAGCCCCCGCACGGTGAGCTCGTCCATGTCGTAGAGAAGGTCAATGTGGACATGATCATCACATGGGTATTCATGGCTTTCATGATGTTCAAAGAGATATGGGAAATGGTCACTTACTTGCTCTCAGACTGGACAAGGTTACTTCTTGTGTGCCTGTATGTCAATCGGGAGGACAAACATATCAGAAATCCCCGTACTGAGCGCCTAATTTTATCCTTTTTCAAATCTAAAATTATTGATAAGAGCTGGCATGGGCTCATTGACCAGTATGTCTTTGTGCAATCATATGATGACAAACCAAAAATTTGGAACTGGATTCACAAGATAACCACAGGAATGATTCCAAAGAAGGAGGATGGGGCAAAGCTCAGCAGCGCTATTGATGTTCCAGAATATGTGAAGCCTGTTATCTTAAAGACGCTTAATGCCATCTTGGAGAGGATGGGAATGGGCTCTAGCAGCCCTGCAGAGATGGTAGAAACTAACAGAAACAATGTGGAGACGGTAAACACCAATGGCCATACTCTTCCCTCAGACATTATGACACTATCTGGTGAAAGAATAGCACGGTACGGGTGGGCGTGCACCGACCTGAAGACAAGCTCTCAAGTCATTCTTGTGTGGCACATTGCGACTAGCTTATGTGAGATGGCACTTGCTAAGAAAAATAAAGTTGACTTAAGCAAACCTGGATTTCTGCACTCCAAATTATCATGCTTCACTGATTGCTGCTCATCCAAACCATATCTCAACGATGTGAATATGGAAGGATACATCATTGCAAATAGCTTGTCAAGGTACTGTGGATATCTGCTTGTTTCAAAGCCAGACCTTATCCCTGATAGCTTTCTTGTGCCCAACATGATCTTCCAAGAATCTGTGAAGAGTGCCCGTGATGAAATTCTAAAAGGTTGTGATTCATTGGACAGCAGGTACAAAAAATTGCGCTCAGAAGCGTGTCAAGCTGAAGCAAACTCTAACGATGTGAAGGAGGGAGAAGATGTTCTGAAACAAGGTGCAATGCTGGGCACAGCACTGCTAAACTTTGAGGGTGAAGAAGGCTGCTGGGAGATCCTGGCCGGTGTATGGGCTGAGTTAATTGTACATATTGCACCCTCCTGGAATGCAGAGGCGCAAAGAAGTGTCTTGAGTCTGGTGGAGAGCTCATAACCAATATTTGGGCCTTGCTTTGGCACTGTGGCATCGAGAAAAGTAGCTTGTGGCCAACAGATGATGCCCCTGACAACACTGCTCCTGCAGATCTTCAGGATAATGGTGTCCAGAATGATGATACTGTAGAGGAGATGGATCCAGCTGGGAAAGATCCAAGGAACTCGAGAATGGGACCAAGGGGAGTGGAGATGATAGAAACCTTAGAGATTGAGGTCTCTCAGGATGTGGTAGCAGAGGACCCAAATATTCAGATAGAGGTATGGCCAGGCAAACCCAAAACGAGATAAAGTGAAGGTTCAGAACATAGTTCAAGAGAATTGCATGGCATGACTTGAAGGAGAAATTCTATATCATACAGTCAGAATTCCTGCAGCAAGACTACAAGTACATTCTTCGGTCTCTGTAGTTCTTATTTCTGATTCGCAGTTCTATTTTCAGAATGGCGAGCTTTGTACCCTTTTCTCCTATGTGGGAGGTTGCACGACTGTCTGTGGTGTGTTTGTAAATTGTACTTTGGATGCTGAAATGGCTTTTCCTGTATTACCACTTTCACTGGAATGCGAATATAAGCAATTCTTCAAGGATGAAACAATAGTGAGAAATTTAGTAGCGTTCAGTTCCTCAATAATTTGATACATAGATGAGGAAACAAAAAACTAAATCTGTTTAGAATGATATTGAGCTGTGAAGAATCAGAGAGGAGAAATTATACTGCGTAAATAAATGCTTGGATGGGATATAATAGAACAATATGTGGCACCAATAAAAGTACGATTTGGTATGTATTCAGTGTCATATAAGGAATCTTCTTTATTACTCCATCCATCCAAAACATAGTGCTTTCAAGAGGTCAGAGGTGACAATTTGTTCTAAAAATCTCTAGAAAGCGCCACTACTTCCTCCAACGAAATCTAGACTGACCCAATTTGCTTGGGACAAACACTCCTCATTGTTGCTCCAGTGAATTCTTAAAAATGTTGTGTTGATTAGATGGCTGTTGTTCTTTTGCTCTTATTTTAAGAGCATTTCTGAAAAACTTATCCCCACTGTTTAGTAATCAGATTTTAGTTTAACAAATACCTCTACCCCATTGCAATCATCATTTTCCATCATGTGTTTTTTCCTTTAGTTACTATACTAATATTTGCCATGAACAATGCTTAGTGCTGTAACAAGGTATCGTAAAACAGAATTAAATGCTAAATATACAGAATATGTTCCACCGAGAAGGATTACTACACTTCATTGCAATCCTACTTTGAGTCTTATAAGTTGCATCTGTGATCCCTTTAGCCAGCAGTGTGAGAACGTAAAGGGGCAGTGCATTCATCAGAGACTGTCTCAGATGATTGAGCTGTTGATGGAACGAAAGACTTTCAGAAGAAAACAAAACCAACATTGTGCATGCGCCTGAAGAAGGCACTGTCAGTTTCAAGGGGCAGTGGGCTCAGGACTGATAACGTGTCATGGATCTGTTAAGTCTTCCATTAGATGTAACCAATAGTTTTTGTACTCTCTTCTCTGATAGTTATATTCTTGAGCCCTCCTCGTCGGAGAAGCTTATGGTTGTGTGTCATGGTAGCTATTTGAGTGTTTGTAGCATTGGGCCCAATGTAGGATGTAAGGAAGCTAAAGCTTATTTGCCTGTTTGGGCAGGAGGGACTTAGATTCAAATACTTATGATTTGTTTCCCTCAAAACAAAAAACTTATGATTTGGTCCAAAGTTTTGAGAAACAAATACAAAAGCAATCCCACCGATGCGACAAACCAGAAAGCAATTTATTCATCTTTCTAGCTCCTATATAATGTGAATATTTCCCCAGAAAAAATAAACTACTAATGCGAGCAAAAATTAGCCCCGCTATGGCAATGAGGATGTTGTCCAGAGCGTCTGTACTGAATCTTAAACGCCTCATTATCAGAGATTCGGAGTGGTGCAGCACTGCGTACCTCCGAACAAAACAAGCTGGAGAAGCCGCTGCGGTGCTGGGAGGCGGGAGGAACCCGCCCCCCTTCGACCAAACCCTTTGGACCCCTCGCGCAGGAGGCTCCAGAACGATCTCCTCCGCCCCCGCGCGACCGCGTCATCCCCTCCTTCTAGCTCTCATCGTCGCGCGCCGCCGCCGCCGCCACCGACTAGTGCGAGGCGGCCGGCGGCACGTCGCCACTTTTTCGGGGAACGAAATCCTCTGCTGTCGCAGTTAAAACGGCACAGCCGTGCCATTTGACCTGCGTGGATGGCTGGATCACCTCTCATCGTTAATAGCCCAAAGGCCCTTAATTAGGCCCACTAAACTGACAATCTGACCGGCGGCAGCAATGATTATTTGTGCAGACCATGTCAATTCGTGCAGTTCTCGACTAATTCATTCTTCGCGGATGAGCACCGGCACTGATAATCTTTATATAGTTCATAGATTATCATTGCCGTCAATTAGTCGTCAAATTGTTATTGCCGTTGTTGCCGCCGGTTGCATGAATTAGTCACCCGATAAAGATATGAAGACATCCTAACCTCAAGGATCACCAGCGATTGTTCCTTGTGAACTAGTATATCAAAGATTCATAATGATGGTCGCTGGTGCTCATCGGAAGATGCTACTTTGTGCTCCTCACGGGCGCCGGCACCCGACATTACGCTTGCTTCCAAGTGCATCTAGGAATCAACCGGAGGAAGAAATCAAAAGGAATCAAACCGGACTGAGGTTTCAAGGCCTAATCAAAGCAGCCGGGATAAGATTCATAGGTTTGGGAGTTGAATTAATGGATGTTGCCCCGGCAAGCCGGCGTGGGGATGACGATTGAGTTCGAAGGCGTAAAGTGCTTACCGGGTCGAACGTGGGCCAGAGAAGGCCCATAAAAATGACTGCCCATGAGCCTTTGTTCTGTAACTTCTGTTGGGCAATTAATCGTGTCGTTAAATATGAGATGAACGCCTTGGATGAAGGACGGCACGGCTGTGCCGTTTTAACTTCTTGCATCCTACTAAAACCCTAGCCTGCGTCTGTTAACCACTTCGCCGCCGCCGTCGTCGCCGGCGGCGACCGCTTTCCCAATGGCTGCCCCGGCCCCGGGCTCCGGCGGGGTTGCCGACGACTCGGAGGACTACTCCCCAGAGGTCACGGTGGTCCGCTTCGACCCGCCGCTCCCGCTCCTCCGCGCGCCTGTCCCCTCCTCCCCCGCACCCGGCGGCGAGGGCCCCGTCCTCGCTTTCCGCGACGCCGCGAGCTGGCAGGCCGCATGGGAGGCCGCCGAGGCCAGCCTCTTCACCCAGTGCGAGGTAATTTTCACCTACTCCACATGGCTTGGTAATTTTCATCTACTCCACATGGCTTGTGAACGTCAAAGCGATACGTTTTACACTTTTACGACGCGTGGAAGCAATGCGAGTTCTGGTAGTTTTTTGATGCGGCAGTTCTAGTATGTGGGCGATGGATCCAGTGTATATGTCGTTGTAGATTGTTTAAATGTCTGTAGCGTAGCTATTTTTGTGAGATTGATCATTGACGACAGGCCGATGCAGCTTTGTGAACACTGATGCTGGCCTGTAATTGTTCCCTAGAGTTTTACTCTTGCAGCTGGCCGAGTAGCCTCTTGTTAGTTATACGAGGCAGTAAGTTATACAGCTGCTGACATCAAACGGAGCAAACCAGCTCCTGGCTACTGAAGATCAGTAAGTTGGGGTTGACAATGCTCCTACATAGTAGCATGTTTCAATTTCAAAATGTGAATTGTACTCTTGTGATGTTCCTCATTGCAGTCGCATAATGTAGTTTCCGGTTTATCTTTGCTGTCTGAACTAGCATTTTTTCCCCTTAAAGCATCGTGAAAACTGATTTGAGTCTGACAATGGTTAGCGTATGGTGGTGCAATGTCTTACGGGAAAAAAACCTTCCTTGTTTTTTTTTACTACAACATTAGCTATGGCTCCCATCTGCAGTGGTTTGATTCAGCTGTGGTGTGTGATTTAATTCGGGTCTCTGAGGGAAATACAGAACTACCATTGATTGTTTAGTTATAGTTAATTTGTATTATACTGTAGCTTTGGCCTGATGCCACGTCTCCGGTAGCTACGGGCATTGACCGGAGATGCTTTGATTAGGCCGATACAAAGTTGTGTCAACGTTTCACATGTTGATAGGAACCTGGGGACTGCTTTCCATCTGTCCACAGAGCCGGTTTCTGTGATTACAGATTCTTTTATCATTAATCATGTTGATTTGGTTTCTAAGCATCCATGTATGTAGCGATGATGATACAATTAAGGCTTGTTTCTCTAACATTCGCAGTTGCCGCAAGAGTTTTCGCCCTGCCAGGCTTGAGAGCTTATGCTGCTAATCCCTTCCTTGGATGTCTGAGCCATGCCCATTTTCCTAGCTACCTGCTTTTCACATTTAGTTGTATGATCTGATTTCAGGCTTGTCTGTTTTGCATTGCAAATGATGATAAACTCAAGGCTTGTTTCTCAAACATTCGCAGTTGCCGCCTAAGAGCTTTCGCCCAGCCAGGCTTGAGAGCTAATGCTGCTAGATCCTTCCTTGGATGTCTGATGCAATGCAACCTTCTCTATGTTTCTATAATTGTTTTTCTCTTCTTTGGTGACCTAGTGTGTAAAATATATGCCCTATGATTAACAATATGCATTTTGTACACCATATGGTTTCTCGACCTGCGTGAGTTCTTCTTAGCAAAATGCCAGGGGGCTATCTTACACCCTGCAAGTCGAGTTTTTTGGTACACTATATAGTTTTATATACTTTTTTCAATCAGATGAGTTATGTTTTCTAATGCTGTTTCCTTTAACTTATTTCTCCTCTTCGTTTTCTTATTTCTGAAATAAAAACACATTTTATCTTCTGTTAGCTTTGGGTTTAACCAGAGTATTCTTCTTTCTTCCGCCGTCATGCCTTGAAAGGATTTGGTTTGCCATTGCAGCTGGCCGAGTTGACTGGCATTAGTTCTGCCAGTCAGTAAGTATATCAGCTGCAGACATTAAAGAGGGCAAACCAGCTCATGGCTCCTTAGCTTTAGCAGCTGTGGTTGACACTGCTCCACAATGCACCCGATCATTGCATTTCTTGAATTGGCTGTAGGAAATAACAATGAATTGGTGATTCAGCATCTAGTGCAGATATCAAGACTGAGCAAGAATTTGTGATTGCCATATGGGTTGAATAAGTCACATTTTAAAAAGCATTGTATGTGATATTCTGGATACTTCCTTACTATATAAACCTTCGTTAGGAATGACTGAATTCTATAGCTAGCAGAACTTGTAAAGTTTCATGTCGAATGATTTCTTATCAGGTGTAATACCATCTGGTGATTTTACAAAAACATGTGCACATGAATAATTAATTCTAGAAAAAAAAATCAAACTGCCTTAAATATAGATAATGGTGCCTTGGAATACACTGCACTTTCTGTTGTAAAACTATTGTTTCCTGAAAACCTGAACCGATTGTATGTAATTTGTGTTGCATATGCCTTTCACACTTGCATTTAATTGACTAAAATACACAGCCGGTCCCTAAACTTGTCACGGGGTGTCATCTAAGTCCCTAAACTCTCAAAATGCATATTCGAGTCCCTAAACTTGCAAAAGTGTGTCATTTAGGTCCAACATTCCGAAATTACCCCTCTTGTTGCTAATGTGGCTCCAAAAAACCATAGTTTGTCATCTTTTTATCTATAATTATTACATTATGTAGTCTAATTTTGCCTTTTAGCGTGAATTGTAATAGAAATAATAAATTAGCAAAAAAAATAATGTGAAAAATTATTTTCAAATAGTTGCCCATCACCATCTATAATGGTACTTATGTCCCTTAGCGTGAATTGTAATGGCAATAATAATTTGAGGAGAGAGAGTGTATGAAAAATCAGTTTGAATTACTAGCTCATCGGCAGTTATAAGGATAGTTTTGGTACTTTGGACCTAGATGATACAATTTAACAAGTTTAGGGATCCGAATATGCATTTTGAGAGTTCAGGGACCTAGATGACACCCCTTGACAAGTTTAAGGACCGATGGTGAACTTTACTCCATTTAATTTATCCGGTGTACTTAATTTACTCATTTATTTTCTAAAGCTGTTTACCCTTAGTATGCACTAAACAAGATGATGAACACATTGCAGGCTGGTGCGCGATCAGGGTGTTCCATCACTGCATCACGCAAATGCAAGCCCCCCTGGTGGAAAGGCTTATTTGGAGCTGCACCGACAGATTATCAGGAAAGAGAGAGATGTGAGGAGCGAGAGATGGCTGCTTGTCTCGAGGCAGCAAAAGAGGCCTGCAGCAAGTTTGCAAAGGATAAATGCATTGCACCATTCCGAGATGCAAGGATTGCTGCGGAAGGTTTTCTAGAAAATTCAGACTTAATTGTTTGGGATGCTGACAAGACATCATCAGCATCAATGTCTGTTCTGAACAATCAGCGCACAATCCGTGCTGACCCCGGCGTGACAAACTACAGAGGAAGTGACTTGCTAGATAGCTTATCATCTAAAGACAACAAGAACTCTGGATGATGATTGCAAAGATGTGATAGCGGGGACATCTGCTGGAATTAGGGAATAGACCCGTCAATGAGATCTGAGGTTGGGTGATTTTATGCCATGCTGGTGGTTTGTTACTGAAGCTGTGGTCCAGTGGCCAGAGATGATAAGCAATTGATTTTGTGAGATAAATGGATGGAGCCAGGAGGGGCCGAGTTCAAGACAATAAACATGGAGTGGAATCCAAGAATGTTGGGTTATATATGATTGTTTCGATCTGCATTTCATGATGGGCACAACACGCAGAATGCACAACAGTTATTGTTACTGAGGTTTACTTCTGTCAACTTCTGCTGGGAAGGGAAGTGCAGTTGCCTCCGAGTAGGTACATTGTCAATAGCCTTTAGTCTTGTGAATTGTGGAGACTGCAATGTTTGTGAATGCAGATTTTCGCAACTTCTGTAGATCAGTGAAGCTAGTAGCCAACTCTTGTACATTGGTTTCCTTCTTCTTTTTTCAGAAAGATCAATCATGTACGTTGTGATATTATACAAGCTACAAACAGATTTGATATTACTGATTCTCTGGCAACATTTAGTTGTTATAAACTCGCAGGATCATGTGAAAGTGTTGTTTTACTTGTGTAACTCAAGGTATGCATCCTTTGCAGTACCATAATTTTACACAGGAGAGTCTGGATGATCGTCTGTGTAAACACAACGCACGCATCCTGTGTCTTTCCAGTAGTAGTACTTTATTCTGTGCAACAAAATACATGCTGGCCTCTCACTTACTGGCGATTATGCTATTGTCTCTGCATCTCTCTCAGCAGTGTCACAAGTACCCGTTGAACACCTGCAGATACATGCTGGCCTCTTTTCCGTCTCTTCTCTGAACGTCTGTAGCCTGTGCCCATGGACGTGTTCGAAGTTGAGAGAAGCATGAACCCTCCTAGCAGGAGGTCGGCGAAAGAAACGATCGATCCAGTGTTCTTCTGTACATGGACACAGGACACGCGACTGCAAGGGCATGGGTCCACATGTGGCTAGTGATAGGCGACGGAGGTGCCTGGGTGTGACATGAGATTGTCAGTGCAACCGGCGATGGGGATGAGGGAATCCTATGGCTCCTTGATCTGCAGTAGAAATGCCCCCCCAAGGCGCCAACAACACCAACAGCAATGTCTGAAGGAATTCTGGTATAAGTTGTTGGGTGGTGTTGTGTTGTTCCATAACGTGACAACAACACAAATCAGCCGCCAAAAACAGAGGATAATTGCCGTCAAAATCCAGTGTAAACAGAGGGTTGATCTATCACCACCATGCCTCTCCAGTTTTTTGCGTCCTTTTTCAGAATACTCGAGAACCTGGAGAGTGCCAGAGTGGTTACACTCCCATCAGACTGCTACAGTAGATGTAAAAAAATTGGGAGTTCTGCTCTCTGTTTTAAAGCATCTCGTGTTTTCTGAACCACCTGAAAAAGGCATGGCTTTCCGACATGTTCGTTTTCTTTAGTCTTAAAGTTTAGTCCAGAGAATTTTGCTATTTAAGAATATTAAATAAAGTTTAATTACAAAACTTTTTTACAGATGGGTGCTAATTTACGAGACGAATCTAACGAGCCTAATTAAGCTATATTTTGTTACAGTAATGCTACAGTAACCATCGTCTAATCACAGCTTAATTACCCTCATTAGATTCGTCTCGCAAAGTAACCCAAATTTCTGCAAAAAATTTTATAATTATACTTTATTTAATACTTTTAAATAGAAAAAACTTTGCCTAAACTTTAGTCTGAATGAAACGAACCCGCGGTACCTCGGCGCCAGGCACGCAGACAGATGCCACGGCTTTTGATCCTCCTCCACTCAGCTATACGGTGCAGTCTACAGAGCACCTTTCTCTCATGTCACCTCCTCCGAAAGGAAAAAACAACCTGATGATGGAGGATAATCTCTCTGCCGTCTTCTTTCTCCTGCCTCGCTTTCCCGTGCACTCTTGCGCACACATTTTGAGACACGAGAGAAGATCTGGTGCTACCGTGCTACTCCATTTACAATAAACTCAAAAATATGAAAACAATAAATTGCAACAAAAATATGAATGGATAGCCCATATCATCTTCTACAATCATGCAAAATTTTAGGTGCAACGGAAATTTGAGCAAGATGCAACAAAAAAGTGAATTCAGTGTGTGAATAGTAACTGTTATCGGGTTCGGATGAACAGTACAACCCGTAACTATTCAGTGCATGATTTCTTTTTTTTCTTTTTGCACATAAATTTGTTGCAACTGATTTTTTGCATGATGATAGATCATTGAATAAGCTATGCATCTGTATTTTTGTTGTAATTTTTTATTACATATTTTTTATGCTATAATAATGGTAGCACGGTAGCACAACAAGGAATGGTATAGCACAAGAACCTTTCTCTTTCAGACACACCTCTCTCTCTCTCTCTGGGCGCGTTCGACACAGGCTCGACGACAAGATGAGAGAGAGAGAGAACGCTACAGCCGTTGCCACCGGCGCCATAGATGGCCGTGCCTGTGCTCTCTCTCGTTGCCTGTGCACCCATGGAGAGGCTGCTCCCACTGCTCAGAAAGGAGACCGGGGCCCACAGCAAAGGGCTTGTTGTTTGTTCCCGTGTCCGTGGCCCGTGCATGCATGCGTGCGCCCCAGTCAAAGGCGGGCTCACGTTTCGATGACGACCCTGCCGTGCCTACAGCCTTGGCCTGTCCCCTCCGTCGCCTCGCACACCGTGGGATCCATCCAGCAGCAACAGGATAGTAAAATATTACTCCTCCAATTACTGGTGTTTCACACTTTCACCGTGCAAATTACTACAGTACATGGCTCGCAAGCAAAAATTGCAAAGTTCCTTCAAAAAGGGAAAAAATGCAAAGGAGATCCATGCACACATCAGCTTTAACCAGATTCATTCGGCGAGGGGAAAAAAATACAGCGATGTGCTCACAGGCAAGCAAACAATACAGTCCTTTCAAAAAAAAAAAAAGCAAACAATACAGCATGTGCTTTCATGCCGGTGGTGTTTTGGAGTGATTACCCAAAAGTCCATTGTTGCAGGAGAGCTTTGCGGCAGGCGCATGACAGACAAAGCACGATTGTCTAGGTAGTGAGAGCCTGCTCGTCTAGCGAAAGAACAGCTTTCATTAGCGAAAGAACAGCTTGCATAAACTATCAGCAAAATTATGTAGGTTTGGCACTCCCTAGAACCTACACAGTACTGTTCGATTGTTAATCAGCTTTGCTAATGAGGTACTCCACGGTGATTTTCCCTTTCTTGATTCATCCATACCGTAAATTTCGCGTTCATGCTGTCTGATGAAAACCGCACTGTGATTTTTTTGGTCATCTTTTTTTTTTTGGAATAGTAGTAGCATGACACAGATCACACTGGTCGCGCGCGCGCAGTTACGTACAGCATGCGAGATGCGACACGGAGGCATGGTCTCAAGCAACACGTGAAGAAGAGGAGTTCGGGACTTTTGTTTTCTTTAATTTTGCAGTTCTCTCGCGCTGTTCGCAGAGAAGTTGAAGGTGTCAAAAACAAGAACACTGGACAGACAGGCTCGACATTGCCAACGGAGGAAGATCACATTCTAACATCTTAATGGTGGGTCAGCATTCAACAATCTATACCACCCTTTTTGACACATACACTAATCTCTCCATTGTCATCAGTTTGATACACCCCTTACAAACATCAAGGATCTTTGTTCACCTCCTGATCCTTCACAGTTAGCTACAGCTGCCTAGTAGTAGTTCAGGAGGTTGCCGCTGACGACGTTGCCATTGCAGGGGAAGCAGCCGCAGGCGGCGGCGACGTCGCTCCCCGGCAGGTGACGGTGGTGGCTGGCGGCCTTGAGTCGCCGGACGCTGTCGGCGGCGCGCCGGAGCTGCTGCAGGTGCTGCGCCTGCGCGGTGGCGCGCCACTCCTCGGCGCGCCGGTGCACCGTGCTCATCCGCCGCATCAGCTTCTCCTCCAGGTTCGACCGCATCTTCTGAATCTTCACCTGCCGAGCACGCCAAAGCAAGTGTCACGAACTTGTTCAGATGACTGATGCATGCAGTGTGCATCTAGGGCAACGCAGCATGGAGGGAAAAGTTCCAAAGTTTGAATTTTTGTCTGTACTGGTATTGCAGTGATTAGCATTGGTGGCAGCAGTATATTAATACCACAAATCATCATAATATCACCTCAAGCACATGGTTAAGAGGATATCTCATCGCTCAGAGCTCTTGGATCGAAGCTCTTCACATGGCTTTGAGAATGGTAACCGAAGCCAAGAATTACAGGTCCAGTATATAAGATTACTGATGAGCTGGGGTTGTTAAAAGGAGGGAGGGTGACATAGAAAGCAATGAACAATCATGCTCCTCGCCATACGAAACAATTTGGATAGCAAAGCGACACAAAGGTACAAGACAGTATTTGCAGAGCACTAAACCCTGTTAGAGGCTGTTGAGGTGAACAAAGAAAAATAGCAGTGACAGGGCTGTGTGACCTGATCCCAACCTTCTTTTGTAATTTACAATTATGAGCTTTCTTGATGCAAGGAAAATTCCCGTTTTTGTTAGTAAACCTGAATTCAAACACATGGTTTCTGATGGATGGTCCCAAACTGTGGCAGAGTGCATGTTATGAGCTCACAGTGCACTGTGAATTGGGTGGAATATAAAAAGTTTGAAATAGATTGGTAGTAGCAGGGAGATTCAAAACTTTGCTCAGTTTGTTATTCAAATGGTTTCAGGTTTTGGTATGTCATCATGGTCAGAAGGAAGGGATAACAAACTTTGTTCGTTTGTTCAGCTCAGCATATCATCATAGTGAGGAAAGCCTGCTATTCTCATACTAGGAGTACTAGTCAACTAGGAGTAATAGTCAAACAGCCACAATATGTAACATTGATGCAAATGAATCCGGATACCATATGAACCAAATGGATTAGTCAAAGTCTAATATTTGCCACTGAACACTGCAATTAGGAATATCAAATGTTGCCCTTGAGTATTGCAAGATGGTGTGAAAAAATTTCAGTCTTTACCTCCAGCTTTCTTGATTGTGCTTCAGCCTTGGCACTCTCCAGGTTAATCCAGGCCTGAATTTTTGCTTCTTCCCTCTGGTACCTGGTTCATCAAACGAAGCACCAGAAAAACACACCAAAATTAGTCACAAGCCATAATCTCACGCCTAATCATTTTTTATTCTCTTCACAATGCAATGTGAAATGCAGTATGCACACACCTGATGCAGCTCTTGGCCCTGTCATCGTCCTCCCACCGGCAGTGGCCGCCACGCTTATCGCACGGCATCCCGGCGCCACCACCGGCGGCGCCGGCGTTGGTCGCCTCGAAATGGCGCAGGCTCTTGGACACCTCCTCTTCCTCCTCCTCCTTGGAGCTCCAGTTGACGAGCATGGCGTCGAACCGCGCGCCCAGGTCCAGCTTGGCGAGGTGGCAGTCTGCCAGCTCCGAGATGTCCATCCCGCCGCCGCCGGCGTACGGCACCAGCGGGCCCGACCGGCTCGCCGGCGTGTTGTGCCGCGCCGGGGACGTGCTCTTAACCGGCGTGGGGCACCTTGAGGTCGTCGTGGAGCCTCCCAGCAGCGTCATCTCCGTGCCGACGTCCTTCCGGTGGTCCGCCGCGCCGGCGCCGGCGGCGGCCTTGCCCTTCGCCGCCGGCAGCTCGCAATACGAGCTCTGGAAGACGAAGCTCTCCTTGGACGGCTCCTCGTTGTCCGTGAACTTGTCTGCAACACAATGTGGCATCTTGCAAGCTCAGAATTCATCGATGAACAAATTCCAATGCCAGAATTTCTCGGAAAAATCTCACCTTTCAGGAGCACTTCTGCCGGCGGCGTGTACAGCGAGAGCGCGTGGGCATCCGCGAGCGCATCCACCGACCGCCTCACCATCACCGGCGCCCTCCTCTCCAGCTCCTCGCCGCCGCCGCCGCGCTGACCCATCCCGCCGCTCCGCTGCCGAGAGAAGGTGGCCTTGCCATTGCCGCCGCCGTGGTCGGAATCCGACGACTGCCGCAGCCACTTCTCTGCGTCCTCCCACTTCGACGGCACCGACCTCCTCGGCGCGACGAGCTGGTGGTGGTGGTGCGCCGGGCTCGTGAAGAACTGCAACGGCCGGCCCGGCGTCGCCGGGACGACCTGCTGCTGTTGGTGGTCCGCTCGCCGCCGCTGCGCCGAGGCCGCGGAAGAAGACGACGAGGAGGTGGAGGAGGCGTCGTGGTGGCGGCCGTGGCCGTTGCTGCTGCTGCTCCTGGCCATGGTCGCCATGGGGAAGGAGGAACGCACGAATTCGGAGGTGGTCTCCTTCAGGTTCAGGCTGCCTTGCGAGCCACTGAATGTGTGCCCAAACGAGTTCCTGCCTCCTCTTTCTCTTTCTCCTCCGGCTGCTGTATCAGCTCCTACTCCATGGAACGAGTTCTGAAACGAATCAATGGAACAAGAAATTGTTAGTAACATGGATTTGAGAAGGAGGACATCAAGAAACTGCTTTGTAGCTGGTGTGGCTGGATGAAGAGAACAATGGTGAAAAGGAGTTCTTGTCACTGTCACTTACTCTTCTTGTGGAGGGCAAGGTTGAAGAATGCTGGAGGTAGGGATACGAGGACTTGAGCTCCATGGGAGTGGCTGCAGCTGCGGCTGCGGCTGCAGAAAAAATAGCTGCAAACACTGTAGCTGCTGATGCGAACACTGTAGCTGCTGCTGAAGAAATAACTACAATCACTGTAGCTGCTGCAAAACAGCTGCTGCAAAGCAGCGAAGCGATAATGTTTGTACCCAAATATGAGCTGCAGTCCACACTGACTGGCTGAGCTGAGCTTGCTTCAGCTGAGAAGTGTCTCTTTGAGTGTGAAGCACCCCGGACAGGTTGCTTGTAGTCTTGTTTACACTTTAATCTAGCTCATGTGGGCTTGTGGCCTATGGTCAGGAGGTCCCTGCCCTGAATCTTAATGATGGTCATCAGTAATAATACCCTGTCACACTACGCTACAAACATCACCTGTAAAATACTCTTGCCTACATACAGAGGTCTCTGATCTGAATTTTTTTGGAAGAGAAGGATCCTATGAGCAACAGGATGTGCTATGAAATTTAAAATGTCATCCATATGTGTTTAAATTTTTTCAATCCCATGTTGTCTTGTACCATTGACCACTTTGAATGTTCACTGCAAGTCGGTTACAGCAAGTTGTTCTGACGCTTTCACCGCTCGCTCCTGCAGTCCTGCGAGGTGATTCATGCCTAGTGCTGTTCTGGCAGGTTGCTCGCATTTCACAGTTGCTTGTGCTTTGGGTAGGATCGTCAGGACATTCATCTTGGAGCCTCTTGAATTCAACATGTGTCTTTGGGTAAAACAGTTAAGAGCTTTGAGCTGCTGGGCAAACGCACCATCATTTCTGTACCACATGAAAAAGATCACAAAAAGGATTGCCTAAATAGGGATGACGGCACATTGCACATTCCGTGATTTGTACTTTTAAATGACACTCGTCAAGCAGAGTCCAAAACCAATGGAGCATGCTATTTGAATCAAATCCAGTTTTATACGTCCAGTGCTACTGAGTACCTGTCTAGTTGACACATACAGAGGATAGTATTTGAGTTCCCTCTGAATGTTTCAATTCAAACTGATTGCTTATTTTCAGAGTGACAGACTCCAATTGTTCCTTTCTGCGTTTATTTCCCTCTTTTGCAACCGTGAAAGAGCTCCGAAAATTGTAGTCACCTCCCTAATCACAGAGGTGCAAATGCAATCACACAATAGGCTGAAAGATTGTCAGAAAGATGACCAGAAAAGATGCTGCAGCAAGGATAATTACAGTTTATTTATGTCCATCTTGTGTAACTGCATCTGCTATTCTGACGATCAGCCATTTACTGTACAGTCATATTTGGGTCTTTGACTTTGACCAATTGACCAATATAATCTGAAACTGTAAAATCCAGTCTGAAATTATTGGGACGCTTCTCTTTCCTTTTTTTTTTTTTTGAAGAAAAAACGCCCACAAGGGCAACATGGTGCTCCATTACTCTGGAAGATACAGTACATACGCATTAAGGCCCTTACAGAAGTCAGAAATTTCACTAAGGCCCTTAGACAGACAAAAGAGGACATAGTATAAGAAACTTAAAATTACAAACAGGTCCTCCAATGGAGAAAGCTGCAGATTTCCAATAGCACACAGCCGCAGACTCCATCGCCGGGAGAGGAGAGGGAGCCAAAGACCCGAACGCCAAGCGCCCAGACGAAGCACCTCCATTCTTGCCGGGACCAGTTGGTGAGCACGACGTGAAGCCGTCGAATCACCACTGAAAGAATGGGCAAAGGGCCTCACAACACAGCATGCTTGACACGCCGGTGGTCCATCCGGCAGCCGCCGCAGAGGCTGCTTCAGAGGTAGAAGAAGTCGTCGCCGTAGATCTTGATGAAGCAACACCGAGCGCGACCATGGAAGGGCAACCCAGCCAAAAGAGGGGATCAGCAACAAAAGGCGATCAACCCAAGCTAGGAACCCCCAGTGCTCGTACCAAGGCATCGACGAAGAGCTCCGGCCACCAAAGTCCCTCCAGTGAACTGAATCCAGAGCAAAAGAGTAGAAGGGGGGAGAAGATACACCGACAGGGGAGGAAACCGGCGGGAACAAAAGCCATCACGGCAACACCCACATGGGACAACATCACAAAGAACACAAATATCCAACGCCAATGCCGAACACAAATCACACGCCAGAGCAGCGGCGATTTGAGGCGACCCGACGCAGGAGCTCCAACTACTACTGAAGAAAGACAGGAAATTAAAATCTACTCTACCTGTACAGGGTTGGGACCCCCTCCCGCTCCACGCCGGGCGCTACCGGAGAAGAGATAGGGGAGGGGGGCCGATCAGATTTGGAAGAAGGCGGCTGTGGATTGCAGATCGAGGAAGGAGCTACAGTATGGTTCTTCAGGTGCTCCTTCCTTAGGGTGCGTTCGTTGCATCCCTCTCTAAATTTTAGACCTGTCACATCAAAGAAAATTTTATTATTTAAGAGTACTAAATAAAGTTTAATGACAAAACCTTTTTACAGGTAGATAAATAAAGTTTAATTTGATTAATTAGGCTCGTTAGATTCGTCTCGTAAAGATGTATCTACCTGTAAAAAGGTTTTGTCATTAAACTTTATTTAGTACTCTTAAATAATAAGATTCTTTTTAATGTGACAGTTTTAAAATTTAGAGGGGGATGCAACGAACGCACCCAGGCAAGGTGGATAGAAGTAGCAAAACATACTAATAGCTTCTGTTATTGCCATTTTCCCCTCTGGTTTTTGCCCTTTTTGCAGGCATCACTAACTCACATGCCTCTCTGGTTTACTGCTGCTTTGGTAGGTTAAGACCAATAATATTATAATTGTTTAAAACTTCAAATGGGTTAGGATATTTATGCTCCTTTCTACTTATTATTCCAACATTCATGTGTGAGTATGCAGACATTCAGATGACTGCTGTAAAATCAAAAACCAAATAGCACATGATCTCTGAATAAAAGTGATTTGTATGGCTGCATCTGACTTTGGTTATCAACTCTAATCGCCTTCTTGATAAGATAAAATCACTGAATAAGCCGTGTTTGTCATAAAGATGACCAGAAACAATGCAGCAAAACTAGTATAGTATAATCCAGAGTTTCCTTTTCTCTCCTCTGTGACAGCAGCTAGCTGATCTTTCTCTACTGATCACCCATTAACAGCTGTCATAACAGTATTTAACTTGTCGTTGGATGGGACCAGTGCATTCTGAATCACTGAGGAAGCTTCTGTGCCACCATTTGGTGTGAGGTTGCAGTAAAGCTGCATCCATAATACAATGCAATTGGGGCCAAGAACGAGTGATCCTCATCCACTTCACACATTGTTGCCTCTGGTTTTTGCCCTCGCTGAAAGTCTGAATCATGCCCTCTAGTCACCGTGCAGGCTGCTGCGTTATTAACCCACATGCTGATGCTTTGTTAGGAGTAGGGCAATTCCTCTTTAGCTTCATGAATTCGATATCGAACTGTAAAATGCATCGGAGCAACATGTAACGCTTCACCGAAGAACGTACGTAGCGGGTAGAGGACAGGAACACGAAGGGAATGAATGTAACTAAAAAATACCAGTAACACTTTGATATCGCAGTTGACAAATGACTCAAGAACAATACAACGGATTCGTGAACCGATAATACTCCTTGTGGAGATCTTATGGTTGTGTGTGATAGAAGAGATAATCACGTGAATAATCGTTGTGTATTGATTGATAGAGAGTACACAATATATAGACCCGGCCGGGCCGTGATCGCGTGAGGTCCAATGGCAACACGCTCCCGCACAAAGTGAAGGTCAATCTCAATGTGCTTGGTGCTAATTTGTGCGGGGCTATGGCAGATAGGTTGGGGTAGCAAGCACACCCAAAGACGCGAAGGTGGGAGTAGGAGGGGTGGACGCCATAGAGGGCGAAGTGGGGCGAGGATGAGCGCAGCGTTTTAGTGGGTAGGAGGTTGATGACATGTGTGACGGCATGAAGACCATCGACCTAGTATGCGGGGGGCATAGACGCTTGGATGAGGAGGGTGCGGACAGCATTGTTGATGGTGCGAATGATGCGCTCAGCCTTGCCATTTTGTGGAGAAGTGTGAAGGCACGACATGCGGAGTGCAACGCCCTTGGTGAGAAAGAACATGCGCGAAGAGGAGTTGTCGAATTCGTGGCCGTTGTCACATTGGACACTTTTGAGAGGGCACCCGAACTGCGTAGCCACATAAGAAAAGAAATTAGCTAGAGTCGGAAAAGTGTCGGACTTAAGTCACAAAGGAAAAGTCCAAAGATAATGCGAGCAATCATCGAGAATGACCAAGTAATATTTGTAACCCGACACACTCACAACTGGGGAGGTCCACAAGTCACAATGAACAAGATCAAAATTCTTAAGTGCCCGAGATGACGAACTAGCAAAAGGTAATCTAGTGTGGCGACCAAGTTGGCATGCATGACATAAAGGATCGCTAGAGACTTTATTACAAGAAATAGCCGAGGTGCTAACAAGCCTAGAGAGTGCCTCATGACCCGGATGAGCAAGACGGCGATGCCAAAGGGACGACGGTGTGGCAGCGATGAAGGCACATGATGAAGGTGAAGGAGAGGACGGCAGCGACAGCGTGTAGAGGGGCCCTGAGCTGTTACATCAGAGAGGCCAAATGGGTCAAACTCAATGGAACAAAGATTATCAGTGGTAAACTGGCGTACAGATAGAAGATTCTTAATAGATTCTTAATGATGTCAGGAGCAAGGAGAACATTATTACGACGAAAATGACCAAGTAAAATGCTATAGCCAGTGCCAGTGACAGGAAGAGTAGAACCATTGCCAACAATGATGGATGAAGGATAGTATGAGCGAGGAACAGCGTAGGGGATAATGGTACTGGTGTTGTTCGTCATGTGGGAGGAAGCGCCGAAGTCGACCACCCATTCGTGCGGGTTGGGTGGAGGGGTGAGAGACACCGTGCTGAAGGCGTTGGCCAGCGCGTGTGCGTCCCATGGTGACCACATCGTGCCGGGCTGCTGCGGCATGGGAGGCGTGACGGCCATCATCGCGCCGGGGGGCGCGGGCTGCTGCTGCTGCTGGGAGGGTGCGACCTGCTGCTGCTGCTGTGGAGGGTACGCCGGGTACGGCGACGGTACCGGGAACGGCATCCCGGGGTACAGCGTCGGGTACCCCGAACGGAGCAGGGGCGGCCACCATGGCTTGCTGTTGCGGTGCGCCACCGGAGCGAGGGGCGCGAAGCTGCTGCTGCTGTTGTGCGCCGGGGGGAGCGGGCCACATCCGGATGGTGCCGGTCCACGGATCGTACATGGAGGGCCACCCGGCAGCACCGGATTGGGGCCGCCCACCGCGACGACGACGGCGCCCACCGCCATTGTTGCCGGAGCCGCCGCCCCCGTTGGTGGGCGTGCTGGTCGGGGCGTGGGGGCGCGCGTGTGCAGAGGGGGCCGGGGGCGCTAGGCGCGCCGGAGTCGATGCTGAGGCGACGAGGGCGGTGGTCGGTGTAGCCGGGCCAGCACGAGGCATGTTGATCTCCGCGAGCTGAAGGTCAGTGCGTACTTCACGGAACAGCGGGAACGGCTTTTGGCGAGTGATGAAGGCGGCCATGAATTGGAACTTCTCGTTGAGCCCGCGTAGCACGTTCAGGACAAGGGTTTGGTCGGCAACGGGCTCGCCGAAGTCACCGAGGGCGTCCGCGAAAGCCTTCATCTTGGTGCAGTATTCCGTGACCAGGACGTCGCCCTGTACGAAGTTGTGCATCTCAGCGTCGAGGTGGAGAGCGCGGGTCTCGCGGTTGCCGAGGAACTGTTGCTCGATGCCGAGCCACGCCGCACGTGCAGTCATGCCGCCGCGCTCGTGAACAATCTCTATGAGCTCGGTGGAGATGCTGTTGAAGAGCCAAGAGACCACCATGCAGTCCATGCGGTGCCACGCCGGGACCTGCGGGTGGGTGTCGTCGGAGAGGACGTGCTCAGTCAGGGCGAAGCGGCCGAGTGTGAGGAGGAAGTAGCCGCGCCATTTGTGGTAGTGGGGCGAGGCGAGGTCGAGGACGATCGGCACGAGTGCCTTGATGTTTTGGACAGTGGCGGCTTGTGCATGAAGGTTGGCGATCGAGGCAGCTTCGTAGTAGGCGGCGTCGTCCGCGTCGTCGTCCTTGATCGGAGGCTCGAGGCAGGCGCGGGCTGCGGCGGCGTTGCGCTCAAGGGCGGCGGCGGCCGCGCGTTCGCGGTCGAGGGCCGCGGCTGCGTCGCGGAGGAGTTTGGCATCGGCGTCGGCAGCAGCGGCCCGGCGGCACGCCTCTTCATCGCGGGCCTTGGCTGCCTCAGCACGTGCCCTGGCGTCGGCGGCGGCGGCTGTAGCGTCCCGCCTCCCCGAGGCCAGGCCCGCTGTCACATCCCAAAAATTAGAGGCCTAAAAACAATGTCATTAAACCCTAAATAAAGTTGAGCTAAGTTTGAATTTTGAATTTGAGTTCATTTGAATTTTTGAAATCATGCATGCATGGCATTCATGTGCATACAGGAACTTCTCCAATTTTTCGTAGGAAATTGGCTTGGCCAAAAATCCCCAAAAATTTACCATAGATGAAATTCACAGAGAAGTATTTTCTGTGAATTTTTCAGAAATTTTGGAGACCATGCTTAGGTAGAAAGTTCATGAACAACTCAGTCTGTTTGAAATATTTGAAAAATAGCATATGTAATAGTTGGGCTCAACCCATTTAGCAAAACAGTGTATTGGCTGTTCCGGCCCACGACGGCCTGCTCCAGCCCACGCCGGCCCATGCCTCTTTCCCCTTCCTCTGTTCACGCGCACGGCGCGATGCGCGCCGCGATGCGCGCCGTCGACGCCATGGACGGCGTTTCGTCTCGCCCCGTGCCACCTCAGCGCGTCCCTGCCACCCCGCGCGCCCATACCTCGCCCTGTGCTCGCGCTGACCTCGGAGCGACGAAAAATCGCCGTCGCGCAGCTTCCACGCCGCACGCCGCGCAATGCCATTCGCCGCCGCGGCACCGCCTCGCTGTTCTCCCCTGTGCTCGCACTGGCGCAAGCCGCCGATGGTTGCCATGCACGCCACGGAGTCCTGTGCAGCTTCTCGCGCTCACATCCGCGATCCAGAGCCCTCCTTCCCCTTCCATTCCTTGCTCGCCACGAGGCCGCCAGAGCGCGCTTGGGCAACCCGCAGCGAAACCACCTCAACTCACTATAAAAGCTCGAGCCACTCCTCGGCGTACATTCTTTGGCCCTCTACGAGCTTCCCGAGCAGCCCTCGACCAGAGAGGTGAAGTGAGCAACACGAATTTTGGATTTTCCCCCAAAATCAGCGGTCGCCGCCGCCATCGACGGAATTCAAGCTTTTCCGGTGAGTTCTACGTTGAGCTCTTGTGCTTTTAGCATCTCTGTGTGATGCTGAAGCTCACGCCCTTGACCGTTTTCTCCTTTTCTAGGCGGAAGGGTGTAGTTGCCATTCCTCCCCTGTTCCGCCGCCTACGTCCGACGAGTCGGTGTCTCCGGCCACCGCAGCCCGCGACCCTTGCTTGGTGAGCATCCTCGCTGCCCGTATGTGCTATTGGCATCTGAATTTGACGTTGGTGTGTTCAATTTTGCACGTCACGCCGTAGCCTCGCCGCTGTGCCGCCTAGGTCACCTCCGCGCCACCGCTACAGTGCATCATCTCCGGTGAGGCGGCCACCGGAGCGTACGTCTTGAGCTTGCGCATCGTTTGGTGCATACCATCGACGTCACCGAGTCGTAGTTCACCGTCGGCGAGCCATTCCGTCGCCATGTTCACTGTGCATGCGATGATTTGAACTAAAACACTCTTAAGCCGCCACTTGTCATCATTTGATTGGCCAGAAAATGTTTAAACGTTTTTAACTCGAAATAGATTGAAAAATAGTAGGGGAAAATTAGGAAAAATATCTGGAAAAATTCCTTATGTTTTTAGGCTCCTTTTCATGTAAAATATAACATATGTGTTTAGAGAAAATTTCATAATAGTAAAAGGTTAGTTTAATGTCTTGTTTAAAAATAAATACTTAGGAAAATTTGTTTATAGAAAATGCATAAGATTAGATTACTTTTGAACTTTTCAGAATTTATATTCACTGTAGATTCAAAAATTATCATAGGAAAAATTTAGAAGAAATAACTTGTAGAGCTACTTTATTTTCTAGAAAATCAAATGTTTCTTATGGAAAATTTATTTAAAGACTACTTAATAGATATGCATGCAATCACTATAGTGAAAAACTTAGTTTTCTACTTCTCAAACCACTGATAGTACTGTTTGAATAGAAATAAGAATATTAGACTTCATTTGTTTAAATAGATATGCTTGTCACGTTCACCACAAGTATTTTCTTTAGGAAATTAAGTAGATTAAAATTCTTGTCTAAGTGAATATGGCCTTTTCAACCCTAGGAGTATGCCATACTGTAAAAGATTGTCATGTTAGCTTTGAAAATTCATTTAGGAATAAATTAGTTAATTTTGAACTAAACATAGTCAATTTTGATTGGTTTATGAATTTAACTTCGAACGCGCGTAGAACCGTCGTACGATCTCCGAATTGAGTGATTCGAATTGCATAGTTCATCTAAATTCATGCTTCATGCATACATGCAAAATATGCATCACTTTCAGTTGGTTTTTAATATGGATTTTATTGGTATTTATTTGGATATTATTTACTTTAACGTGTAGACGATCCGAACGATGAAGAATATATAGAGGAGCAAGAATCCGAGGATCCGAACTACGAGGATCAAGAGTTTGAACAAGACCAGCAGCAAGGCAAGCACCCCCTTGATCATTTTGAACCCATGTTTGTGATGAGATGATTTGCATGATGATTAGGGATAACCTATGCATTAATAGTTCCAATAAAATTCTGCTGGGAAAATATGGTAAACCTTTTTTTACTGGAAACACTATGACCCCTTATTTACCTCTACTTGTAGAATAGTTTTAGAATGGGAATTGTTAGGAAAATATCTTTTTAGGAAGCACACTATATACTATTATTTAAAGTAGTGACTTAGTAATTTTCCATTAAATGGTATATATGCTTAAGCACATGCTAATCTATAAATTTCAGATTTATACCACTTGTTGGGAACTATTTATATGCTTTAATAATTTTAGATGATGGCGGGTTATGTTATCATAATTATGATGATATTTTGATAATTGTGGAGACCCGTCACATCGCATAAAGACCAGTACATTATAACTTGATTTGAGGAAACTTCCGTGCGACCATGGACATTGGTATGGGACGGTCATGGCTAAGTAGTTAATTGAATGTTATCTTGCCTTCTTGAAGTAGAGAATGTGCGGATAATTTCCCGGTTTTGATGGGGTTATTCGAAGGGGCTCCCATTACTATAACGTGTGGGATTAAAGTTTGCTGACACAATAAATTGTACCTTCTTAATTCCTGCCTAACTACCCATGTTTGAAGGAGGGGAAAATTGTACGTCTGGGGTGTTAGTGGTCGGGTACGGAGGGATCTTTGCAATTTAGGGAAGGCAAGATTAGCAAACACTTAATGAAAACGTCATGTGTGATACCGATGTGCACACTTCGTGAGTGCACGGTGCTAGCTACACCATAGACGGTCACTCACAATCCATGGGTACAGCGTACAAACTCTGCAGAGTAATAATCCATTCGAATGGCCGTGCTTGCGGTCTCAAGCTGCTTAGTGATAGAACTTTTGTTTAGCAAATGATGGAGAATGAATTTGATTATGTTTTGTTAATTGTTTAATTAATTAACTTATTGCAAGACTTGATATCTCATTTTTATAGAATATGTATGTGCTTACTCATTTATGCAATTCTTTACTTTAAGCTACCTTTATTTTAGTAACATTTATTTAAATTTACTTTCGGTATTTACTTATGAAAACTTTATCACTTCCTTTCTGCGGAACCTTGCATTTAAATTACTTTGTCATACACAAAAGCCTTGCTGAGTACCAATGTACTCACCCTTGCTAAACATGTTGATCAGAGGAAGAAGAAGATACGTATGAAAATCCGCAGGACACGGGGTTTTATGCTTCGAGTTTTGACGATACTCCCGATGGTTCGGTCTAGGATCATCTAGGTTGTTCGCCTGTGGAGTCTTGGGCAATAACTGCTAGATGCGCTGCGAGTTATTTTGGACTTTATTTGCCTCTTCAAACTTTTATTTAGCCGGTCGGCTAGATGTATGTATAATTAAGTGGTGATGTTTAAATGTGAGATGTAAAATAAATAAGGATTTTGTTGTATGTGTATGTTGATATCAATTGCTTACGTGTGTGCTTGCGGTTGATTCTGGGACAAGCACGATGAAAACACGTAGTTTTGGGTATTTAAATATCCGGAACACCGCACCCGCACACCGGGCAGCTCTCTAGGACCTCAAGACTGACCCCACAGATCAACACCAGTCTTTTCTGTGCACTTTGTCCTCACTCGTGCGCACCCGGGAAGGACTTTCCGGTCGGTCACCTATCGCTCCAGGCCAAGCACGCTTAACCTGAGAGTTTTATCGAGATGAGCTTTCGAAAAAGAAGTTGCAACTTGTTGATATGAGTATTCTATCAATCCTATTAAGCCTTGGGTTGGGATGTCACATACTCACCCCCTTAGAAGACCGACGTCCTCGTCGGTCAACCCCAATCCAGGAACGTCCCCTCTTGGCCACGTTCGTGCGTCCAGTGCCAGCGCATGTGCCATGCTGTGTGACCACTCTGGGCCCACAGTAGCCATGCGCACCATGCCTGCGCAACTGCACCCACACGCGCCCATAAAACCGCGAGGGTCGGCTCTGATACCACTGTAGCGTCCCGCCTCCCCAAGGCCAGGCCCGCACACCTGGCAGCTCTCTAGGACCTCAAAACTGACCCCACAGATCAACACCAGTCTTTTCTGTGCACTTTGTCCTCACTCGTGCGCACCCGGGAAGGACTTCCCGGTCGGTCACCCATCGCTCCAGGCCAAGCATGGTTAACCTCGGAGTTTTTTCGAGATGAGCTTCCGAAAAAGAAGTTGCAACTTGTTGATATGAGTATTCTATCAATCCTATTAAGCCTTGGGCTGGGACGTCACAGCGGCGTCTCTAGCCCTTTGGTCGGCGGCGGCCGCATCGCGAAGGGCGGCGGCGGCGGTGCGATCCTGAGGCGAGAGGCCGTCCGGCTCGAGGACGTTGGAGGCGGTGGCATCGGCAGTGGTGGCGGCGGCCGCGAGTGCGGCGTCGTCCGCGGCGAGAGGAGGGCCAGGCATGGTGGTAGGGTTAGGGTTTAGCGGAAGCGATTTGTCCCAAGACGAGTTAGGTCTCGTGATACCATGATAGAAGAGATAATCACGTGAATAATCGTTGTGTATTGATTGATAGAGAGTAAACAATATATAGACCCGGCCGGAGGGAGATCGATGGCCGTGATCGCGTGAGGGGTGCAGCCCTAGGGCGCGCTGGTGTACGGGCCGACAGGGCCGACGTACAAGCCCAAGAAAGGGAAAACAATCATCCTACACAATGTATTCTAACAGTGTGGAGATCTTATGGTTGACCTCTGTTTCAGACACCATTTTCAGAATTTATTTTTGCCCGAAACTTTCGAAAATGGAAGAGGACCGCATGACACCGTGGATCGATGCAAAATTGTCCTGTTTCCTTTCCAGAAAAGGTTGTTACATTGGAGGCCATGACATGCATACTGTACCGGGCACTTGCATGGAGAACTGCGAGCGTCGCAGCTCTTCTCTGCACTGCGGTCCTCTATCGTTTCTACTCTCTCTGTCTCAAAATAAATGTCGCTGTTGATTTTTTTGACCGTTCGTCTTGTTCAAATTTTTTAAACAAATTTTATTTATTTTTTTTAGTTTTTTTATCATTGAATATATTTTAATCATGACATATTTATTTTTATATTTAAATAATTTTTTTAAATAAGACGAAGGGTCAAACATGATGTCCGGTGATAACTATTTTGAGACGGAGGGAATAGAAGTAGTACCTCCGGCTAGTACTGCATCTGCATGGTCGGCCGGCCCCTCGCTATGCTTTGCCTTCACGGGCCGCTGCCGGCGAGTCGGATGCAGCGCCTACCCCCATCCTTGCTTCGGCGCCGTCAGTTTATTCATCAGTTTCGTCAGACCAAACCAAAGGAAGAGCTCAACTAAACTATCTCTTACAACTAAACTATCTCAACTACAACTAAAATATCTCTTTTTCTCTCTGTATTTTGAGACGATGAGCTCAACTGTTTCTGCGTTAACTACTTTCGTGATTTTGCCACACAAAGCATGATGAACTGCAAATTGCGTCGTATTGTATTTGGTCCGAGACGATGGTAGAACCCATTCATTCCCCTCATGGGTTGCTCCAGAAGACGAAGCCCGTCTCGTGTTACAAGCCCAATCCAACGGCCGCTTTGGCGGCCCATCTACACTAATCAAAGTAACACAATGAAGGGCCGTGTAATTTTTACATTTTGGTCTTTTTTGAAAAAGTTTTTCACAAATGGACCCCTGGAGAAAACATGTCCAGAAATGGACCTTTTTCTGAGCGCCGTCACATTTGGCGCTCAGGTTGAATAGTTGGGCGCCGTATAAAATGGCACTCACCCCTGCCACGTCAGCTGGCGGGCACGCGCCCGTGCTGCTGACCTGGCAGGGGGTGAGCGCCGGAACCTATGGCGCCCAGTCTGTGAGCGCCGCACCATTTGGCGCTCACCCCCGGGCACACAAGTCATCTCTTTCTTTCTCCTCTTCCTCTCCTTTCCTCAGTCCCCACCAGTCGCAAGAACAGCAAGAAAAGGCCTTGTTGTATGTTGTGGACTATGTTGTAGACTATGATGTGGAACCGTTGGTTTGAACTAAGTAGTACTTTGCTAGCTATATTGCAATGGTAAAGATGTAGAACCCGGCTTCATTGGCTTAATTGCAGTGAAATGGAATTACATACGTACATAAATTGCAATGGCATGTTCGGTACACATGATGACTAACCTATATGTGCACCGTACTAATCCTGACATGCCTTTAGGGAATTGAAAAATGCAACACTTGAATGACGAGAATGTAACATTTAGCCAGGTTTTGGTAGGAAATCTAGTCCCATGGACTGTAGTTTGACTCTCCGCCAAACTGAGAGTAGCCATAGTCATTGTACCCACCACCACCATAGTAAGGTGGTGGTAGTGCTGGTGGAGCTTGTGGTGGTGGGTTGGTTGGGCCTGACTTGTGGTGCGGACATTGGCAGTACGGATCAAGACAATAGGTGTCGGGGCCAGCAATGCCAATCACGAGCTCTTGGCTTTGACGTGGAGTTGCCGTCTCAAGTTCTTGCTGTAGGTCGAAGATGCGGTTTTGCAGGTAGCTAATGTATTCAACGGTTGTGCTGATAGGCTTAGGATCCACCCACAGCGTGAAGCCACAATTGTCTTGGTCCTCGTTATTCTGTAAAAAAAAGGTGTGCAAATGTTGAATAAAGATGAGGAAGCTTAAAGATGATATTCAAAGGCGAATGAGAAACAAGTAAGAATTAAAACTCACTTGTCTATTTGGGCATCTGAAGAAGCGTCGACCTCCATCACATTGGCCGTCGAACATTTGGACGACGCAATCCAGGCCATGACCGCATTTTGGCCATTTGAACTTTCTGTTGTCGTACCGTCTAATTGGATTGGTAACATGGTCAAAATCATCTTTCGACTCTAGAGGAAACTGTTGAATAGGTGGATCATATGTGAACGGTCCGTGTTCTCCATCCCAAACCCACTCTTCCGATGCTGAAGAACTCCCCGCTCTTCCTCCTCTCTTTCCTCCTCTCCCTCCCCCTCTGTTAGCCATGGATGCGTTGCTCAGTGTGTTGCATTCACGAGTGAAGTGGCTCTATTTAATGAAAGGGAGAAGCACTCAGTCCAAAGCTGCACGTCTGAAAAGAGAGAGTATGCATGCTGTGTGGTAGTCATGCATGCTTTGTTCGCGCATGCGTGGTCATTGAATGGAGTGCAGTGATTTATTGGTGGTGAAATGACCGGTCACTGGGACACATGTATGCTTCATTGAATTTCCAAGACACAATAATGGACAACATTGGCAAGACAACAAAGATAGCAATGGACATAGGTAAGGGGAAATTATTGAAACATGGATGTCACTACAGTTTCTACTGAGGACCATCTCATGCCCGTCGAGCTTCGTCACGCCATTCAGCAACACGTTGTGCGTGCTCTTGACGAGCTTCCTCACGCCTCTTTCGGATTGCTTCCCTTGCACGCTCGCGCGCTTCTTCTTGACGTCGGCGATGTTCATCCATTTGTGCCTTGATACGTTGCTCCCTTAGTTGCTCCCTAGTAGGTTGGGGGAGATGTATGTTTGGTTGCTGTTGACGTCCTTGTTGCTGCCTTTCATGGTCCCCCATCCTCATGAGGTAATCAGATTTTGTTTCTTCTTCTGTGGGTGGAACACTGCTCTTTGGTGGTTTCTCTGTATCAATCCATTGCTTGAAGTCACAACCCTGTATGAATCGAAGTCGTTGATTGAGAAATGAGTAATACATTGTTCGTGAAAAAGGTGGTCAAGTGTGTGAAATTCGAGATTACCATGAAATCAGGGTCCAAATCAGGACACTCAAACAACCTCATCCCACGCGTAGCCTTCTTTGACGATGTTCCAATCTTCGCTCGATGACCGCACTTGCATAGTGGACGGTCAGTCCATGCAGGAACTCCAACTCCCGTATTCCTTGATGAGCTCATTTGCAGGTGTTTCTGTTTGAGTTACATGTTATGTTGAGCAGGACCCGTTGCCTTTATAGATGAAATAGGCCATTGGACTACATGGTCCTTGGATGCCCTGTGTGGTGATGTGAAAAGCATAGGCCTCCCTTTGCTTGTTGCTTTATGTTTGCTCAGAGGAGACATGCATGCAGAAAAAGAAAGCCATTGATGCAGTGATGCAGTTAAGCAGCAATGATGAATCGATGCGGTGACACAGTGCATGCAGACACACAACGATTGATGCTCCTCGGATGCTCTGCTTTTGCTTTTATGCAGTGATGCATTGATGCAGTGATTGTGACCCTTGCCTGCAAAGTCATTGATGCAGTGATTGTGGACCAACCCTGCCTGCAATAATTGTTGTTTTCGTAGACGCTTTGGGGCATTGGATGCTCTGCGTAGTCCTGTAGGTCTTGTTGTTTGAGTATGACGGAGAACCGAATGATGAAAGTAAAAGAACCCGGCATAAACATTGTTACTTTGCATGCAACATACATAGCTTCGATGTGAACAATGGCGTGTTTGCAACATAGAAGCCTTCGTGGTCGAAACTGTGGCATAGGATGCTCTGCTTGATCTATCGTGAAAGTGGGCCTGCCCTGCCTACAATAATTGTGTTTGTGGCAGCCAATGCATTAAAAGGGCTGCAGTGTTTGCAGAGAAGCTTTCGGCCATTGGATGCTCTGTGACTTAGGAAAAAGGTGGGCAGGAAAAATTAGATTGATGGCAGTACACAAGGGAGGGACAATGAAATGGTGAAAGCGAAAGAACGTAAACAGTTTTACTTAGCATGCAACATACAATAGAGTACAAGGGAACAATGGCGTGTTCCATGCACATAACGACCAACCTACTTATGCATGGATTTAATCCTAACACGCCTTAGGTAATTTAAATTGCCTTACACCGAGCATATTACACAATGCACTTCTAAGTGCCACGACGACGGAGCCGGGCAACACGACGCAAATCAAGTTCCTCCTCAGTCATCTTAAGTCCTATTTCACGTTCCGGGAGAGATTGCATCGTCGTCCGGCGTCCAAGGCTGTGGTGCACGGACCCTGGGCCTCCCAACTGGCAACCTGGACCACATCCATAGCTGCAGCAAGTAGACACAACCACCAAGAGAGGACCTCGGCTTGGTACGCCTGCAAGCCTCACAAAGCTGCCGGTACAAGAAGGCAAGGACCGCCGACCCCCAACTGAACTAACCAGCAGCATCCCAGTCAAGCAGGCAAGGGAGGTACATCCACGACACGGCATCTCCTGTGCCGTCAGGAAAGAGCACGGTCCCAAACATGTGCATGACCCATGCCCGAGCGTGGTAAGTCACCGTCGCATCATCAGCACCCACAGGACACGTACCAAACCGTGCCCGAAGCCAGGACAAAGGGACACCAGCTGAACGCCCTCTCTTCCCAGCCTCAGGCAACGGTGGCTCCTCCCCCAAAAACTCAGCCACACGTGCCCGCCAACCCGCACTGTCACACCTCCCAGTGGCTGGCTCTCCTCTGATAGGCAACGCAAGCATCATAGCAACATCCTGCAAGGTGACAGTCATCTCACCACAAGGTAGGTGGAAGGTGTGCGTCTCCGGCCTCCATCTATCAACAAGGGCCGTAAGTGCTGGCCCATTCAAAGGAGGCATGCCGCGGGCAACGACGTTCGCCACACCCGCAAGCTGAGCCCGAGCAAGAAGCGGAGTGTAGCGCGTGTCGTACTGCATCACCGTGTGCCCATCGTGACCGCGAGGGCGTAGAAGCGGAAGGACCTGCATACATGTAAAATAGAAGTGTTACTATCACATAGAAATGTTGCAATGTCGAAAACGGTGACAAAGAAAGTAAACATATGTACCTGACCCTCCTCGATCAGACGTGCACGGTGCTTGTTCTCGTAGAACTCGTCAAGCAAGAGAGGCCGCGCCATCCTGTTCACGAAACAACAATGTTAATAACAATTGCAAAATTACAAGCTTTATGAAACAAAAATAATGGACATAACATATACAAAAAATTAACATATGATAAACAAAAAGAAATGACAAGTGAAGCAATGAACAATGCAATGACTACCTAACCAAATTTGCAAGTTTTCCAATTGTGCCCACTCCCATGGCACTTGCCACATCGCTTCTCTTGTGGATCTTCAAAGAATGCAGCACCTTTTCTGTTCTTCTTAGATGGCTTAATCCGGTCCATGTCCATAGTGAAACGTACCCTCCTCTTCGGACCCTTCGTAGCAACTAGGTGGTCCGGATCAGCCATATATCGTGGCCCATGATATGGTGCCCATTGATCCTCATCAAGGAATGGCTCGAACCGTGGTGACCATGTGTCAACCATTGCTTGGACTGACAAATATTGAGGGATCCGACCGCCACCGTCATAAGCTACACCTCGAGCCCTACATGCCGCTGCCATATGGCCACAAGGGTAATGTAGCAACTGAGGCACTCCACATGTGCATGTGTTTCTTGTGATCACCACCTTGAACTTTCGAGCACCACGATGTTCACCGCCGGCGGTGGTTCCACCACCTTCCATTACTTCATAATTACACGTGTCAAAATCAAAGCATGTGGCCTTCATGTCACTAGCTCCATTCAAAGACTTGGCAACCTCTACTGTCAATCTAGGTGCCCATTTCTCCCTCATCCCCAAAATAACATTCGCCTCCTTCAACCGAGAAACAAACCACTCCGTTGTTTTGTAAAATGTGAACGATGCAATAGCAGTCAGCGGCAACGCCCAAACGCCCCTCAACAAACTGTTGTATATTTCAGCCATGTTGCTAGTCATGAATCCGCATCGTGCACCACCGACATCATATGCAAGCGACCACTTCTCCCTTTGTTCGTATATACCATCTAGGAATTGCCTTCCTGCGTCAGTGGTCCTTGTCTTCAATGCATCAAAGCGCTCTTTGAAAATGCCACGTTCAGTTTGCCGGCAAACATCCTCAAAGGCTTTGAAGTTGGCTTTTATATGATCAATCCTTAGCAAATTCTGGGCTAGATGCCGTGTACACCATCGATGATGTACACGACCATACCCCGGCAATTCCTCTTGCACCGCATTAAGTATTCCAGCATGTCTATCGGAGATGACACAAATGTCACGCCCGGGACCAACAACCACTTTCCTAACAATTTTTAGGAACCATCCCCAGCTTGAGGTTGTTTCTTTCTCAACAATTGCGAATGCCAAAGGAACAAGCTGCCGGTTAGCATCCATAGCGATGGCAATAAGCATGGTGCTCTGATATTTCCCAGTCAGGAACGTGCTATCAATAGAAATCACAGGCTGACAATGTTTGAATGCCTCAACGCTTTGGCCAAAAGACCAATATGCTCGGAAGAAAATCTCCTTTCCATCCGATGTCCTTAGTTGGGGCTTAGGGACATACTCGAAATGCATGCCCGGGTTCTTGGCTTTCATGGCATGCAACATTGCAGGCAGGCGCTCATATGCTTCTGCCCAATCACCGTAGCATGTCTTCTAAGCGCGTTGCTTTGCCCGCCAAGCTTTCCCGTATTTAATACGGTACCTCCATTTCAAACGGACCATCTCAATCAGGGAAGCCACTGGCATCGTTGGAGCATGCTTTATGATATTGACAAGTCTCTGAGCAATAAATTTGGAGCTCAGCTGTGGGTGGCTGTCATCCGGGTTGTCAGAACCACAAGTGTGAGGCTGCACCACACTTGTAATCTTCCACTTATCATGACGAGTCGTCCGAGCGCGTACTGTCCAAGGGCAGCCACGCTTGCACACAACAATGAACCGTCGCTGCTTGTGAGAATGCTTCACACTATGAGCACGGCAGTGCAACACTGAGTACTCATTCAACCACATCTTCATTGACTCCATATCCTGAAAGATAATACCCTTCTGAATTATTTCAGCTGATTATACCCGTGGCACAACATTCTCGGTCTCCTCTCCATCAGCAACAGCTCTATGACCCTGGCTCAAATCACGACAATCAGGCACCAATGGATCGCGGTCCGTAATCACTTGCCTCAACATTTCCTTCTCCCATTCAGACAAATCACTGATAGGGCGATCATTATCTGAATCCTCCGCTCTATCCTCCTCATAATTTGTATTATCTCCAAAAACCGGCACATCAACCAGATCGGTAGCAACACCATAGTTAACTTCATTAGGTGCCACTTGAGGGACCGTTTCAATGTCCGGCAGAGTTTTATCCCTACGATCATCACCACAATTCGGGACGATCTCAGGCATTTGGTCTCCAACCGAATCAGTCATCACTACGGTTGCTGCAGAATTCCGTGCCAAACCGTCATGCACACTTGCTTGTGATGGCTGGGTTAGGTCAATTTCTACTTCATTCGAACAACCAATACCTACGCTTCCATCCACCACTACCTTCCGAACCACCAAATCTAAAGCTCGAACTTCTGAATTCATAACAATCTCAACATATGCTTGCCATTCCTTCTCACTACCCACTGGAGCCATTATCTTCATGCGTGGCCCATTCGACGAACCCACATCAATTCTTCCTTCAAAATCCAACTTAACACCCTCCTCAATCCATCCCAAACGTTGCCTCACTCGAGATGCAACAATACATAAAGTTGGGGTCTCAACAAAAAGAAGCACATTCTCTCTCATGCCAACAGAATCAACACTACCATCCTCAGTCCTCACAATTGAACCACCGTGGTGCACTCTCACACATTTAGCCATCTACATCCATTTCAACAAAAAAAAGACATTTCTCAATTTAGCATTCTTCATATCAAATTAAACAAAAACAATGCCCGACCAATTTTTCTAATGCACAACACATCCTATTCATTTACAACTACCTCCTATCACCCTAAACCCTAAAATCAACAAATAAGCACCAAGAAACCTACATTTTTCACTAATTCAACCATACTAGACTATGTCATTAACATACCTACTAAGAATTCATTGCTACCAATGAAACCAATTACAACCGGAGCATCCAAACATCAATATATCAACCACATTACGCTTACAATTGTAAATCTAACAAAGAAACCAATCAAATTGGCCAATTTCATCCTCAAACCCTAGGGTTAGGGTTACACGAAATTGGAGAGATACAAGTATTTCTATTGGACGAAATTCAAGGAGGCGGAGGAGATTACCTTGGGGAACCGATTTCTCCGAAAGATTTGGCCTCAAAGCATGCTAAATTGCGGGATTTGGAGGAGGGGATGGAATGGGGGAGAGAGAGAGAGGCGCGCGGCCTCTGTTCTTCAGCCGGCTCGAGTGAGGGAAGGGAGAAGAGAGGAAGGAAGAAAGAAAGCCCGCGGGAGTTTTGTGCCCGGGGGTGGGCGCCAAAGGATGCGGCGCTCACCCCTGGGCGTCGAAGGACCTGGCGCTCACCCTCTGCCAGGTCACCAAAACGGTCGCGTGCGGGCCAGCTGACATGGCAGGGGTGAGCGCCAATATGTTCGGCGCCCAGATGTTAAACCTGAGCGCCAAATAACACGGCGCTCAGAAAAGGATCCATTCTTGGACATATTTTCTTCAGGGGTCTATTTGTGAAAAACTTTTTCAAAAAGGGCCAAAATGTAAAAATTTGGGTGGTCCAAGCCACACCCGCACTTTTAGGCAGCCTCACCACTCGGCCCGGCTAGAGATACCGTTATTTGTCACACCTACTCTTAGATATTCAGCCCATGAGAAGATTCGCAATCCATTTGCCCACCGCAAATACAGGGCCCAACCTATCGTCCTCGGCTAGCGGCCCAACCTGCAACTCTGGAGCCGGCTCTTGGCTGACACGACAATGCTCAGTCTGAGCTTTGGCTACTGATTATTTCTGCTGCTTTCTGAATTTCCAGTTGCACTGGATCGCAATGCGTTTGAAAATCTTCGGGGAAGAATGACAAGTGAAAAGTACGGGTGTGACAGACATTTAACTGAAGAGTTATTTGAATTGAAGTGCTGAATATGGAAGCAAAACCCTGAAGATGAGTTCAGTGTCTGCCCTGTCTGAATTTTTCAAAATGTGCATAAGGCACACTATACCTGGGGATTTAGTCTAGTGGTAAGATATTCGCTTAGGGAGCGAAAGGTCCCGAGTTCAATTCTCGGAATCCCCATTCCCAAGTCCTTTTGCCATTTTGATGCTAGGAGCAGATAGTCATGGATGATGTTCAGAACTTCAGATAATGACAATGCAATCTGAGCCACATTCAGATTCTGAGGATAAGGTGTAGGCCACAGCCTCACAAGGAACCAACCTCTATAACATTTTCAAGGTGGTTGACATATTCAGTTCAGTGCTGTTTTGTTGAACCTACTGATCGAGTGCATACTAAGTAGCAACATAGAAGCACAAAGGAGAATTTAGTTCGTCAGATACAACTGTGGTACCGTATTTTGTCAGATCAGTAACCGCATAGTACTCGACATGTAGCATTAGTAGTGGCACAATAGTGTTCGACCACCACTATAATTGACCACTTTAGTAGTCTACAATCTTTATTTATGCTTCCCTCTATTAACTTACGTTTATAGATCATACATGATTCAACAGAATTTAGTAGAACTTACTGAGTAAAATGAAGTATTGGTAATTCCCTCTTATTCTAAAGAGAGCAGTTTTACGGTCCAAAATAATGGCCATTAGTTTTTCAAAACTTATGGCCATTAGTTTGATCCAACGGTCCATATTTAATTTCAAAAATCTACTACTAATAGCTATTAGTAAGGGTAATATCGGAAAATATCAAGTGTGATGGACTTGTAATAGAAATCTTGTTTTCATAAAGAAAATTAAATTTGTAATTTGATCAATTCGTGTTGTCCATCAATCTAGTTCATTATTATAGTTCCTAGGGTTAGCCTGTTAGAGTTGAATTATTTAGTTCATGATTATTAAACAATAAATAAATTAATAAATTAGTAGTAAAATTACTAATCTGCCCTCAAACTAATGGCTATTAGTTTCGGAGAACTAATGGCTATTATTTTGGACTGTAAAACTGCTCTCTGAAGATTGTGTGGCATGAAGGAACTAATGTGATGTTATGTGTACTTTATGTAGTTCTCTTTTCCGAGTTGCACACCTCCCTCTTTCTGGACCTGAACTGCATTGCTTCGTCAACTTGAACCTGCAACATTGTAACATCATCATGGAGTACTACATAAATCATAAATGTAACACTTAAATCTGCATTTACCGAACATAAAACCGAAAGTAAAGACTGTAAGTTTCAATCAACAATCTTGTCTGAAACTTTTCAGATATGCATAAATATATCTGCGGATATAGTCTAATGGTAAAATATTCTAGTGGGCAGTGAAATTAACGGTCCCCACTTCATTCTCAGAATCCCAAACCTGAAATGCTTTTGTGCAGGACAGTGGGCTGATTTTCTTGGATTATCTTCAGATGATGAGGATAATGTCTGAATTCTTGGACCACCTTCACATAGGGGCCACAAGGCATCTGACTTGCAAGTTGTACCTAACATGGTCAGTGACTTATGGGGGCAACAGTACAACCTTTGGCTCAAGGAGTCGCATTGAAATGTAAGACATGCTGCAAGGTTTCATCACTAGAAGTTATAGAATGGCAGTCAGTATCAGCTGGCTAATGAAGTAATTCGAAACACTAAAATGGGGTTAGGATGGAGAGTAGAACTCTAATAAGCTATACGATGACGTGGGAAGAAGGCTTCGAGAACGTTACAGTCGCCCGTCCTCGAGTTAGGTCGATCGACAATCTTTCTGGCTGCCGAGCATTCCCGCGCCAGATTCCCCACTTCAGCTCCCGCCATCGTGCAGTGCCGGCGAGCGGCGGCGCTCGATCAACTGCCGGCTGCTGCTGATTTGGGACGTGGTAACTGGATCTGGAGGGGGAAAAGAAGCCCAAAGCCCAGGTAACTTATATCGATGTAAGAGCATCTCCAGCGGAGTTGCTAAAAACGAATTGCTAAAATTAAGTTTAGGTATAGGAGAGAGAAGATTTAGCAATCCAATTTGTTTTTGTCTCCAGTAGTATACGTAAAACTGAAGACCTATAAAGTTTTCTTTATATACCTTTAACTTCTAGGGGTTTTCTGTAAAACACCAAGACACATGAAAATTATGAAAAATTACATGTTTTCACGAGGGCGATTCTGAAAAACCTCATGGCCATGGCAAAATCACCGCCCGTGCGTCAATCTCCGGCCACCATTGCCCCCAAATCACATCGTTGCTCCATCTCCGGCCAGCACGTCACGCACGAGCCTCTTCCTCTCCGCCTCCTTCCGCCAAGAACCGACGAGCCGCGCCCCCTTAGCTCCTTTCGCCCCTCATTGCGCCTCGAGCAGATGGCACAGCAGGGCGGCACGGTAAGCCCAGAATCGACGGGCCACGCCCCTCGCGTGCTGTTATAGGCAGTGCGGTGGACCATGGCAGCCCTCGAGCCCTCGACAGAGGCACACGCTCACGCGAGGGCCGGGGATTGGTGGCGGAGCCAACCATAGCCGCTGTGCTATTAGCGGCCATCATGGTGAACGGAGGCGGGCCGAAAGCACCGGTGGGAGTAGGAGGGGCCGCGGTAAGGTGCTCGTGGCTGGCAATGGCGGCAGGATTTGGAAGGAAAGCGTGAGACGCGGCGGCGGAGAGGGACAACAGGGAGCCCGGAAATGTCCTGGGCTGGCGGTTGGCATTTCGCGCCAGCAGTTCATGAGTTTTAGTAATCCATGCTTCCATTGCTATATTTGAGTCTAGGAGAGAGAAATTTAAGCTATAGCCTAAAAATTTTAAGTATAGCAATCCATATAGATCATCTGTTGGAGCAGTTTTTTACCGATTTTAGACATTCAATTTAGCAATACTGTTGGAGATGCTCTAAGCCCAGCAAAACCAGTTAACAGCCTAAGATCCGAACACCAGTCACCTGCTTAGCCCATTCCAGCAGCAGAGCCCAGCATCGGAGGCTATGTGGACCCATTAGAAAGACCTGCCTTTGAGGCCCACACAGCAGAGCCCAGTCCATCAACAAAGTGCCGTTACCATCCGGAAAAGCGGCGACGAGCCGCCAGCAGCGGCTGCCAGCCGCCTCGCACTGGTCGGATGTGGCCGCGGCGGCGCGCGACGATGGGAGCTAGAAGGAGGGAATGATGCGGTAGCGCTGCGGCGGAGGAGGTCGTCGCGGAGCCTCTTACGCAAGGGGCCCGCAATGACTTCACCAGCTTGTTTTGTTTGGAGGTACGCAGTGCTGCACCACTCCGAATCTCTGATAGTTTAAGCATTGAATCAATGATAAGTGCATTTAAGATTCAGCACAGACGCTCTGGACAACCTCCTCATTGCAATAGCGGGTCTAATTTTTGCTCACATTAGTAGTTTATTTTTCCTGGGTAAATATTCACATTATATAGGAGCTAGAAAGATGAATAAATTGCTTTCTGGTTAGTCGCATCGGTGGGATTGCATTGGTATTTGTTTTTCAGAACTTTGGATCAAATCATAAGTGTCGTCACCCGATTGAATGGGGTGTTCGGCAGATATTTGGATCGTGGGAGCAACGTGGTTAGCGAGATCTATCTAAGAACACGCAGAGGGTTTATACTGGTTCAGGCCTCCCGAAAGATAAAAACCCTACGTCCAGTGCGATCTTCTATAATGTGGCAGCCTTTACGTTAGGGTTTCGCAAGGTGCCAGATAGATTTCCCCGTAGGGGTTACATGAATATTTATAGGCTAGTTACCGCCTATCAGAGTCTTTCCTAAACTACAATGTTCCTTCTCCGTATCCAACAAGGAGATCGTAACCTTCCCGTACACCATACCATGCAAGACAAGTCTTCGAAAAAGTCTTAAAATAGAGTTCGGAATATCTGGAAACTAGGGCTACGACATAAGCCCCTGAACATATCACTTGGCATCCTCATTTTCAGATGAAAATATGACGAATGATATGTTCTGCCGTCAACCTAGGATCCAGATGTACCGAGCTATCTTCATTCGTCAACTATCATCTTCGAAAAATAAGGTCTTCGGAATAAGTACCTTCGGAATTCCGAACACCAGAACCTTGGTCCATCTTCTCTTATTCTCTCCGAAGAATCTCCCAACAATAAAAGGGACCTTGACTTGACGAGTCAAAATTTGTCTTTACTATCTGACCAATCTGACAGAATCTTCAGCGATGTATCACCTCGTCTTCCTGTACTCTTGGAAACTTACAAAATAATTATTTTCCCACTTAACCTTTCGAGCAACAGAAACGCCGCCCCTCAAGGCTATAAATCCGGGGTCCGGCTACTCCAAACATCATCTTCTCCACTGGTTCCACCATGGGGCGCAAGAGATGCGTCAACCCTAGGTTTTCCCAGTGACTCAACACCAATTTCACCGGCGCATCCGGTTCTTCTTCCTCTGCTCCCTCCAGCGAGAGCCCGGCGACTAGCCCTCTTGAGCTTGCTGATCCATCAGCCCCTCCTCCTCCTCCTCCAACAGAGGCGGCGGATTACGGGCTTCCTCCTCTAAGCCCTCCTCCAAATCCAGCAAACATCATCGATCTGGAGGAGGACATCGACAATGAAGAATACGCAAGGCGTCTTCATGTGGCCCTGAACAAAGGGTCACGTGAAATCCCTGCCAACGCCGACATTGTCTCTATTGACGACTCCAGCGACGACGAGTCTGGCGATGACGACTCAATGGACATGGATGCTCCTGCAGATCCCAGCCCTGCAGGTTCTCCTGCTCCTGTTATTCCTCCGAATGACGATTCGGTTTTGCCTTCTACCGGGGTTGCAAACCCGGTCCATGACTCTAACATGGGGGGCACCCATATCTCCTCTCGTATGTCCCTCATCAACAGCGCAAGCAGTGGGGGCACAGAGAACATTTCCTCCGATGTCGTCGGAGCCACTTCTGAGGACGCTGATGAGCGGCGGAACTAGGGATACGAGATATCTCCGTGCTGCTCACACCTGAGCCCTGCGTCTCCCTTAACCTTGTCTTCAACCTTTCTGTTAGTGTCAGGTGCTTACTAAAGTTTCAGATGTAACTTAGATCTTGTAATAGGACCCTCAGATTAATGAATAGAAAGCTGCTTTCAATCCCAAATGTATATGTGTGTTTAATCTCATCTTCGTATTTTTACAATGCTTTATGTCTTCTGAGAATGTCTCTTCTATAAGTAAATCCTTCGGGAAATAACCTCTTCGCAATATGACTTCAATAATGGAATAATCCCTTCGGAGAATACCTTCTTCGGGAAATACTGCTTCAACAATTAACTCTCTTCGGAGAACAACTCTCTTCGGAGAATAAACTTCTTCATACAATAACAATATTCGGAGAATAACAATCTTCGGAGAATAACAATCTTCGGAGAGCAACAATCTTCGGAGAATGACATAATTTCCGGCGGCAAGAATTTTATGCACACTTAACGGAAATATTTCCAAATTTGCCATAACAAATCCCTCAAATCTTGGCAACAAAAACCGAATAACTTTCAAATTAATGGGAATATCGCGCGGAGTTGCGCTGTCAAGCGCATTTATCGGGCAGGGTTACCTTCTCTGAGAAGCCAAACGGTCGCGAGAACCCATAAAACCCAATCGCCACAGTTGTCTTCCTCATTCCTCATCACACTTGCTGCCGCTTAAACCCTAGCTTCCCTTCCTCCGCGCGCAAACTCTAGATTGATCCTCATGGCCTCCAATTCACCCGATAGGGCCGCCGCCGCTGCCCATCAGGATCCTGAGCAACAAGATGACTCCACCAGCTCCACCGGCTCCCCAACCAAAGCCCAACGGATGATGGCCACCGGCGAGATTCCGGAGTCCATTGATCACTGGAAGCCCGGGGAGATCGATGAAGCATACATCAAGGAGCTGCGGAAGACCGGGTGGATCTCAGATTTCGTCATCACCAAAGAGAACAAGGGCGAAATGTGCTTCAGCTTCGACACCACCGAAATTCCGGTATTTGAATCTCACATGATCTGCGGCTTCAATCTTCCACCCTCCAAATTTCTTGAGCGTGTTTGTAAGTTCTATAAGATAGAAGTTATCCATCTGAAACCCCAAGCCGTTGCCTTGTTAAGTCTTTTCTCCACCCTTTGTGAATGTTGGCTGGGTACTGCTCCTTCTCTTGACTTGTGGTGAGTTTACCATGAACCTTGCTACTATTCTTCCGGCTTAGTGGGTTGTGTGTCCTTCAATCGCCGAAGGAATATTATATATCCCCTTTTTGCTTATCGGCGATCTTGGAGCGGCTACCGGTGGAAGTACTTCCTCATGGACGACTCCGCCAAGCACGACATCAAAGGCAAAGGAGTGCTGCCTTATCACCAGGGATGGATCAAAGCTGCACCAGTCAGGGACGAGCGGCTCAAGCAGATGATCGCCAAAGTTACTGAGCTGGTCACCAAAGGACTGAAGGGTGAACACATTGTGGAGGAATATGTCCGTAGTAGGGATGGCAATTTCACCCATGGGTGTGGGCACCCGATGGGTTCCGACTCGATAGGTGTGGTCGTGGGTGTGATTTTTCACCCATGGATCTCACCCGCACCCGACCCGCGAAAAATGGGCGTGGGTGTGGGTTTTATTTATCACTCATGGGTGATCCGATGGCCACCCAAAATCGGCCCAAGATCACATGTTTCTCCAGACAACTCAATGTTTGTTACCAATTTGTAAATAGGCAATATGTCTAAAAGAGCATTGCTTACTTTTTTATAAGAACAGTTGTGTACACAAGTGAACATAGACTAATTGAACATGAACCGAGAGAAAAAAATGTTAAAGTGAATTTTTTTTCTCAAATATAGTTGGTAGTCTAAGTAATCGCAAACCCGATGGGCACCCGAGACCCACCCGAAATCCAATGGGTGTGGGTGTGGGTGACAAATTTCACCCATGGGTGTGAGCGTGGGTGTCATTTTTGTGACACCCCGGTGTCTCGAAAAGCTCTAAACATACCTCATATTCATTCTCATACATTATGCATGAAGTTTGTGTGTTTGAAGTGAGCTGGAATGATCAGATTATTTGAAGTTAAAGAAATAGTTCAAATCTTTTAATAGAAGCAAAAGTAACCCTTGTGAAGGAGTCCCGGATTTCAGAACAGAAGTTGGGCTTGATAAAGTTTCACCAATAGCAATGACCATTGCAGAAATTTCTGGAGAATTTACAGAATTTTATGAAAACTGTCAGACCTCTAACTAATTCAGTCCAGATTTAAAAGTAACTCTGTATGAAGTTTAGTAAATTTTAGTTCGTAATCTGGAAACCTTGTTGGCTCAGTAGCAGAGCTGTAACTTATCTTCATCTCTGTCACCACAGAAATCAGCATAATTTTTTAGACATAGTTTGCTATTTTAATTGAAGCGTGGAGCTAAGGAGTTTGTTCATTCAAAAAAAAAAAAAATACAGAAGGCCATAGGACCGCCTGTCAGCCACACTACCTCTTTTCTTTATTTCTCTGCCGTCCATGCTTACCACCGCTTAATCTCACGGTGGAGCAGTCTGCTGTGCCGGCTTGCTCTTTGATTTAAGCAAGAGCCTTCTTTCTTCTCTCTCTTGAAGCCTTGTTGTTCCTATCCAGTTTCTTCACAGCCTGCAACAGAAGAAGCTTGAGCCTGCTTCGTTCAGCTTCTCGTGCTGCTCTGGTTACCTGTCCACTGCCGGATTCCATCGGAACCATGGTCGCGTCGTCGAGCTTGTCCGCAGCTCATCGGCCTTCGTCTCCTAGTCCAGTTACCGAGCGAGCCACCACCACTCTGAGCTACGCAAGGGTTCCTCCCCAACTGCCGCCTTGAGCTCACCGTCGACCTGCATGAAGGGAGCTTCCGTTCCTGATTGCTGATGAGCACCGCCGTGACCTTGAGGCTTCTGGTCTATTCCCATATTTGTTTTGCTCTGTTTCCTTGCGACGTCAGATAGTACATGGTTGTAAAAGCAGGGCCATGGCAAGAGCTCGCTGTTTGTTGCGACTACAGTAAACAGCAGAGGAAAGCTAGTTAGCAATGTTATACTTACGTGTTCAGTTTTGCTGAAATCTTTCAAAAATCATACAGAAATGTATACATATCAGAAAAATGCAAGACCAATTTTGTTAGTTTTGTTACGCCCAGGTCTACCTAGGAAAAATGCTTACCATGCCAAATTAACTGTTATGATCTGTTAATAAGCTCAAATATAAGAACTGTTGTGTATGTAATCCTAGCCTTCCTGTAAGCCTAAAAATTATGAAACTTGGTGTTTGTGTCATGCTCTTATAGTAGAACATGCTGTAAAGGTTTCAATGTTAAAAGAGCATCCATAAATTCTGATTAAATTACTGGGGGGTTCCTTTCATGTTTGTGCAGTTCTAGTAATCATGTCGTGACCAGAAACCATGCCATCCTCTGCCAATCCACTTACATGTGTAATCTGTTATTTAAATTGCACTAGATAATCCTTACCTGGTCAAATCTCAATAATCAGTAGTGTTGTATCGTCCGCTCGGAGAACCTTATATAAAGTTTCTTCCTCAGAATGTATAGTCATCCCCTGCTTTGCAAGTATAGCAATCCCCTGTTTCACAGTATATAACAATTCTTTATTTTGCAATAAGCTTGAACCACCCATGTTTAATTAGTTGTTAAAAATCTTTCCCTTCACATCCCACAAAAGTGAGTTAGTTGCTTAATCATCAACATCAGAGTGCTCACCTAATTAGTTCGACAAAGCAGTAACCTCAACATCAGACACGCTTCTGATTCTTAATGAAGTTCAGTTTAATTCAGTTACTGTGAATGTTTGCCCTGTTTCATACTTAAGTCAAACATGTCACAATTAATTCATTCACCATGCATTCTCACTTTGCATCGCATCATTGCATATCGTCTAGGAATCAGGATTGACGTTCGAGGCGTAACAAGATGCAAATCGAGTTGGTGTAGCATGGAGATCCTGCTGGTATAGTCCAAGTCTCTAAGAATACTAACTCCTCTTCAAACCAAGGCAAGCCCCGGATCATACAACCCTTTTGAAAACTTTACTTTTCTAGAGATTATAATGTAGCGAGTCTATTGTGAGTGTTGCACATAGGTTTATAGGAGTTGAATGGAAATCCATTTGCATGTCCCAAATGACCTATGGTAAATAGTGTCCACACTAGTTCGCAATAGAAAATGCTATGCTTAAAGCTATGGATAGTATCGAATAGGATTTGATGACAACTAAAAGATGATTCCCCCTCAAAGATAATGATGAGAATGTTTTTGAACGGTTTAGACCGGGCAGGATGGAATATGCATGCACAGGTTGTAGCAACACATGGAGGTGTTGGCTACTGTAGCCCTGCCTAGTCGATTAAGGACCGATTCGTGAATGGCCCCTTAATCAAGTATTGAACAGTACCGAGTGCATACTAGTGCTATAGGAGCTAGTAAACTTAGTAGCCTGTACAGTGGCATCGTTGGTAGGTACCCAGTACACTGGTCGAAAGACACGCTGGGCGTAGTTGGGCAGGTTCAGGCTATGACGGTAGTGGGACGGCTGCCCAACTCATGAGACTGGACCCTGCCTTGTTGTTTACTGTCTTGTGAAAGGCTGTTGTATATGACTTTTGTGCATATACGTCGTGTACCTCGGGTTTTTGCCAGCTGGTATAAATCGATTGCAGTCGCTGTCCCTCGCAGTAATGAGTACCCGCTTGTGATCCGCGCCATTACGTAGCACACATATAAAAATGATGAATATGGATGAAGGTTATAGTGGTTGAAAGATAGTCTATTATGATATTTGGATCCTGCTCATGTTACCTGTTTTATTAATGCTTGAAAGTAGTTATGCTCACTTATCTTCTTGTTTAATAATGAAGATAAAAGATGGCTAAAAATTGATAGCAAGAATTAGCTATGCTTAAGTGCGAGTCCTTTGCAAATGAAACCCTCCTATGTCAGCCTTGCATGTCTAGAGTTATTTGACGGTTAAGCTTTGCTGAGTAATTAGTACTCAGGCTTTGTGCCATTGTGTTTTTCATTAGTACAGATGTTGAGCATCCCGAAGGCGTACTACCGTGGGACGTGCAAGTCCCCGAAGGATGGTCTGCCCAGTGGGAGTCCGATGTGCCGCCGCACTGATGCTTGTTGCTACAGTGATAATCAGGACGGGCTCGGATTATTACTCATGCTTAACGTGAGAGTTAAACTCTGATGTATCAAACGTGTTTTGAACTTGTCGTTTACGCTTCCGCTCTTCTGTAATATGTCCGTTGCACTCTGAACCTTTCTTGTAATAATAAATATGTAAATTGTATCGAAAGTGTTGGTATTATCTCGTGTCTGCTTAAACAGCACCGTGGGACAAAGATCCTGTGGATTGGACTGTTAGAGCTGGTATCAGAGTAGGTCCAAGATAATACGAACACTTTAACGCCGTATTTTGAAAACTACGACATACGGTGAGGAATACGTTAGTATTGCCCACATAAGGATGATTATTAGGTGGTGACAATGCTAACCCTGGGTTATGATTGTTTAAATTATGTATGCGTAACTACAGAAATGACCTTCAATGGGGTCTTGAGGTAAGTGATTGGCTCACTCGTGTTGGAGTTGTTACACGGGGCGATTCTTTTCCATGAATCGTATTGTGCGAAAATGATTTTGGTGGGTGACTCACTCGTGTTTGAGTTGTGACACGGGGCGATTCTTTTCCATGAATCGTATAAAATTTTGGTTTTATTTTCTTCTTCTTGATTTGATGATTGTTTCTGAAATGGATATCTTCTGCAGGTACACTAACACCGTTAGTGATCACAATTAGATTAACTTACGTGATGAGTGCGGGTCGTCACCGATAAACGTGCCGCTAAGTTCGGCAAAATATGCGTGTGTTGTGAGAAACGAAATTAGGTTACATAAACTTGTTGCATCGTGGCATTCTTAAGCTTCTAAACTAAAAGTTGCCCCATCTTGATCACTCACCTCTGTATGAAGTTGAAATTTACAAATTTGAAAGGAATCAAATTTGAAATGACCTATATCAGCCCCACTGTTGATCTGTCCTGATTGTCCTAAAAATTTGAAAATTCTTAACTCCTAATTACCTGTTCCACTGGGGCCTCATAAATATTTTCTGGAAAGATCTTGCAATTCTCTTTCATTCCCCGGTGGTCTCATGCGTTTCTGGTTCCTGGTGTGACCAGCAGAGTCGAAATACTGCAGCTGTGTTGATCTGTTTTTCTCTGCAGAATCTGTCTCTTTGAAAAATAATAAATCCAGTTATGCTTGGAGTTTGGCCAAGTTTAAGGCCTACCTGGAAAGCTATGAAAGTTCTTTACAACTTGGTGTCAATCATCTGTTATGACATTCTGTTATGTTGGTTGGAGTTTGGCCGATCATCTGTTGTACAGTCAAGACTGAATCTGATCAGTAGCACCCTTTCCAATTTTTGTTGCTCCTTGAAGCTGGAAAATGTGAAATAAAATGTTGTTGACCTCCTTACATGTATGTCATGTTGAGTAGCCCTTTTCATTCTGTTGAGGAAAAGATTTGACTTAATCAAACCTTGCACCTTGGATTGTTCACTTGAATTCTCCAATTCATGGTCCTGCCTTGATTCCCATGAAAAGTGCAAGTTCAGTTCAACCAAAAATTTCAGGACCATCTCTACACTTTCCATCCATAAGGAATTTTCTAGCTTCTCTCCAAGTTGAAATCTGGTACAACAGTTATATCAGGATCCCTGATTGCATCTAGTCATGCTGAATGGCCATAACTCCTTTAACAAACCTTTGATTCATTTATGTTGTTCACTTACAAAAATATTTTGATGTCTTACAACACGGGACATTCCTTGTAATAATTTTATAACAATATCATATTGGATTGTCTGGTGGTAGAGTTCCCATTTCCTTGAGTTGATCTGCCGTGTGCCAATTAACCATACCATTCCCATCCTTTCTAGTCTAATTTCAGTGAGCATCCATCAGTTATGTTCCAAGTTATAAAAAAAAAATCCTTAATTAGGTGCATTGTTATCAGTTTGTTGTGACTTATCTTACATTGTTGTGCTCCACCGTTTGTTTGCCCACTCCCTGGATGGTGCACAAACAGCATTACTGAGCCTCGCATCCATCTGGACAATAACCTTTGAGACCTGAAACTCCTGTTCTGATCTTTAGAAAAATTTGTATAAATACATGCTTGAAAAATTTCTGAGATATCTACTATATTTGTTCACAACTTGTTTCATGGATCTGCCCTGAAAATTCCCAAAACCTGTCTCAACCTGTACTGCGTAGCTGGACAGATTGTCCATTGAGCCAACTTTCTGCAACCTTCTTGCAAACATTTGGAACTTGCCTCCTGCTTCTTTTGTTAAGGGAAGGATTTCATTCTTCTTGAGAAGATAATCCTTATGACCCATTGTCCAGGAACATTATTCCACATCCTTCCGAATTTGTTTATACTCTATTGGCACCCACGCATCAAATATGCTAGAATACTTTCAGAATAATCTGTTGCTGCCTTACTGTACTGTGTCGTATTCTGCCTTTCAATTGAGGCTTAAGTCTGTTTCTCTGTCCGTTGTGCTCAATCATCTTTGTCAGAAAGCCAACATTCTATATTCACTATTCTTGCCAGTCATCTCATCTGATCACCACTAAGTTTGTTGGCCTGCGTATCCCCACAAAGTCCTTTTGTTGATTCTGCACACATCTCCTATTTTTGCCATGAGCACCAATGATCGTTTATTGGGGTTAACTTTTCTATCCCAATTTTCTCTTGGCTATGATATCATTCAGAACCAAACTTTGCCAATATACTAGTGGAAGGCTTGTATTGCTTCCTGCTTGCTACCTAGACATTCTGCACCCTCTTGCTGAATTTTCTTTTGTTGCTACCTAGACATCGTCTGCTTAGGCCATGCTCACAGCAGGAACCACCAGTCAGCTAAACAGTCCCAGCTCAAAATAGTCCAACAGACTAGTAGATTCAGTCTTGTTGAACCAATACCCAACACAAGCAAAACAGAGTATAGAAACAGAGACCTGACTTACAAAGGGTAATCTAAAACATAGAGAGTCCCTTCCATCGTGCTCTTATGCATAATGATCATAGTAGGTGAACTCCAAAAGGAATCCAGCATACAAGACACGCCTAGCTACTATATCTTAGACTCAAAACCTTCCGGGCACCGACAGGCACTTGACCAGACTTAATACGTCCTTTGGAATCTCACACACCAGCATATCATGTATTTGTCACGCACATCAGGCCTCTTGATTGCATTGTACTAACCAAAGCAAATTCCTTTGGCTTTGTCTCTTGCTTCTGGTATGATATGGCTCCCATAAACTCCTGATGCAAAGTACAGTGTCAAAAGATATAAATTTCTCCGTTCTCCTCGATCTACTTTTCATCAAAAAGAGATGCACCAGGGATATATCAACAGTAATATTTGAATCATGACCATAACTTCTAGGTCAGTGCTCACTAAAATATATTTTTTTTCGAGACTAGGATCAGCTTCAGATCTTCCATATCTATGAGAAATTATTCGTGATTATCTGGGTAATATAAAAGAAGCCAAATCCTTGGTATTTGTCCCGGTCAAAACACTTGATTCATTTTGGCCTCTGTTCGGTTGCTTCCATCATGAAAGCCAGAATTGATCAACATCCTCCTGATTTTAGTTTATTTTATTTTATTTTTTTTTCTCTTTTGAGAATATTTCAAAATCTGGCACTATTTCCATGTCAATGTCCCTCCTGGCTCAAGGCCCAACATAATTTCACCAATATCATCAAAGAAGTACTGTAACTCAGGCAGTTAGACTAACCAGTGCTTATATGACTAGTTATTGCTAGTTATGTTTCACAAAAGTTTCAACTAGTCCTTCCCTTCATGTTAACAAAAGCCTACAAAGCCTAACTTTTGATTTTCTGAATCAGATACCCTGCCATTAACAACCAATGTCATGTGCTTGATCGATCTGAAGCCAAAGGCTTGCCAACTAGTTTTTCAAGTACAGTAATGGAGAGCAATCATGGAACAAGCAACCTGGGAGCACGATATATGATATTCTGATATCAGTTTATTCCAAACTTCTGACTATGACTCAAATTAAAGTTCCATCAGTTCCTCGAGGTTCTTTCCGTCAGTGAATCTCGGGACGAGATTCCTTTAAGGGGGGAGGGCTGTGACACCCCGGTGTCTCGAAAAGCTCTAAACATACCTCATATTCATTCTCATACATTATGCATGAAGTTTGTGTATTTGAAGTGAGCTGGAATGATCAGATTATTTGAAGTTAAAGAAATAGTTCAAATCTTTTAATAGAAGCAAAAGTAACCCTTGTGAAGGAGTCCCAGATTTCAGAACAGAAGTTGGGCTTGATAAAGTTTCACCAATAGCAATGACCATTGCAGAAATTTCTGGAGAATTTACAGAATTTTATGAAAACTGTCAGACCTCTAACTAATTCAGTCCAGATTTAAAAGTAACTCTGTATGAAGTTTAGTAAATTTTAGTTCGTAATCTGGAAACCTTGTTGGCTCAGTAGCAGAGCTGTAACTTATCTTCATCTCTGTCACCACAGAAATCAGCATAATTTTTTAGACATAGTTTGCTATTTTAATTGAAGCGTGGAGCTAAGGAGTTTGTTCATTCAAAAAAAAAAATAAATACAGAAGGCCATAGGACCGCCTGTCAGCCACACTACCTCTTTTCTTTATTTCTCTGCCGTCCATGCTTACCACCGCTTAATCTCACGGTGGAGCAGTCTGCTGTGCCGGCTTGCTCTTTGATTTAAGCAAGAGCCTTCTTTCTTCTCTCTCTTGAAGCCTTGTTGTTCCTATCCAGTTTCTTCACAGCCTGCAACAGAAGAAGCTTGAGCCTGCTTCGTTCAGCTTCTCGTGCTGCTCTGGTTACCTGTCCACTGCCGGATTCCATCGGAACCATGGTCGCGCCGTCGAGCTTGTCCGCAGCTCATCGGCCTTCGTCTCCTAGTCCAGTTACCGAGCGAGCCACCACCACTCTGAGCTGCGCAAGGGTTCCTCCCCAACTGCCGCCTTGAGCTCACCGTCGACCTGCATGAAGGGAGCTTCCGTTGCTGATTGCTGGTGAGCACCGCCGTGACCTTGAGGCTTCTGGTCTATTCCCATATTTGTTTTGCTCTGTTTCCTTGCGACGTCAGATAGTACATGGTTGTAAAAGCAGGGCCATGGCAAGAGCTCGCTGTTTGTTGCGACTACAGTAAACAGCAGAGGAAAGCTAGTTAGCAATGTTATACTTACGTGTTCAGTTTTGCTGAAATCTTTCAAAAATCATACAGAAATGTATACATATCAGAAAAATGCAAGACCAATTTTGTTAGTTTTGTTACGCCCAGGTCTACCTAGGAAAAATGCTTTCCATGCCAAATTAACTGTTATGATCTGTTAATAAGCTCAAATATAAGAACTGTTGTGTATGTAATCCTAGCCTTCCTGTAAGCCTAAAAATTATGAAACTTGGTGTTTGTGTCATGCTCTTATAGTAGAACATGCTGTAAAGGTTTCAATGTTAAAAGAGCATCCATAAATTCTGATTAAATTACTGGGGGGTTCCTTTCATGTTTGTGCAGTTCTAGTAATCATGTCGTGACCAGAAACCATGCCATCCTCTGCCAATCCACTTACATGTGTAATCTGTTATTTAAATTGCACTAGATAATCCTTACCTGGTCAAATCTCAATAATCAGTAGTGTTGTATCGTCAGCTCGGAGAACCTTATATAAAGTTTCTTCCTCAGAATGTATAGTCATCCCCTGCTTTGCAAGTATAGCAATCCCCTGTTTCACAGTATATAACAATTCTTTATTTTGCAATAAGCTTGAACCACCCATGTTTAATTAGTTGTTAAAAATCTTTCCCTTCACATCCCACAAAAGTGAGTTAGTTGCTTAATCATCAACATCAGAGTGCTCACCTAATTAGTTCGATAAAGCAGTAACCTCAACATCAGACACGCTTCTGATTCTTAATGAAGTTCAGTTTAATTCAGTTACTGTGAATGTTTGCCCTGTTTCATGCTTAAGTCAAACATGTCACAATTAATTCATTCACCATGCATTCTCACTTTGCATCGCATCATTGCATATCGTCTAGGAATCAGGATTGACGTTCGAGGCGTAACAAGATGCAAATCGAGTTGGTGTAGCATGGAGATCCTGCTGGTATAGTCCAAGTCTCTAAGAATACTAACTCCTCTTCAAACCAAGGCAAGCCCCGGATCATACAACCCTTTTGAAAACTTTACTTTTCTAGAGATTATAATGTAGCGAGTCTATTGTGAGTGTTGCACATAGGTTTATAGGAGTTGAATGGAAATCCATTTGCATGTCCCAAATGACCTATGGTAAATAGTGTCCACACTAGTTTGCAATAGAAAATGCTATGCTTAAAGCTATGGATAGTATCGAATAGGATTTGATGACAACTAAAAGATGATTCCCCCTCAAAGATAATGATGAGAATGTTTTTGAACGGTTTAGACCGGGCAGGATGGAATATGCATGCACAGGTTGTAGCAACACATGGAGGTGTTGGCTACTGTAGCCCTGCCTAGTCGATTAAGGACCGATTCGTGAATGGCCCCTTGATCAAGTATTGAACAGTACCGAGTGCATACTAGTGCTATGGGAGCTAGTAAACTTAGTAGCCTGTACAGTGGCATCGTTGGTAGGTACCCAGTACACTGGTCGAAAGACACGCTGGGCGTAGTTGGGCAGGTTCAGGCTATGACGGTAGTGGGACGGCTGCCCAACTCGTGAGACTGGACCCTGCCTTGTTGTTTACTGTCTTGTGAAAGGCTGTCGTATATGACTTTTGTGCATATACGTCGTGTACCTCGGGTTTTTGCCAGCTGGTATAAATCGATTGCAGTCGCTGTCCCTCGCAGTAATGAGTACCCGCTTGTGATCCGCGCCATTATGTAGCACACATATAAAAATGATGAATATGGATGAAGGTTATAGTGGTTGAAAGATAGTCTATTATGATATTTGGATCCTGCTCATGTTACCTGTTTTATTAATGCTTGAAAGTAGTTATGCTCACTTATCTTCTTGTTTAATAATGAAGATAAAAGATGGCTAAAAATTGATAGCAAGAATTAGCTATGCTTAAGTGCGAGTCCTTTGCAAATGAAACCCTCCTATGTCAGCCTTGCATGTCTAGAGTTATTTGACGGTTAAGCCTTGCTGAGTAATTAGTACTCAGGCTTTGTGCCATTGTGTTTTTCATTAGTACAGATGTTGAGCTTCCCGAAGGCGTACTACCGTGGGACGTGCAAGTCCCCGAAGGATGGTCTGCCCAGTGGGAGTCCGATGTGCCGCCGCAGTGATGCTTGTTGCTACAGTGATAATCCGGACGGGCTCGGATTATTACTCATGCTTAACGTGAGAGTTAAACTCTGATGTATCAAACGTGTTTTGAATTTGTCCGTTGCACTCTGAACCTTTCTTGTAATAATAAATATGTAAATTGTATCGAAAGTGTTGGTATTATCTCGTGTCTGCTTAAACAGCACCGTGGGACAAAGATCCTGTGGATCGGACTGTTAGAGCTGGTATCAGAGCAGGTCCAAGATAATACGAACACTTTAACGCCGTATTTTGAAAACTACGACATACGGTGAGGAATACGTTAGTATTGCCCACATAAGGATGATTATTAGGTGGTGACAATGCTAACCCTGGGTTATGATTGTTTAAATTATGTATGCGTAACTACAGAAATGACCTTCAATGGGGTCTTGAGGTAAGTGATTGGCTCACTCGTGTTGGAGTTGTTACACGGGGCGATTCTTTTCCATGAATCGTATTGTGCGAAAATGATTTTGGTGGGTGACTCACTCGTGTTTGAGTTGTGACACGGGGCGATTCTTTTCCATGAATCGTATAAAATTTTGGTTTTATTTTCTTCTTCTTGATTTGATGATTGTTTCTGAAATAGATATCTTCTGTAGGTACACTAACACCGTTAGTGATCACAATTAGACTAACTTACGTGATGAGTGCGGGTCGTCACCGATAAACGTGCCGCTAAGTTCGGCAAAATATGCGTGTGTTGTGAGAAACGAAATTAGGTTACATAAACTTGTTGCATCGTGGCATTCTTAAGCTTCTAAACTAAAAGTTGCCCCATCTTGATCACTCACCTCTGTATGAAGTTGAAATTTACAAATTTGAAAGGAATCAAATTTGAAATGACCTATATCAGCCCCACTGTTGATCTGTCCTGATTGTCCTAAAAATTTGAAAATTCTTAACTCCTAATTACCTGTTCCACTGGGGCCTCATAAATATTTTCTGGAAAGATCTTGCAATTCTCTTTCATTCCCCGGTGGTCTCATGCGTTTCTGGTTCCTGGTGTGACCAGCAGAGTCGAAATACTGCAGCTGTGTTGATCTGTTTTTCTCTGCAGAATCTGTCTCTTTGAAAAATAATAAATCCAGTTATGCTTGGAGTTTGGCCAAGTTTAAGGCCTACCTGGAAAGCTATGAAAGTTCTTTACAACTTGGTGTCAATCATCTGTTATGACATTCTATTATGTTGGTTGGAGTTTGGCCGATCCTCTGTTGTACAGTCAAGACTGAATCTGATCAGTAGCACCCTTTCCAATTTTTGTTGCTCCTTGAAGCTGGAAAATGTGAAATAAAATGTTGTTGACCTCCTTACATGTATGTCATGTTGAGTAGCCCTTTTCATTCTGTTGAGGAAAAGATTTGACTTAATCAAACCTTGCACCTTGGATTGTTCACTTGAATTCTCCAATTCATGGTCCTGCCTTGATTCCCATGAAAAGTGCAAGTTCAGTTCAACCAAAAATTTCAGGACCATCTCTACACTTTCCATCCATAAGGAATTTTCTAGCTTCTCTCCAAGTTGAAATCTGGTACAACAGTTATATCAGGATCCCTGATTGCATCTAGTCATGCTGAATGGCCATAACTCCTTTAACAAACCTTTGATTCATTTATGTTGTTCACTTACAAAAATATTTTGATGTCTTACAACACGGGACATTCCTTGTAATAATTTTATAACAATATCATATTGGATTGTCTGGTGGTAGAGTTCCCATTTCCTTGAGTTGATCTGCCGTGTGCCAATTAACCATACTATTCCCATCCTTTCTAGTCTAATTTCAGTGAGCATCCATCAGTTATGTTCCAAGTTATAAAAAAAAAATCCTTAATTAGGTGCATTGTTATCAGTTTGTTGTGACTTATCTTACATTGTTGTGCTCCACCGTTTGTTTGCCCACTCCCTGGATGGTGCACAAACAGCATTACTGAGCCTCGCATCCATCTGGACAATAACCTTTGAGACCTGAAACTCCTGTTCTGATCTTTAGAAAAATTTGTATAAATACATGCTTGAAAAATTTCTGAGATATCTACTATATTTGTTCACAACTTGTTTCATGGATCTGCCCTGAAAATTCCCAAAACCTGTCTCAACCTGTACTGCGTAGCTGGACAGATTGTCCATTGAGCCAACTTTCTGCAACCTTCTTGCAAACATTTGGAACTTGCCTCCTGCTTCTTTTGTTAAGGGAAGGATTTCATTCTTCTTGAGAAGATAATCCTTATGACCCATTGTCCAGGAACATTATTCCACATCCTTCCGAATTTGTTTATACTCTGTTGGCACCCACGCATCAAATATGCTAGAATACTTTCAGAATAATCTGTTGCTGCCTTACTGTACTGTGTCGTATTCTACCTTTCAATTGAGGCTTAAGTCTGTTTCTCTGTCCGTTGTGCTCAATCATCTTTGTCAGAAAGCCAACATTCTATATTCACTATTCTTGCCAGTCATCTCATCTGATCACCACTAAGTTTGTTGGCCTGCGTATCCCCACAAAGTCCTTTTGTTGATTCTGCACACATCTCCTATTTTTGCCATGAGCACCAATGATTGTTTATTAGGGTTAACTTTTCTATCCCAATTTTCTCTTGGCTATGATATCATTCAGAACCAAACTTTGCCAATAAACTGTGCCGCAGGTGCAGCCTCTTCGTCAGAGGAAGAGGAGAGGCCGAACCCCGCTGCTTGCTCCCGTGCCTCCTCCAGTAGAATCTCCACCAGAACTGCCAGCTACTCGAGGCACTGCTGATCCCGGCAACCAGGTACCTTTGTCAATTGTGTTTGGTACCCTCTTCAGCGGATTCTCGCACATTTCTCAAATTCGTGCATCCCAGGGTCAAAAGAAGCCAGGTGCCAAAAGGCGTCGGGTATTAGCTGGAGGATCTGAAGATGTGGCTGCCGGGTCTGAAGATGTGGATGTAGCCACAATAATTGTATCGTCGTTGCCGGCAGTCACATTGCCTTCGGGTCCTTCTTCTGGGCCCGCAATTTTTAGCAAGATCATGGCAGACGTTCAAGCTGCAAAAACTTGGACTCTGAAAACTTGCAGGTCTTATGGCTCCAAGGTTCGGGATCTTCAGAAGGAGAATGAACAGCTGAAACTAAAGCTTTCTGAAGCAGCCCCCAGCCCAGCATTGGCAGATAAAGAAGCCAAGATATCAGAGCTAGAAGCAGCTTTGGCCGGGGCCAACAAAGCCTTGGCTGACCTCAAGACAGCCCATGCTTCAGAAGTGAAGGCTCTGCAGGTCGCCAATGCTACCTTGACTACTTCGGTTGAGGGTAAGTACTTCTGCATTAATTCTTCATAGCCATCTTTTGATCAACAATCTCACTCTCAGATCTCTTCTTCTGCCAGGTTTGAAGGATAAGTCCAAGACTTTGGAGGAGAAGCTGGTGCTTAAAGGCAAGGAGGCAGAACTTCTTCAGCAGCAGGTGTCAACCCTCGAAGCTGAACAAAGCAAATTGAAGGTGGACAAGGATGATGCTGTGGAAGAAGGGTACGCTTGATGCATCTCGGGCAGTGCCTACACCATTGCCTTGTTTCATCATCACCATCCCAATCTGGACCTCGGCCTTCTGGATGTTGGCTTCATGTGTGATGCAGCTCAGCGTGACCTTCTGATGAATCAATCTAATGATGCCACTGAAGCCTTCGCGACTTCCTTGAAGCTGATCCCTGAAGCCGCTCCTGCTGAAGAAGAAGAATCTGCCGAAGATGAGGGGCCTGGTAATGACCAGGAATGATTTGGCTCTTCTGTAAAGAGCTTGTAATAAAAACAGTAGTTTTCTGTAATGATAGGGCGAAAGCCCAATTTTTTGAACAATGGGGCGAAGGCCCTTCTTTTGAACAATGCTTTAATGCTGTATGATCCCCCCTTGCTTTTCAGTACACAATTTTAAGTGTGTGCAGGAAAGTAGCAAATCAGTAAGACATGTAGATTGTCTTATTTTATGCACATTTTAAGTGTTTTGTTAATCGAACGTGCGACCTGTTTGGGGAGATCCAGCTTATAAACCCAAAATGGGACTAAGGGTCTCCCCCCAAACTTTTTTCACAAAGGGGCCATATAACTTATCAAACCATCATTGTGGCTAAGTCTTACGACACTTTGATGCCTGAAAAGGCTGTTCGTACCGCGCCTGTAAACCAAACGTGTGGCCAGGACAGCGACCAAACTTAGTAGACTAGCCGAAGGGCTTGGCCTTTGTGTCCGAAAGGACAAATTTCATAGGTCCGAAGGGACAATTTTATTTCAGCTGAACATTGCACTTTATTGATCTTACTTCAAAATCTTTACACATAGAACCGTCGTAACTGATCAGTATTCCAGGTTCCTGGCAATATGCCTCCATTGACTTCTGCTAAAACATATACTCCTAAACCAGCATCTTCGACAACCAAGAACGGACCTTCCCACGGAGAAGACAACTTATGCTTGTCTTTAGTGGTGATGTCTTTCTTGATGACCATATCTCCCACGCTTAAGGTTCTTCCAACCACCTTTCTCTGATACTGTTTCTTCAGCTTCTTCTGGTACTGCTTCACATGTTCTAATGCTGTATCACGCTCTTCTTCAAGCAATATCAGATAGACTTCTCGAGCATCAGGCTATGCATCTTCATAAAAATTTGTCACGCGATGAGCCCCCAGGTGTATCTCATGTGGCAACACTGCATCGGCACCATACACCAGATAGAATAGTGTATCTCTCGTTGCGCGGCTTGTTGATGTTCGGGCAGACCACAACACGGTTGGCAATTCTTCAATCCAATTCTTCCCCTTAGCAGACAGCTTGTCAAACACCCGTGTCTTCATACCACTCATGATGATGCCATTGGCTCTCTCAACTGCTCCATTGGTCTGCGCATGTGCCACCGAAGAGGTGGGATGTATGATCCCATGATCGGCACAGAATCTTTCAAACTTACTGCCCACAAATTGCCTTCCATTGTCGGAGATCAACTTCTTCGGAACTCCGAACCTTGTCACCAAGCTTCTCATGAACTTCACCGACGCCTCTTCGGTGATGCGCGTCACCGCTTCCGCTTCAATTCACTTCGTGAATGTGTCAATGGCCATGTACAAGAACTTGTATCCTCCTTTAGCCTTTGGAAAAGGTCCCAAAATATCTATACCCCAGATGGCAAACGGCCAAGACAGGGGTATGGTGTGTAATTCTTGGGCGTGCCGCGTGGTTTGCTTGTTGAAGAACTGGCAGTTGGCACATGTCTTGACCAGGTTGATCGCATCTTGCTTCGCCGTATTCCAATAAAACCCATGACGAAAAGCATTACCCATAAGGGAGCGGTATGCAGTGTGAGCACCGCAAATCCCCCCATGTATATCGTGCAGTAGCCTGGCTCCTTCTTCTTTGGACACACATCGTAGCAGAATCCCATTATGAGCTCTTCGGTACAACACTCCCTCAGTCATTACGTACAGCTTGGTCTTCCGAGCAATACGCTCTGTAGCAGCATAATCATCCGGGATAGGGTTGTTTTCTAAGAACTGGATGATCGGAATTCTCCAGTCTTCGACATGCCCTTCTCCCGAGTCGATCACCATCACATCCTCTTCGGGTGCAGTTTTCAACACCGAAGGCTTCGTGAGCTTCTCCAGAATCACATCATCGGGGACTGCAAATCGAGATGAGGCAATCCAAGCCAGGTGATCAGCATCCCGGTTATCTAAGCGCGGTATATATCGCACTTCGAATCCATCAAACCCTTTCTCAAGCTTCCGAACTTCCTGCAGATAGTCAGCCATCTTCTGATCCGAGCATTGGCACTCCTTCTGTACTTGTCTGGCGACCAATTGTGAATCCCCTTTCACAAGCAGCCGATCAATTCCAAGTGACCTTGCAATGCGTAGACCCGAGACTAGGCTTTCATATTCCGCGATGTTGTTCGTAGCTTGAAACAGCAACTGGATCGCATACTTCATGACTCTTCCTTCGGGTGAAACAAACACCACACCTGCACCGGCGCCCTTCAAGGTGAAGGAGCCGTCAAAGTACATGACCCAATGGGTAGGGTCAACTTGCTCTTCTCCTCCGTCATCAGTCCACTGAGCGATGAAATCTGCTAAGGCCTGACCCTTCACGGCTCTTCGCGGCACGAACTCAATTTCATACTGCCCTAGCTCGACAGCCCATTGTGCAATTTGCCCCACTGCATCCTTGCTATGCATGACAGTCTGCAGCGGTCGATCCGACACTACTTTAATGGGGTGAGCAAGGAAGTAGTGCTTCAACTTTCTTGACGTCATCAGGATGGCGTAGAGCAGCTTTTGCACCATCGGGTACCTTGTCTGAGCGTCCTTCAGAATCTCGCTGGCGAAGTACACCGCGCGTTGTCTGGTTTCACCTTCAACTTCTCTTTCCACCGTCAATACCGCACTGACCACAGCATCTGTTGCAGCAACGTACAAGAGCAGCGGCTCCTCAGGCTGCGGCGGTATCAGGGTAGGCATTTGCTTGAGATAAGCCTTCAACTCATGGAACGCCTTTTCTGCTTGATCATCCCAGTCAAAACCTTCCTTCTTCCTTAGCAACTCGAGATGAATCTGTTCAGCGCCGTCATCATGCCGGCCAGCTTCTGAACTTCTCTTCAGGTCTGGGGAGGCTTCAATTTCTCAATCGCCGTCATCTTGACTAGATTAGCGTCGATGCCACGTTCGGAGATCATGTATCCCAGGAGTTTACCCGAAGTAACTCCGAAGACACACTTCTTTGGATTAAGCTTCATCTTGTACTTTCGCAGATTGTCAAACGTCTGCTTCAAGTCATCGAGGAGATTCTCTTTCTTCTTGGTCTTGACAACGATGTCATCAATGTAGCTTCGATGTTCTTCCCGATCTGCTCCTCGAAGACAAGGTTCACACACTTTTGATATGTGCAACCTGCATTCTTCAGCCCGAAGGGCATGGTCACATAACAAAAGATTCCGAAGGGCGTGATGAACGCCGTCTTCTCTTGATCATCAACATTGAGACTAATTTGGTGATACCCAGAGTAAGCATCCAAAAAACTCAATAATTCACTAGTAGAAGTGGAGTCTACAATCTGATCTATCCTCGGAAGAGGGTACTCGTCTTTTGGATAAGCTTTATTCATGCTAGTGTAATCGACGCACATGCGCCACGAGCCATCAGGCTTCGGAACTAATACAGGATTGGCAAGCCATTCAGGATAGTCGACCGTTCTAATGAACCCGGCTTGAAGTAGCCTAGTCACTTCCTCATGTATGGCGTCGTGCTTATCTGGAGTATATCTTCTTTGCTTCTGCTTCACCGGTTTGAAAGCCGGATCGATCCCCAATTTGTGCTCGATCACCTCCCTGGGGATCCCGGGCATATCAGATGGTTTCCATGCAAACACGTCGATATTTTCCCGGAGGAAGGCTACGAGCGCGAGTTCCTATTTTTCGGGGAGGCCCCCGCCAACGTGCGTCGCCTTGGCAGGATCCGCGCGTCGCCTTGGCAGGATCCGCGTCACTGAGTCCAACCTCCTTCTTGTCGCCATCGCCTTCCTTCGCGGCTCCGTTAGGTGTCGGAGGTAACGCTGGGGTTAGGCTGTTCGGGGTCACCTGAAGAGAGGTGTTCTTATCCTTCGGAGTCTTCGATGTATCTCCCTTCTGAGCTTTGGCTTGAGGTTCCTCCTTCAGAGATTCGTCCTTGAAATGTCCGGCCAGCATGAGAGCATCGAGGTCGCACTTCACCGCCTCCGACTGATCCGCACCGAAGGTGATCACACCGTGTGGGCCAGGAATCTTCAGCTGGGCATACGCGAAGTGTGCTGCCGCCATGAACTTGAACAAGAAGGGCCTGCCTAGGATACAGTTGTAGGCAGAGTCAAAATCAGCAACTTCGAAGGTAAGGACCTCCGACCTCCTGTTCTCCTTGGGCCCCACAGTCACCTCCAGATGAACTTTCCCTAGGGGTCGAGATGACACCTCAGGAACTATCCCATGAAACGATCCTTCGACGGGAGTGAACATGGTGAGCGGCAGACCCATTCGCAGGAAGGTCTTCTTCATCAGGAGATTCAATCCACTCCCATTGTCAATTAGAGTCTTCGCAATCTTGTTTCGATGCACAATGATCTTAGCAACGAACGGCTGTTCTGGACCACTTATCAGGCTCTTCGGGTGATCTTCAGTGCCAAAGGTGATCGGAGTATCCGACCATTCCAGCTTCTTGGAGCAAGGCTCAGCCAACATCACCTCTCGCTGGATCTTCTTGTACTGTGTTCGGGACGTCAAAGCCGAACTTCCCCTGAAGATCATGTGGATTTCGGGGTATCTCTCTTCATCATCATCACGATCTTGCCTCTCAGCCCGATGTGGACCGTTGTTCCTATGATTCCCTCGGTCTTCCTCGTGGAGCCTGATCTTCCCTTCTGCCAGGCATTTCCGCTCCATCTCCTCATACTTATAGCATTCATCGAAGTCGTGAGAGGTGCGCTTATGAATGGGGCACCACTTCTCAACTCCTTCAGGGCGGTCGTGATCACGACCCCGTTTTCGGGGAAAGCGACCCTCCCCTCTTTCTTTCTGCTCCACTGCCATGACTTCACGATCATCCGCCTTCTTCTTCGGACCTTTACCCTTGCCATCATTGAGACGAGCTCAGGCATCCGCCGCCTTAGCGCAAGATTATGCAATGTCAAAGAGCTCAGCGACCGTAGTCGGCTCTTTCTCGGCGATCGTTTCCATGGTCTTCACATCTAAGCACCCATCTCGGTAGGCTCCGATGACCTCCACGTCATGGATCTCGGGATGGTGTTCCTCATCTGGCAGAAGCGCTTCATATAGTCCCGTAGTGACTCGTCCGCCTTCTGCCTTATGTTCTTCAGTTGGTCCACCGTGCCATGGCGAGTGTAGGAGCCTTGAAAGTTTTCTTTGAAGGTCTTCGTCAGCTCAACCCAAGAATCAAAGGAATAGAGTGGCAGATTCATCAACCACGTCCGCGCAGCACCGGTCAGGACAGTGGGCAGATAGCAGCACTTGACCCTTTCGTCACCCCCGGCCGCATCGATTACCGTGGAGTAGATGGATAAGAACTCCCCGAGATTGGTGCTACCATCGTACTTCTCCACTATGTTCGGCTTGAACTTTTCGGGCCATCGCACTGATCGGAGATAGGGACCAATAGCTTGATAAGCAGGTGGCCCAGTCTCAATGCAAGGCGAGGAGTGCCTGTGGACCCGGACTGCTATCTTGGTGCTTGTGAAGGTCGTCCTCCCAGGCGCTGGTGAATGGAGGGAGCCCCACGCTGTCGATTTAAGACATGGCAGGCATCAGACGGCGCCAGGGGTTGACCTTGTTGCCTTCGCCGATCAGAAGACGACGCATGCTCAGACGCGGCCGGCCTCTGATTGTTGATTGGTCCGAGCCTTCCTCGGAGGTTAGAGACAGGAGCTGCTGGAGCAACTTCATTGTTCGCAGGTGGCGTCGTATTGATACGACCCGAGATTTCGGTGACTTGCTGTACCAATGGGGCCAAGGGAGAACCATCGGGAGCCAGCCGGTTCAGCGACTCCAACGCTGTTTGGAGCCGGATGGCGTCAAACTCTGGACCAAGGTTGCGCGGCGTGACGTTGGATGGAGCTTGCGATCGAGATTTGATAGATCTGATGGTAGGTACGCTGCTGGAGGATGCCTCCGAAGCCCGCCCGGCCATGTACACCTGGCGAGCGGGATCGACACCTTCGTCTTCGGAATCGCCTCCAACTTCAGGGCAGTCTTCGCTGTTCCATGATTCATCATCACTGTCCGGGCTCCCGACCCCGAAGCCCGGAAAGTAACGTCCTTCTAATATTGCCTGGACGACTTGCGCTTCTAGGGCAGAGCCAGAGATCGGATCCGAAGAGGATTCCACCTCCGGTAGGGTTCCCGAAGGAGAGCCCCATACCCCCGTCGCAGCCTCCTGGAACGCACCCGCTGAGTTCACGAACCCGAACGGCATATGCGCTCCCGAAGACATCATCTCTCGCTTTTCCTGGACGGCTCCGTCGTGGAGGTTGATCGAGGCCACCAGTTCCGCCAGAAGCGCCTCCTGCGCCTCTGGCGGGTTGACTTGCTGAAGATCTCCGTTCCCGTCGGCGATGAAGGCCAAAGATCCGAAGCGGAACTCGGCGCCGACAGGAAACTTCATGTTGTTCGCAGATCCCATCTGATGCTCTTGACGGAATCTCGACGTTGCCCCCCTTCCTAGCGCGCCTCTGTCGTCACCCGATTGAACGGGGTGTTCGGCAGATATTTGGATCGTGGGAGCAACGTGGTTAGCGAGATCTAAGAACACGCAGAGGGTTTATACTGGTTCAGGCTTCGGATAAAAACCCTTTGCGTTAGGATAAAAACCCTACGTCCAGCGCAATCTTGTATAATGTGGCAGCCTTTGCGTTAGGGTTTCGTAAGGTGCCAGATAGATTTCCCCGTAGGGGTTACATGAATATTTATAGGGTAGTTACCGCCTATCAGAGTCCTTCCTAAACTACAATGTTCCTTCTCCGGATCCAACAAGGAGATCGTAACCTTCCCGTACACCATGCCATGCAAGACAAGTCTTCGGAAAAGTCTTAAAATAGAGTTCGGAATATCTGGAAACTAGGACTATGACAATAAGTATTTTTGAGGGAAACAAATCATAAGTATTTGAATCCAACTCCCCCTTGCCCAAACAAGCAAATAAGCTTTAGCTTTCTAACATCCTACATTGAGCCCAATGCCACAAACACTCAAATGGCTACCATAACACACAACCGTAAGCTTCTCCGACGAGGAGGGCTCAAGAATATAACTATCAGAGAAGAGAGTACAAAAACCGACCCCATTGAAGACGGGAGTGAGGTACAACAAGGCCATTTCCGTCCACCTTCTCACGGAGCCGTACATCTTAACAGATGCATGGCACGTTATCAGCCCACTGCCCTTTGAAACTGACAGTGCCTTCTTCAGGCGGATGCACAATGTTTCTTTTGTTTTCTTCTGGAAGTCTTTCGTTCCATCAACAGCTCATCATCTGGGATGAATGCACTGCCCCATTACGTTTTCAAACTACTGGCTAAAGGGATCATAGATCCAACTTATAAGACTCAAATTAGGATTGCAATGAATTGTAGTAATCCTGCTCGGTGGAACATGTTCTGTATATTTATCATTTAATTGTCTGTTTTACGATATCTTGTTACAGCATTAAGTACTGTTGATGGCAAATATTAGTATAGTAACTAAAGGGAAAAACACATGTGATGAAAAATGCTGAATACAATGGGGTGGAAGTATTTGTTAAACTAAAATCTGAGTACCAAACAGTGGGGATAAAATTTTCAGAACTGCTCTTAAAATAAGAGTGAAAGAACAATAGCCATCTAACGCAACATTTTTTAAGAATTCACTGGAGCAACAATGAAAACTGAGTATTTGTCCCAAGCCAATTGGGGCAGTCTAGATTTCGTTAGAGGAAGTAGTGGCGCTTTCTTGAGATTTCTAGAACAAATGGGCACCTCTGGCCTCTTGAAAGCACTATATTTGTGGACCGAGCACGCGTGTCGTCTAACCCGCGTCGCCGCAGGACTCCGCCGCCGCGTGGCGCGCACCGCCTGCCGCAGCGCCACGACGCCATGCTGACCCATCCCACATCGTGCCAAGCGCTCCGCGCCACAAACTCGCCTGCAAGAGGCCCCGCGGAGAGCATCTCGTAGTCAACAAGCTATCGCGAGCCCCGCGCAGCTTCGGTGAAGTTTCTGCGTCGCCTTACTCGCCCCACGACGCGCCACGCCAAACCAAAAATGGAGTCCCGAGGCCAAAGCCCCTGTTCCAAGCCATGACCGTGAACTCGACATGCCGTCATAGCGCGTTCCTGCCGCTTAAGCCCACCGAGCGTCTATATAAAGCCTCCTACAGCTTCGCTGCACCCTAGCGCGCTCCCGCGACCATCTCTCGGTAAGAAACCATCTCCACTGCTGCCCAATTTCTCAATCCCCTTTCTTCCCCAACTCTGGCCGTCGCATGATTCGTCGCCGGGTGAGCCCCTTATCCCTCCACCGTACCGCTGAGCCTAGCACATAGCCCGTATCCTCCTATACCTCCCAAGCTTGTCGTGCACTCATGCCCTGGTCCTGGCTACATGGATCCTGAGCGCCGCCCCGTGCCGCCGCACTTGCTCGTCACCGGCCACCACCACGGCGAGCCTGACGACCAAATCTTGCCGCTCATACTTGCTACACTCACACGCATCTCCCGCACCAACACAAACATCACAAAACCCACTCCCCTCACACTTCCGCCACCATGCCGTTGCCGCGTGAACTCCAGTGACCACTACGCCCCGCCTCCGGCCACCCGCGTGCATGCCAACCTTGCCGTACCGCGTAGAGCACATCTGCACCCGAGACTCTCCCTCCTAGCCAGTAGAGACTCCGCCGGCGAGCTCTCCGGTGAGCCACCGCTGCGCGCAGCTGCGCGCCTCGCCGCAGTCAACCCGCACGCGCCATGTCACGCCGCGCACACGCGTGCATCCTGTCCATTGGACAACACACACACATCCCCCACGTGAACCCAGTCCGTCGTGCACACGTGAACACTGAGTTGCTAGCAATCGGGTCCCATCTGTTAGTTTCCCAGTGACACAGAAAATACTAGAGCCCCACAGTCTGCGTATACAGAAACCTATTTCTAGCCTTTTCCAATTTAGAAAAATCCCCAAAAATACCCGAAAATAGAAAATATTTTCTGGAACCCATTTAAACCCTTAGTTGCTCCAGAACCCTCTCTGATCTCTCTATTTTATTTCATTTGTTTCTTCAATGGGTTTTATTTGATTTATTTTGTTTACTCGCTAGTATTTGTAGACTACGAGGAGCATAAAGACGACCCCAAGGATGAGGGATACGAGGAGGATTCAGACCCAAACTTTGAAGGCAATCTCTACTTCTCCTTGATCATAATTGATCCTACTGTTTTTGCATCGCACCTATATGGCCTTCTAAATTGCTATGCATTTGATTGTTATTTTACTACTGGTTTAGCTATTGACCTACTTGCTTAGTGATATTGATGCTATGTAATTAGGCATGAATATCTAGTTCTTGATTACCCTTTGATTTCCCGTCACCTTGATAATCCTATGATACATCGTTGTTTAAGCTTAATTAAATGATGGCGTAAATACCTTGCTACTAGTATTATGCTTAGGATCCCTTGCAATGTTTCTACATTGCCACACCTTTACTCACATATTTACTTTTATAAATGCGTTGAATTGAGTTTGGTGGTGTGATGATATATAGGGTTGAGAGTAGCACAACTGGTGTTAGGTGATGGCAATGAACCTGGGATGGGTATGGATCGAGGGCGAGGTCAATTAGTGGATTTGCTGCTTGTGTGATAGTCCATCTTATATGGAATGTTTGGCACTCGCCCTGGCTGCATAAGAACCGGTTCTTGTGACTGTAAACATAATGATTTCTGTACAACCACATAACCTGAATGGGTAGGACTTCTTCCTACCTTCTTGGTACTCCTGCAAGCAATCTTCACTTGGTGGCTGGTAGTAGCAGCGGACTGGTTAGGAGAAAACACATCGGGTATTGAATGCCCATTGCCGGCTATTTGGGAGTGAAATCCCCACACATTACGACCATAATGTCGTGCTTGATCCTTATCTTAGCCCCTAATCCTCCGTGGTGAGCTTGTGGTACTATTTGGAGAAGATGGTTGAGGCGTTATGTTACTCTCCCACGCAAGACTACATAGGCTGTAGGAAAAGTGTAAATTCAATCGGTTGGACGTTGTCACGGCATATGACATATTCTTGTTGCGTCACATTGATTAGCCACCCTCTTATTCCTTGGCATGTGAGTGGGTGTAATAGACGCCCGTGTTTTTGAAGTAATGGCAGGTGTGCCGAATAGTTATGACATTTGCGTTCGAAGGCCCAACTAAAACTTGGGAATTGGCGGGATTGAATCATTCTCCCCCAGGGCCAACCAACTAAAATATGACAAACGAACTCCCCTGTTTTTATCTATGATCTTTGAATTGCTGAACCTTGCATAAAATGCGCTTTCTGCAAATGAACCATATATATAGCGGATTCATTGCTATGACCAAATATGCATGTATACATACCCTTCCTTGAGTAGTGTAAAGCTTGCTGAGTACCTTATGCACTCATTCTTGCTGCTATCCCTTCAGAGGAGTGTTGGCGGTGAATGTGTGCATAATTAATTTTCCATTAATTCCGCAACCGCACGGAACACCATTGTAGCATTTCATCTTGGAGTATTCCAGGGTTATCGTATTTATATTTTTCTCAGGGAAGTAAAGCGATAGGAAGTTGAAAATGTAACAAAGTAGATACTATTATGTGAAATAACGATACCTTACTTGAGACGGGGGTAAAAGGGGTACATGATATATGGGTGGCACTTACTATATAATCCAAGGAATTAAAAGAGATAGTAGAAGTTACATTGGGAGAACAACGAGATAGAGACAAAGATTCCTATGTGTTAATCTTACATCTATTTACTTCTAGCAATTAGTTCTACAAGGTTATATACTACAGCTAAGGTTATGCACACTCAAGTCATGTTCCCCAATACTGCAGGTTCCCTCTGGGATCTAACCGCTATTGAGAAACCGGTTGGTTTGCCTTTCAACGTGGCGGATTGCAAAGGCCTGAACACGCCTGTCACACCTGGGGCTACCATCCTCCGTAAAGACACACGCCAATCGTGCATAGGTATAGTTCTAAGCACCGCGCTTACAACTACCCTAGAGGAACTATCCTTGATCGAGAGAATAGTCCTATCTAAGAATGTAGCATAGCTTTCACTAAGCGCGAACTCCATTTCGGCAAAGCACTCACTCATACTACTACTTAGATACAATCACGAAACCCACAACAAGACTATTATGAGCACTAGCTTAACTAAGTAAATAAACTTAAATAGAAAAGAATTACTAAAAGAAATAAATAAAGAATAAACTAAATAATTATAGAAATAATTATATAAATAATAAAAGAGTAATTCTACAAGAGTTAGGATACAAGAACAATACCGAAACTCCGAGAAGACTTCCGGAACCTCGAGAAGAGCTCTCACTCTACTATACTCTACTCTAACTCCTAAATAATAACTCTACTTCTACAAATGAGTAATGGATCTCTTGGATCAGTGAGGTGCGATTTGTTCCTGCGGACACCAGGGGTATTTATAGGGTCTTTAGGACGGGGGAAGTCTTATAGCGCGAGGTGGAGTGGCGGGCGCGCCAAGGCAGGCCGGCCGGCCTAGTAGGGGTGCCGGCCGGCCGTCCGATGTGGCGGTTCGCCACCGTCTCACTCCTGGACGTCCCTGATTGCCTTCTGAAGTCGGTCCGAAGGTCGGTTGCTTTGTGGGGGCGGCAGAACTGGAGTAAGGGCCAAGTTGAGGCCCAAACAGCCCACCAGACGGTATGTCGGTGGAATTCTGCTGAACAGGCTTTGATTTGTGACGTTTGAGCCCGTTTACAGCCTGCTGTAGGAAGGCCGAGGCCTTTGGGCGCCAAGGGGGGCCGGCCGGCCTGACTTTTCTTCGAGTCAGGGCCAGTTTCCTCCATTATTTACTCCTGCATCCAAAATGCATCAAAACTCGTGGAAGTATGTTAATTCCTAACTACTATACACAGAATCTTGGTGGTTAGCTTTTTATTTACCGATATGTTGACGGTAAATTCATGATTTTTGCACCGTCAACAAGGAGAAAGAAGAAGAAGAAAACGATGTTGGAAACGATAATGACGAATTGGGTCGATGTCCGCTCAAGTTTACCTGTGGTGTTTCGTAGTGATTTACCTTTTAGTTTTAAGTTTGTTTTATCCAGACTAGTATGTTGGCCTAAGACCATGTAGAGAACCCTATGTGATGTAATGAATAATTGTGTATGTGCAATGAGAAACTTTGTTTGTGTGTACCAACTACCGATACAGGGATTGGTACGGTAAACACGAGGATTCCAGAAATGGGGTCCGACAACAAGTGAGCCTAAACTTATTCATGATTAGTTGTTGTGATTTGGTAGTCGGGTGGTGCGAACCCAATGAGTCGATAGCCAGGTAGTGGGAATCTGGTGAGTCAGGTAGTGTGACAATAGTCATGGCATAGGATAACATAATTTTTTCTTTAATATCGCTACCTGCACAGGTTGATGGACTTGGTGATTATAATGTGAGAGATACAAAAATAAATGAGCACACCCTTTTTATTCCGGAAAGCATAGAAACACTTCTAGAAATATGATTGAAATCTCAAGTAACAAATTGGATACCTAGCTATTGACCAAAACAGGCTCCTGCACTAAACAACCACGCTCATTACCATTCTGGATATTCATCGCAAACCATCGTGGGTCCCCTCGGGTGCTTAATCACAGACCTTTGGATTTGATGTACCTTCTCCTGAGCAACTTTTGAGGCCTGGCAGCTGATTTGGAGGTGCACCTTGTGAAGACTGCATAAGTTTTCCAAGCCGTAGATACCATCAAATGATTTGAACCTCAGCTCAAGCCTTAGAAGACCAGGCATCGCTCCTTGTAGGAAGCTAAGTAACGGTAGCCAAGTCCCAGAAAAGCGGAGTGTATGAAGGCAAGGAAATCCACCAGTACGAACAAAGATTTCCCTTTCGTTCGAAACGGCAATATACCGCTTTGCTGTTGAAAACGTGAGAAAACAAAGTTTAGGAAGACTGGACAGAAGTACCAAAGAATCTGTCGTCAGAGATGTCAGAGATAGAGTCAACCCCTCAAGGCATTCCATATGCCTTATCCAGAGAGGCGCTTCAGAAAGTTTGCCCGAAAGCTTTAGGGTTGAAAGGGCTTCAGGGCATCTGAAAGAATTCAATTCCAGTTTCTCAAGGAATCCGGTGAACCCATCATCAATTGCAAGAGATGTCAGGGAGGAGCTGTGTGACAGAAACTCAGGCCCGACTCTGTATAGCCTGATTCCGTAAATGCTGAGCTTCTTCAGCTTGGTGAGGTAGGGCATCCGATTAAGTGCACAACGTGATCCCCTGCAAATCATAATGCCAGATAGTGTTTGCAGCTCTATCATCTTAGTGATAGCCTTGGTGAGTAACAATGCAAGGCCCCGTCTCCTATCGCCACAACGAAGATGAACCATTTGCTTAAGATGACCAGCACTTCCTGGCAACCTTTGTACATTTGTCTCCCTTATGTCCAAAGTCTCCAAATATTTCAGATTCTGGATTTGATCTGGCAGTGCTTTGATGTACGTCCTTCGCAGGCTTAGGTACTTGAGCAGATACATTTTGCACATCAAAATTAGCTGATTTTTACCCAAACCTCTGCAGCCTTCTAGATCCAACACCTGCATTATCTCGAAACAGTCAACATGCTTCAAAGTTCCGAAGACTGTCAATGATCTGACGTGCACCAAGTTCATGCGCTTGATTCCTTCCGTTGGGCACAAGAGCTTGCTGCTTTGGTGGATGGACAGCCAGCGAACTTTGTTTCTCACCGGCACTGGCGAATGGTTGCTGAGTACGGTGATGAAATTCTCTTCGGTTGACTCGGACACAATGTTCTCAAGAATCACATTTTGAACTTGGAATGTCTTTACTTCTCCAATGCTGCTGATCTCGGCTGGATGAATCAATTTCCTTCTAAACAGCTCACTGAATGACTCTTTGGCGACCTGCTCAACAGTCTTCCCATGCTTCTCTGTAATGAAGCCTTCTACTATCCACCTTCTGATCACCCGCTTCCTGCTGATAGCAAAACCTTCCGGAAATACGCTCAGGCTCAACAAACATGTTTTGAGGTGAGCTGGCAGATCATTGTAGCTGATACTGAATATCTTCTTTGTAATTTCCTCATGAGAGATTCCGTGCTCCATTTCCGAGCTTACAGAAGCACATACCTCTGTCAGGCTGAAGTCTGATGCCAGTCGATTGGCCAAGATGCCAGCTACTGCAATTATTGCCATGGGCAGACCCCCACATTTATCCAGGATCCTTGATACATCAGAATCAGTTCCGCAGGGACACATATGACTATCACCAAGGATTCTTTGAAGTAAACGATAAGAATCATCTCCACTGAGTGGATTCAGGGAGTACACAAAACCTTGCTGACCACAGATGGCTTGAGCAACAGAAGGGAGTCTCGTAGTCACAACTAATCGGCTACTCTTATCATTTTCTGGCAATGATTCCCGAATACTTTTCCAGGCATCTTCACTCCATACGTCCTCTATAACGATGATAAACCTGCTCGAACAGCATGAACCAAAATTGGTAAGTGGATGGTAGTACTTAAATATCCTCTCGTGACTCAACATATGACAATAAAGTTAAAATTTGTGAGCATGAGGTTTCTCAGTTAGATGGTAAGCACATAACTATTCAGGAACGTGCAAGTATTTTGAAGTATCCCGAAGGCTTTTTAACAATCGAAAAGGCTAGCAATTGTGTATTGTATGTATCATTGTATCTACAAAGATGATTAATTTTCCAAACTTTACCCATTGAATCATACCTCTTCTCAAGAAATTGCTCCTCGACTTTCTCGCGGAGCTCGTCATCCGTCCAGCCATCAAAGCCACCGAGCTGCAACTCATCATAATCGGAGGGGGACATGATCTGCTTGAGCAAGCTCCGAAGAAAATCTCCAAGACTAAACTCGCGCGATGCAAGCACGGTTGCACGGGAACCAAACTGTGCACCGAACTCGCGGCACAATGCCTTAGCAAGAGTGCTCTTGCCAAGGCCACCACACCCAACAATGGTAGTGACTTTCAGCTCACGGTCCTGCTCTCCGGCAGTTAACCATGGCCTGAAATCGACCATAGCCTGGCTCATCCCCACAGGCTCCTCCATGCCCATGAGCAGCGGAGCAGGTGGCGTACCATGGTCTACGCGTTGAGCAGAGGTGGAGGCTTCAATGGTGTTGTCACTGGAAAGCTGAGGGTTGCCCACGCCGTACCTCGCGCACCCTTCGGCACGAAGACGTTGTACGCGGATCATAAGTCCGGTAATGTCGACAGGGATGCCGCGGCGCGAGTGCAGCGTGGAGATCGCATACCACGCCCTGCGAATGGGAGACATCATACCTCCGCTGCTGATCCGGAGCCTGACGTGATCGACCCAGTCCTCGGTCTCGTACACGACGCCGCACACCCGCCTCGCCCAGCACTTCTTCTGCTCGCCGTCGTGGTTGCCCCTGTCCCGTAGGTACGGGTTAGAGATAAAGGATGCGTGAATGGCGCCCAGCTCGCTGTTGATGCATTGGACCTCGCCCAAGACATCTCGAATTAGCTTGTGATCCTGGGAAAGGATGTCTTCCAGCTTGACCAGCACCGATCTCATGGAGGCACCGATGACGAGCTCCATTTTTCTTCTACTGTTTTCCTCTACTTCCAGGATTCTCAAACCAGATACCTCTTCCAAGCAGATCATGACGGGATTGGATCTCACTATGGGTTGTTGTCTCGTGCGGCACAGTTGTCGTTGACTGAGCTGGCGTTGGTCCTTATGGTAGATTTATTGGATGTCATGTTTTTTTCCTTTCATTCAGAATCGAGATAAAAAATAGAAAGAACAAACATTTGATATAACCAAACAAGAGGTCGTACGAACAATTTACTTCTTGCACTCTAACTAGTATAGAACTTTACACATATAGCAATATGAATAAAGGATTAAGCGTATTCTTGACAAAAATGCACTTATATTTTCTCTATTTTCACAATAGTTGTGATTTTATTTTTGGGCACAAGAAACAAGAAAAAGTGAGGAAAGTATGGTGCACAGATACCAAGGAGAAAATATATAGAGATAGAGATGCATTGGAAAGTGAGGGTGATGCATTGAAAAGTGAGTCACAAGTATTTTGGTAAAAATATGCAAGAGTACAATCACAAGCATTGTGAAAAAGAATTACTATTACCTCCATCGCAAAATATAAAGGATCGAAGGTTTGGTCAAAGTCAAAAAATTTAAACTTTGACCAACAATATTTATCAAAATAAAATGTTCCAAATAAAAAGAGTAATATATTATGATAGATGTTTTTAGGGTATACTTTAAACTTTGCTAAATGTTTCTCATATCTAGTTATGGACGTTTTCAATCCCTTATATTTTAGAATATCTAACATATTCCAATCACCTAAGGGAGAAAAAAGTAATAAAATGACAGCTGGATATTCCATCGCAATGATTGATGAGCTGTAGCTACTGAAAAGTCGTACGAGACACATATGTTTAATGCAATCACTAGTACAATGGTAGTTGGGCCATCAATATCTAATGAAAGATTCCCCCACCCACTAAATGCTGTCTGCCGCAGCGTGAAATCATGATTCGAGTATACAAAAATTCACAATTTGTTCAAAGCTGGGGACTAATCATGTAATTTGTAAGCTCAAAGAATTCTAACAAAAGCAAACAGGAGATCTACAGTTTGCATCCCAGCTTGAGAGAGAGAGAGAGAGAGAGAGAGATCTACAGTTTGCATCCCAGCTTGAGAGAGAGAGAGAGAGAGAGAGAGAGAGAGAGAGAGAGAGAGATGGCTTCGACGACAGTGATGAAGCATGTTCTCCAGAAGATCTCCACAGCAACCCAGCTGGAGGAGGCTGTCAGAGCTGACGAGAGGATCACCTACATGAAGGAAGCACTGATCAGCTTCGAGGCTCAAGTGACAGTTTTGCAAGAGATGGCGGATCACAGTGAAGAGACGGCGGATCATGGTGAAGAGAGAAGCAACAAACATATGGAGTGGAGGAAACGTGTTGTAGGTCTCGCCTGCCGGATCGAAGATTTCGTTGATTCTTGCAGTCATCCCCTCGAGGATCTAAGTTTGTTCTATTGCTATAGAAGGAAGCTCAAGAACGTTGTAACGAGGATGTACAATGAAATCTGTCGAGAAATCACCGAGTTAAGACAGGAGCAGACAGAGTTCAACATCGGTGCCCCTACACCCGAATCCTATGGCTTTGCTGGGATTGATTATGACCCCTGCTTGCCGCTACCAGCCGCGGAAGCTGACCTTCCAGGCGTTGGGCAAGCAAGGGAGAAGCTCGCAAGATTGCTGCTGGATGGTAAGAAGCACCTGGAAGGATTGTCCATTGTTGGATTCTCTGGGATGGGCAAGACGACTCTAGCCGTGGAAGTCTACCGCCTGATTAAAGCAGATTTTGATTGTTCGGCTACAGCCACGGTGTCTCGGAAGCCCGATATGAAGCAGCTTCTCCAGCATATATTGGAACAAGTCCGTCAGGAAAAACCAGAGTGCTCGGAGGCGTCATCGGACCGTCCGGAAGTCCAAGAGTGCTCGGCGGACGCATCACCAGAGCTGGAGCAACTGACCAAAGAAATCGGACAGCACTTGCGGTACAAGAGGTAAATACAAGTACTTTTCCTAGATCCTGTATTATTCTCGCTAAAGTAGTTGTACATTCCTTCATTCTTCCCCTTCATAAATAATGGAATACAAATTGGGGCATCGGCACCATGGTATATGTTTACATAGTTTCAGGCATAAACAGAGTTCAATATTCCATAAAAACCTTACTAGTTACAGTAGAAGAATCAATACGAGAATTTTCGTAACACATACAAATTTCAACAAATTCGTACTGAACCACATATGCAGTGAGTCAAGAAATTAGATGGAAATAAGGTTACTAACAATGAGACGAATAAAAATAAGGCTGGATTCAGAGTCTGATTGTAAAATGGCATCAGGAAGGGAGGAGACATGTAAAATATCAACCTGTGCTCTCATTGCAAAATTTTAAGCCACACAAATGCACCTTCTACCTGCAGCCCCCCCCCCCCCCCCCCGGTCTTAACTATTGTTTTAGAGCACTAAGCGACATAGATAAATGTTGTTTGATTGTTGCCAATACATAAAAAGGCAGCTTATTGTACTCATAATAAGCTGCCTTGTTATGTATTGGCAACATTAGTTTCTGAAAACTAATGGCCATTAGTTTGATCCAACGATGTAGCTTTGATCCTAAACAATTCACTACTAATGGACATTATTTTATAAAATTGGAATAAATAGTGGCAAACTTGTAATAAGTAGTTTTCTATTCATAGAAAAATCAAAGAGTTAGTAAACCATAAATCTTTGATATTTATTAATCTAGCAAATATGTGTTCATTATTATTAACAGGGTAGGGTTAAGGTTCTTCTCTCGTCACAAAACGTAATTCTTAGTTAATGGTGCAATTACAAAACTATCCTTAAATTAATGACCATTAGTTTGAGAAACTAATGTGGACGGTAAAACTGATCAAAAGGAAATATGGATCTACTCTAATCCAAGCTTTAGGAATATGTTAGCATTTTTCAACAAGCAATTTGAATGCTCATTTTTCACCTTATCTATCATCGCCACTAATTTGATTTGTTTGTGCACTTCAAACTTTTCCTGGCAGGTACCTCATTCTACTTGACGATGTGTGGGAAAGCCCATCAGAAATTATGAGTACTTTGCCTAAGAATAACTGTGGCAGTCGGATAATAATGACTACACGAATTAAAAGCCTAGCTGATTCGGGTCTCTGTGGTTGTGATGCAACGGTGTACGAGATGGATAGTCTTGATGTGAACACGGTTGTCAGTGATCCTCAGAGGTTTATGCTTAGCTACTTTGATCTTGACCCTTTTCTCAAGACCCATATGATGCTGCTATGCATGTTTGCACAGGAATTCTTGATCGAGAGGAACCTCCTAATCAGAATATTAAAGGCTGAAGGGTATGCCAATTCGTTATTGGGAGAGTCAGCGGCAGAGCACATTCTGGAGCAGCTCATTGATCGGAATGTCATCCTGCCATTAGAGCACAAGGATATATATCAAGGGGAGGAATGGAGAGTCGATTATGAAATGTTTCAGGCTATCCAGTCGCGTTATGCTAAAGATGCTTACCTGATATCCAGCTCCACGCTCCCGTTAACAAGAAGAAACAAGGTGCGACGGCTAGCACTTCGCTCCAATCTTCCAGCGGTAAGCTTTAAAAAGTGGTTAAGAAAGTTAGATTTATGTTTCGTCTCTTCACTCTCCATCTATTCGGAGGCAAACAAGGTGTACCTTCATAAGTTCTTGCATTTGCGTGTGTTGGATATAAAGGGCTGGAAGCATCTAAAGAACAGTGACATGAGGCATATTTGCAATTTGCTCCTGCTGAAATATCTTAGCATAAGGAAAACACAAGTAAGCTGGATTCCCTGGATGATAATTAATCTGCGACATTTGGAGACGCTGGATGTCAGGAAAACAAGAGTGGAGCAGCTGCCGAGACAGGTTGGTTTGCTTCCTAAGTTGTCAGATCTACTTGTCGGAGGCAACCAAAACCCTTCATGCAATAAGAGAGTAAAGATAGCGACAGGGTTTCGGTATTTCGGATCCCTAAGGTGTCTTGAGACTATTCATCTCATTGATGCATGGCCTCTTCTCGGTAGCCTCCAGCACTTGGCAAAGGTCAAAATCTTGTGCCCTTACCAGGAGCCCAGCTACTCCCAAGACAAGCTACTCCAGTCCCTGAAGCAATGTCGCAGACTCGAGTCCCTGACGTTCTATGGCGGCCCTGGCTGCTCTATGGAGTTTCTACACTCTCTGAATGATCCACCTAGCAATCTTCGCAAACTCATTGTCACAGGAAGATTTGTCACGATCCCACGGTGGATTACTACCGTGGAAAATCTGATCGTACTTCAAATCAAGGTTTGCCAGCTACCGCCAGATGATCTGCATAAACTCAGCGAATTACCAGTACTGCAGAGCCTCCTCTTAGGTTTGGACTTCCTTCCGGAACAGGAGATGGTGATCGATGGGTTCCCGGCTCTTGAAAGATTCTCTGTCGATTGTCGGGTTCCATGGATGGTTTTCCAACCAGGAGCTATGCCCAAGCTCTCGGAACTTGAGCTCAAGTTCAGGGAGAGCCCAGCGAACCAAAACAGTGCTCCATCAGGTATCAACCACCTCCTAAATCTGAAGCGAATCGCCATATATTGCTCTCCTTGCTGGTGCCAGTGCAGCCTCAGCGTTAGGACAACATTAGAGGCTATAGTGACAGCAGTTCATGACCATAATGGCCCAGTAAAGCTTGTCATAAATGGTGAAGGTGTAGTAGATTTTCAGGGGGTTAGTGGGGACCATAGTGCGATGCAGGAACACGCAATGGAGGACGCTAGTAGTCATGGAGGACCATCTTCCTGACTGTAATTACAAGGTGACCTCATACACATCCCCCTTTATACAAATATTTTAAATATCTTCATCTCAAAGTTGTAAAGCACTAGCTAATTCCATCCCCCCTCATACTGTTCTTTATGCAGCTGCATACAGTCATTATCAGAAGCTTAAAGCAGTGAGGACACCCACTGCATCTGTTGAGGAGCAACATCAACCGGACCTAAAGAAATGCTACCGGCGTTCTTTGTTATCTTCCAATCATAAAATTTCATCCGTTCAGAAAAAAACCCCTAGAATCTCAACGGTTGGTTTTAAGCCTACGACTGAACCGAATCAATAAATATTGTTTGTCTCTTGTGTAACGTTGTATTTACTGTCATCCGCATTGTTAATCTTCTTCTGTGTTGGCTTATGATTTCTACTTGTAGTTCATCTTGCTGCTCAATGTGGTTATGATTTCTGTGCAATTTTTCTTGACCAAAAGATCTATGTGCCATTTATTGTGCGAGAAAGTAGAGAGGGAGGAATATTCCATAGCGTATTCTTGTGCGCTTCACAGAGCATAGCTAATGGGGCCCCCATTATGCATAGAATATAGACTGTGCGGCGATGATAACACTGTTCGCCAACCCTTGATGTTATGAATGGATGAATTCTCCGGTGAGATGGTGGGCAGCAGCCCGGTGTCACGGAAGGGGGCAGGCGGCGGCGCACTAGGGTTTGACGAGGGGGCGTGCAATGCGATGAGAGAGGGTAATGGGTGGCGGCCAGGAGAGCTGGAGAGTCTAAGGGGATTAACCCTCTTTCTTTTCTCACAGTGCATGACATCTGGGACCACCGAGCAGCCCGGTGTCACGGAAGGGTGAAGTTTGATGCACATTTAAAAATCAAAAAGTTTGGGGGTGAAATTGCTACACTAGTTTGATTGAGTTTGTTCTAAAATCAAAATGTTTAAATTTTTAGTGGTTTTTATTAGATGGCAAATCACAGGGTGTTACACCACGGTTTTCGTGGAGAAAACACGCTGAAAAGGAAGGAAAAGAGAAAAAAGTGAAGGAAGAAAGAAAACGCCACCACAAGCCCTACTCTCGATGATTTTCCATTAGATTTGTCTTATTAGCTGCTTAAACTAGCAAATTCTCTTTATAATCCACTATGTAATCCACTATGTTTTGATGCTTGGCCACCCCTCCAATTCACCTCAAGCCCAGTCACTGCATACAACAGTACCAAAATAAACTTTGGCTAGGTGACTTCCGTGCCTGACCCCATGAAATTGAGTAGAGCAGCTACCGCAGTGTTCACATTTCCTAGAAGGTGCCAGTGTAGCCATATGTCACACGGTGCTTCCTTAAAGCTCCAGCGTTTAGTTATTCTAAAATTACCAAAGACCTATGGAATAAATTAATATTTATTCTAGGCAAAGTTGTCAACAGTCGCTTAAAGCTCAATTTAATCCCTTAACCTTCAAAAACTCTACTTTACTCACTGAATTTTGGTCGACAATTTCAGTTTTGTCCTGTGGCTAGCACCTCCTAAAATCACACTGTAGCTGCCCCGTCCCTCTCTATATATACTCCCCCTATTGTTGGATAAAATTATAAATATTTGACTTAATAAAATATCCTTGCATTTACGGACAAAGGGAGATAAGAAGAGTCAACGAAGCCATAGTGCATGCATTGCACTTGAAACGCTTTTTTACTAGGAATGATGCTAGTGCGAGACAGTTTATGTTGAGCAATGTGGTAAAAACTAGATGGAACCCCGCGGCAAATTGCCGCGGGTATATAGATCATTTCTGAAGTGAATGCATCCCAGAGAAAAAATGATGAAATTTACATTATAAATAAGTCAAATTGACACAGGTTCATAGAGCCTTTCTGAAACAACTGCACAAATGGCACAACTTTCATGAATGTTACATCCAAAGATAAAAATAAATTATGTTTGCACCCAATAGTTTGGAAGTCTTTTGGAGAGGAACCATATGTCTTGCCTTGATCTAAAGAAAGGATTCAATGGCTCCAGATCAAGATGTAAGTATTATGGCAAGCTCATGCAACATATTTGATTGAAACTTAGCACCACGCCTAAATCTAGCTAGAGCGAAACCCTAGCCAAAATATTATTGAAACAGATTATTAGACAGCTAGAAGTTATACTGGAGAAAGATGGAGCTTTGTTGAGAAATACGTTACTTTTCACTATATAATCACCAGAGTTTTTTTTGGCTAAGTATCAAGTATTTGCACAGTTTTTGTGTAAGTATTAAGTATTTGCATAGCTTCCAGAGGAATAACTTTGTAATAATCAGAAAGCTAGGTACAGAATAACATTCAGAAAATGGACTAAACATTTAGAATCTAACATTGTGATCCTGGAGAAGAGGATACACTTGCAAAAGATAGAGAAAACTGAAGTTGTAATTCTCAACATCCGAGGCTCAAGAATCTTTACCTAGCATCGACGTTTTTTTTTGGTCATATAGCTGTCAGCTTCCTTTGAGCATCACAAACGCTTCTGCAGTAGAATTATTCATGGAATTAGTAAACTCCTACTGTCCTATATTAGCTTGTGCTGTCAAAAAATAGGGAAAGGATTTCGATTTGTTGCATTCATTGGCACATGCTTTAAAATTCATGCCTGTGAAAATCCTGCATCACTTGTCTATTTGTAGTTTGTCAAAAGTTATTAAGGTCACAGTAGCAAGCCCTTGAATTTGATTTGTGCTGGAATCTTGAGCAACTTCAAAGGGCACTCCAATATTGAAACATAGAAGGCACATCAGGTGAACTATCCGAAGATGGAACCGGTACAATAACAAAAATGTGTGTATGAAGCTTGCATATGCAGGTTGTTACTTTCTATATATTCTGCAATCAGTCTGATATATGTTGACACAGTTAATCTTGTTAGTAAGACAATGCCTTTTGCTGTGGCAAAATGTATCAAACACCTGCCTAGGATCTAAAAAGAAATAAAATGTCACCCGCCTCAATAACAAAGAAATAAAGTATTCGACCAAACAATAAGTTTAGAATTATTTTACAGATCGAATTGCTGAAGAGCATAATTCAGTTTAGCTGACAAAAAGAAATCAATGAAGCAAATCGCAGCATGTAGGTGCGTGTTTACTCAATCAGATAACTAATGCAACAGCACCAAAACAACAGGAAAGTAGTAGCATCAATGTACAATATTTGAAGTGAAGCAAAATTTATTTATTTTTCATTCTTAAACCCGAAGCCTGAGTGCCTACTTACATGATTCTGAAAACAGGAAGAGACAACCATATGAACAGATATCATGGATGCTATATCATAAAACTTGAATTATTATTTCTGAGCAACAGGAATGGTATGAAAAAACGAAGGGTTACAACTGGTGCTTACAGCATATTGCAGTCGGCGAGTCTTCATAGTTACTTGTGGCAAATATTGCTGTCAGCGGGTCTTTATAGTTGACTTCTCAGCTTATTAAGCCCTCCTTGTGCAATTTGATACACCAAACTGGACAAAACAATGAATCACTTAAAATAGAATCATGCTACAAAAAGGAATAAGAGCTAATTTGTATGCCTGAAGGAACCTAATCTTTCTAACCAGTGATAAAATCCGCATCAGGAACCTATCAACACGCGTGCATGTCTGTCGTCCATCAGTTGCACAAAGGCACAAAATCTAGCCTGGGTTTGAAGGTACGGGGAGCATTCTTCTCTGTCTCACCTGGGAATCACAGTTGGAGTCTTGGAGAAGAAATAGTGTTCGTCAATAGCATAAAGGCACAAACTCTAACTCTGGTTTGAAGGTACGGGGAGCGTTCCCCTTTCTCTCACCTGGGAATCGCAGTTGGAGAAGAAATAGTGCTGAATCCATCTACGCTGGACCATCGCACGTGCCGCCAGTAGGTTCCTGGATACAGCCAGGGCAGGGACAGGAGAAGCAGGGTTGCGCAGTGCCGGATCGACCGCAGTGGAGTCGCCATTGTATCAATAACCGTCAGGCAGGCGGGTGGTCCGTGGATGGTCGCCGGGGTGGGGAGATTGTCGGAGCCATCGTCGTTCGAACCAAGGGCGACCGGTGGCTTGTGGATGCTCGCCGCGAGGAAGAAGGGGAAGCGGCGCCGGAGTCGCCGTGGTCGCCGGGATCGAGGGACCTTCGCAGAGACATGGCGGGGTGGGGGAGCGGAGAGAGCGGAGAGAAGGGGAGAAAGATCGGGAAGGACCGAAGGAGGTCGCGGGTGCGCAGCCACACAATTGCGGGCACGGATGGCTGGATCATTGCAAGCGACGGCATCCGACGGCCAGCACCATCCGCTGCAGTACTACAGTAAAACAGTAAAACAGTGTAGGGGCGGGGCCCGTCGGCAAGAACTGAGAAACTAGGATGATGTACTCTATCAGTTGCTTCCGCCTTTCCACGCTTCGGGCAGTGGCGGACCCACGGGGTATGCCCGGTATGCCTCGGCATACCCCAAAATCCGGCGATTCAGCTCCTTTGGAGCACTGTTCATGCACTGTTCATGACTGTTTTGCTACTGTTTGACACTGTTTTGTTACTGTGCATAGCCTAACTCGCTGACCTGGGTCCGCCACTGGCTTCGGGCCTTGTAAAAACTGTTGGACAAGTAGGCGTGCCACTTTTCTACTATATGCAATAGCCAGTAGCCCGGTTCCTCTGGGGTAGTAGGAGTACTACCTCCATTTCATTTTAAGTGTCACTTTAGCAATGTGCAGTTTTTCCACATTAGGTGTCATTCTCAATTCCCGTTGTAATTTTATTAGCTCTATCTCTCCCCTCCTTCATTGCTTATCGTTTCCAACGTAGTCTTTACTTTTTCATCTCTTCTTAATTCCCATGCTCAAACCTAAAATAACACTTAAAATGGAAGGCGGGAGTACTAAATAGTGGCGTAGTATCCCCCAGCAGCTGCTTCCGCCTTTCCATGTCCTGGGTGGGAGTACTAAACTGGATGCTGGTTTCTTCTCTACTGGTACAAGAAAGAGGGCATCAAAATTATCAAACATGAATAAGAGTAAACAAACCAAGGGTATTACAGTATTCAAACCTCTCTTTTCTAGATCTGGAGTTAACCTACTATGCAAACACCATCACATAGTACTCAAGTGGAGCTGTGCCAAACATGCCTAAGAGCCTGTTTAAAAATTGGCTCTGGCTTCAACTCTAAAGCATTTGGTAAAACGGCTCATCATATTTTCTATCACTGCTAAAAAAAGGCCTTCGGTGGCGGTCCAAAAAGGCTTGTAATGGCAGAACACCAGCCACTCGAACCGATCCAGCAGTTTGTTTTTTAGAAGTGGCCAATTCGGGCTCAAACGGGCCTGTCCCAGCTGTCGAACCCTAATCGCTGGATCCGCACCGCTCCACCATGTGCGGTTGTCATCCCTGATTATGGAGGTCAAGACAACGGTGAAGAAGGGAATGGTGGCTCTGCCATCACTACACCGTACCATGGCGAGCTTTTGACCAAAGTAATAAGTGTAGGGAAAAATGACTTATTCCCATCTAAGAAATAGCGGGGAAATTTGTTTATATAATTGACAAAGAACGTCATGCTCAAGCACTCTAAAGCGGTCCTTGCCGTCGGATCCATGTTGGAGCAGGTCGCCCGTGGCTAGATCTGTCGTGGAAGAAGGGTCTTTGCCGTCATGGATCCACCATGGAGGAAGGTATCCATCATGTTTCTTGCTACGTATCAGCCATGGCCACCTACTTGAGAACCATGCGACGTAGGCCGTGCACGCGTGGCCAGCGGATGCAATTGTTGGCGTAGGACAATAATTGCTAAACTAAATAAGTTTACATAACTTTCTCACCTATTAGGTTTTTCTACTTAGCCCCCTCAATTATAAAACTACATAACCTAAACACGAGTTAAATAATCCTCTAAAGTGGTTTGAAGATGGTTTTATTTACGTGGTGGTACACTTGGACACTGATATGGCACTATGCAATTTCTTATCCCCTCTTCCTTTCTTCCCCCCATCTATCTCTCTTACAGTTGGCCCCACGAATCATCTTCATTATACTCTCCTTTGTAATACCCACTTTTAGCGTCGCTAGCACTCATGTACATCTATCTGATCTAGTACATCCCTGTGTTTGTCTCACTATTGATCGAAAATTATATTTTCTTAATATGTGAGATAAGAACTGTTCTAATATATATCCTTGCCATGTCACAGTCCATGTGTATTGCCACGTAGGTAAAACCACCTCTAGTACAACCCTAGAGGGTCATTTGAACGGTTTTAGATAGTATAGGGGGGGACAGTAACTGGTTTCATAGGTGACAGGTTAAGTAGACGAATTCAATAGGTGAGGAGTATAGTAGACTTATTCCTTACCAAAATAGATAGAGTATCTAAAAGTAGTTTCATCGAACCTAACAAAATATCAATAGTATTATGCCCAATAGTATTAAATCAAGGCTAATCTGCAGCCTAAATGCTTGTGCCATGTCACTTTAACTCCCTCCCCAACGAGTATTCTTATAATAAAAGAGCCCGCTGCCAGCTACTGAACCGGGGCCTCTATCGACTATTTTAATAACTTAATGCATGCTGTTTAGAGCACCCACGGTGGTGTAGACGGCTGCTGTCTGCAAGTGTCTTGAATGTCGTACATAGACAGCAGAACAGACAACTTATACAATGCATTGTCTGTTTGATTGACTGTAATTTGTGACTAAACACATAAATCATGTTGATTATGCGTAAATTGATCTTTGTATACCATTTTGTGGCTTGGTTGAGACAACACATAGTTTTTCTTTATTTTGAAAACTAAAATTTATCAAGTTTGATTTAAAGGGCTGTAATATGATTTTGTATTTTATATCACGTCCTTTTACTCATCTAAAAGAGTACAATCTAGAAAACATCTTTGGAATGGGTTTGTTTGCAAAATGATAAGAGGGCCAAATCAGAAAACGGCCAATCCTTATCCACCGTCTCTTGTCTTTTTCCATCTGAAACTAGAGCTTGTTGAAGACTCCCATGGCGCATGCCCCTTGCTGCTCGACCTTGGCCTAGCCTACCTGTCCAACAGAAAACGCACCTGACCTTGGAGGCAAAAGTGGCCGCGCGGGCAGGAGCAAGCCGAGACACGGAGAAGCGGGACTGCGTCGTGAGGGCCGGCGAGAAGCACGCAGCGGCGCCGGAGCACGAGCTGCTGGACTGCGGTGCGGTGACTGACAGGCGACGCGGCAGCGCAAATAGAGGCAAGTTTGTGTTTCTTTTCACTCGATCCAGAAGAGACGGCGTCGACTTGTACAACCATCCTCGAAGCCGTCCCTTGGTCTGGGAGTACAAGCCCGTGCCGTCCTCTCACGAAGAGACGGCAACTCTCTCTTGCCTCATTTAATCGCGTCCACGTAGGAAAATTAAGCCGACGTGGCATTTTGCAGACGGCATCATAAATGGCGTTGTGGGTGCCCTTACACTTTTTGTTAGGTTCGGTGCATCAGCACAGCACAAGCCATTGTCGGCTCTCTTCTCTCTCTTCCCTTACTCTTCCGGCTAGGATTTTTGTGATGTGATCAATAACTATTTATTTCCTCCGTTTCATAATATACTTGTTAATATATGATGTTTTCCCTAGTCCAGCTGGCAAACAACACAAGTCCCCTTTGCTTTTCTTTATCGCTTTTGTCTTTTTTTTTTATAACATCCATATATACAATGTTCGTTCTGGTCCCCATAAAGCTACACTAATTATTACTACATGTTTCAATATTTGCAACTCTAGGATTTAATTTTGTTTCATTATAATTGTTGTTCTCACATCATAAAAGCACCTCTTTCTCTTTATTCTCACCCCTCAATACATTTCTGTCTCTATTTGTCTGTGCACATCATCTTTCCAACCCCTCTTTAATTCATTTGTCCAATTATTATTTTGAAGTGGACGTAGTGGTTGACCTCAACTACCAAAGTAATCAATAATTAATCCGCAAAGAGTAGCATGCCGACCCAGATCCAGATCAGATATCTTACCTGTAGAATGAGTCCTCCGACTGGCGGGGTGAATTCTCTCCTGGCAGCTTGAGGGTGCATGGCGGTGGTCATGGGCGCCAAAATCTCCGGTTAATCAAGGTATTGCAATTACGGCACATCTGCAGGCAAATCTGGAGTTAGATCGCTTCATTTTTTCCGCTTTCTCTATAACCTCGTGATTAGTTGTGCTTACCACTGATCGTTAAGCACAGGCGGCGAAAACAGTGTCCCAAGTCATTCGGGAGAGCGGCGGCGCTGAGAGGAGAGAAGGGTCGCCGTAGCTCAGCAGGAGTCTCCAAGTTTTTCTTATCAAGGTACGTCGTCCTTTCATACGTTGATTCAAGATTTTTGAATCTGTTCTCCACCTTCTTTGGTTTTTGTATTCCAAGAATCCTATTCAGCTAAGCCGAAGCTGCAATTGATTCGGAATCTAGGGTTGTAGGTATAGAACTAGCAGTTCTGTGACGCTTCAAATACAGACTTTGGGCCATATTAGATCTGTTTAATCATTTATGCATGTTGCTTTTATACCATCCTAAGGCTAAAAAGGTTATTAACTTTGATCAAAGTTAATAGCCTAACTAATCAGTAGTAAGGAACTTCGTATTGGATGATTCAATCACCTTCTTGATGAGTCATATCAAGCGACACATTTGCGGGCCCCTCGCATCATTAACCCCTTTGTCTTCCCTACCTTCCACTAATTAAACTTACGTGGAATGTCCAAGACCATATCACGGCTATGCACTCTCTCTCTCTTTTTTCATTTTTGGGAATCATCCCAGCTTCCATATTTAATCAGGATGATTAGAATCATTTCCATATTTAATCAGGATGATTACAATCATACTGGTGTTGTTGCAGTAAGAAACTAGGCACACTGCCTGTCCAGACCGAATAAGTTCTACTACTCTACTAGCTTCAGCCTGCTTGGCACACAAGAGTGCTGCTACATGTTTCAGACTGAAAGAAATAAAAGAGCTGCTCAACTCTCTGATGTCTTCCAGGATCGGTGCGATCTCAGACCTTGAGTTCCTATCCTCCAATAGATTTACCAGTTCCTTTGAATCAACTTCCACAAGTACATGAGTCTGATTATTGTCGTGCATAAGGCGCGAACCATCCCTGCATGCCTCATCCTCTGCCACCAAAACTGAAGCAGCTGAAGAAAGCCATCTTGCACTCGCCATACAAAGTTCACCCAAGTGATTTCTGATAATTGCACTCTCAAATTGATTGTAACAGACTAACATGTGCTTAACGGGCTGACGCGAGCCGGTTGGGACACCATCCGGCCTTTTCCAATGGAATTAATATTCTTAGTTACAACTGACTCCATCCCCCATTGTCTGTCATTCAATAAAACACTAAAAAGTTTATTGGAACCACCCAATTGAAAGTCATGCACGAAACTGAATGCACCTTAAACACTTGATTTTTAAAGTGGAATAAGACTATTGTGGTGCTAAATGCAAGGAATGCATGCATTTGTATGTGATATTTGCCGCTTGAACTGTCTTCTTGCGGGTAGGTGACCTCAATTTCTGCAACCAGTTATATTAGACTACTCCTAATACTTTAGATCGTATTAAAGTTTTTAAAAAATAACATGTCACACAACACTATCGTATCACATGTTCCGGAGGCCCGGGGTGAAAACAAAAGCTGAGGCCCCCGTTGAACATAATTTTTTTTGTTTCATCTACAGTGAAATCGAATGATTTTAAGTAAATCTTACCCTTGCAAGTGGAAATTATGCAGGAAAATGCATCTAAATTAAGCTGCATTTAGTTATGGACTGAAACAATCGGTTATTTTTTTTATCTCGGAGAGGACTGCACTTACCAAAGTCCTGAGGGGGGATGGACGATGATTTTCCATGTCGTTGGCATCGACAACGATCAGGCAGGGCCATGAGTTCGGTTTCAACTTTTAGTAGGAGGGCGGAGTCGTGGAGATTAGGTACACTTATTCCCTAAACGAAGATGCGTCGATCGATCCGATTGATTTTTTTTTTTGAGCAATATCGATCCGATTGATGGTCGGTAGGTATAGTTACGTTTTTTTTTTTTGAGATACGGTAGGTATAGTTACGTACAAGCACACGATGGTAGTTGGCATACCAGCTAGCTTGGGCCTTTTCATGGGCTGCTTGGTTGTTCGGTTTTGTTGGGAAAACTAACGCTAGTAAGGAGGTATACATGTAAATGGTCAGCTGCCCCCCCCCCCCCCCCCCCCCACACCCTTCTCTCTCTGGGCTAGTGTGGGCGGGCCTTTTCTTGGGCTGCTTCGTAGTTTGATTTTGTTGGAAAACTAACGCTAGCTAGTAAGTAGGCCTACTTGTCTCAGCTGGGGCAACTTTTGGGAGATCAAAAATAACACATGAGACTGTGCATAGAGGGCCCCACCTGCAGTAGTTAAGGCCGGCCTCTATGCATAGTCTCATGTGTTGTTATTTTTTATCCATCATGCCCATTAAATGCTACCCCATCCGTTTCAAATTATATGCAGTTTTAAGTTTGGGCACAGTAACTAAGAAGAGGTAAAAATGTGATAGGCACAAAAAACAATGAGCAGTGAAGGAGGAGAGAGATAGAGATAGGCACAGGAAACGATGCACTGGGAAATAGAAAAGTTGCATTGGGAATCCAGAACTACTTATATTTTGGCAAAGATTTTGAATGTTAGAACTACCTATATTTTGAAACAGAGGGAGTACATGTGATGTGGTTATGAATTGTGGGGCATGTGCAAAATACAATTTTCAAGGACTTGGATAGTATACCAAGGTAGTATCATCTCCATGATACTACTTCTCTTTCTTCATTGATTCTCTACCAAGTAAGCAACCAATCCTATTTCACTGTGTAATTATTGTCTATAATATTGGCACTGGGAGTAGTCCTAGAAGTATTGGGACCCACTTCTAATGATATGTTTTTACTTGCTCAAGTTTGATCCTGCAAACTCATGGAACCTGGTACTGCGTAGTAAACACATTAGGTTGTCTATGTTTTCATCTGTGCCATTACATAAAGATGAAAGCATATGTTTTGGCTACATACAAATTTTTTAAATATAATTTTGTAACGAACTACCTTGTCTATTGGTAATTATTTGTTGTTTACATGTTTTCACGGTCACGCATGGTATCTAAGTTATGTTTACTCACAAAATATTAACAACTCATGTTAGGAACTAATATGGATGTACTCATTCAATGATGACATATATATTCTGGGCATTAGGGATCGTCCAAATAATACTGCTAGAAAAACTATTGGCACTATAAGATAAAAATAGAGAATAATATGTAATCTGTCTAGTCACAAGCTACTGTTGAAACATCAGATATCTTGTACCAAATAATGGTGAAGACCAACTATATATGACAACCTTTGTAATTGTATTGCATTTCGGTACTCATTTTTTCCGTCCAGTTTCAAATACTTTACATTATGGACAACATATGTTAGCAAAAACAAATGCTAAACCTATCTATTTGATGCTCCCTTCAAACCTTACACGGTCACATTTTCAAATCCAAACAACGAACTAATTGATGCTTCCTCTAGATTCTGTCAAATCTTCTGATGTGTACATTCTTCAGGCCCTAAAACTTGTCAAGACAAAATCATTCGGGAGATATTCCGAGGACCCAAGAATCAGATAATCCAATCGTTTGTGATCCATATGCACCCTATGGCCCTATTGATAAAACAAGAAACGAATGAGTCAGTTGTAAAATTCTTCTTACAGTGTTTGAAGGTTTATATCAAATCCATTAAGAGACTAGCAAATTTCACAACTAAATCTCTCTATGCTTCTGGATTAAGTCGTACAAAAGGTGTTTGGAGGGGGTTTACAATGAATGGCTACACGTTTCACAACACTAAGAATCTTGTTATACTAGGTTAGTTTATGATATTGTAGACGTAGTACATACATGTCAGTTTTGGATTACCTAGATGCAGTAGGATATATCCTTGCCCCGGTGAAGCAGCAGCGAACTATAACCTAAATAACTAGAACATCATGGCAGCTATAAAGCAGGGCTTTGTCCTCTTGGTGGCTCTTGACTTTCTTATCGTGTCAAAAGAAAAATATCTACTAGTGAGGGAAGGACTGCCGGGGGCAGTCCACGCTCCTGCTAAAAAGACATAATGCAACTTCCGCACAATAATGTGTCTGTTACAGTTATATGTACTTAGTATAATGGTCTCACCCAGCCATAAGCCTTTCCGCGTGGCCCCTAGTCCCACTTGATCAACCATGTGTACACAAGTTTCATGGCTTTGAAAAATCCATAGCTCCCTAGCCGAGTGCCCGGATTATGAACTGATTATGTTGCATTCATTGCAGTGAAAAATCTTTAAAACTTGATCCCCACTTTACTATAGTTCAATAATTTGTCTTTAAATTGAAATTTGATAAATAAAAAATGTTGGATCAATGTAATAAAATATTGTACCAATAAAAATAAATACTAGAACAATAAATTTATAGTTGCACTGACAAGCGGAAGAGGTGGACCAACAAATTAACGGAAATGTGCGAGCAACAAAATCAAAAGTTGGACAACCAAACGGAAAAATTGGAGCGACAAACAAAAATATTAGACCACCAAACCAAGAAGTTGGAGCAACAAATGGAAAAAATGGACCACCAAACTGAAAGTTGGAGCAACAAATAAAAAAAAGGACAACCAAACTGAATGTTCGCTCACTAAATACCGTTATTGGGCAATCATTTATGTAGTGTCAAAAAATAATTATCAAGATATAATCAAGGATGATCTAGTTTTGAAGATCTCATTGCGAAGAACACTATGCTGAAAACGGTGTTTCATTAGGATGCATGATTTGCAAATTGGAAGCCACCCTCACAGCTTGGCACCAAGAAGGATCTCATCCTAGTCCGATCAAGAGTAGGCCCCAAAGTCTTGCTGGTGGGATGCTATATCGGATGCTTAGGACATGTGTATCACGTGCATACCCTTTTTTGTTATGAGTGTATCACGTGCATACAGGCAACCATAGTGGTTTCGCATAAGACACATAACAATTGATGAGACCTTTTTTATTAGGGTCTGTTTAATTTCGTTCCTATGAAGAGTCAAACTCAGGGACTTGAGGAGTTGAGGTGCAAAGGTTACTACAACAACAAGCCTGCAAGAAAGTCTACCCTTGTCGCATACTTCACAGGTCTGGTTTGTTGCCGGGACGTTTGAAGGTGGGGTTGCAGATGATGACTGTCCTCCACGATGGTCAGTGGAGGCACATCACATGGCATTGATTGGAGCATAGCCCTGCACTGATTTACATGGCAATGATCTTCATTTGCTCGCAATCTCACTGAGCTAGTTATTATGCCTGCTGGCACGTAGAGTTTCCTTCAGTTGGTCTTAGTAGAATCAAATCTAATCACAAAAAAAAGTAGAAGAAAATCTCTAGTTAATTAGTTCAGATTCCATGACAAATTATTTCCTAGATGCTTATTCAATCAACCTTCCCTACCAGACTTTCAAGTAAATCCTTGTAAGTTTTAGGCCTCTGACTATCTTTTCGATCCGTGTAGGGCTTGGATTGATCGATATGGATCCTTCCTGTTCTTCCCTAGTCTTGGGTCTAGCCCACCTCCGCTCTGTGTCAATTGATCTCACATCAAAGTACCAATCTTTGTGGTATTAAAAGGTATCAGTAGATTCATCATAAAATATATTTTCATGTTATATTGATTTCAAGTCATAATTATTTAAATTATTCTCTATAAGTTTTGTCAAAGTTGAAATAGTTCGATTTAAAACAAAACTACAGTGTCACTGATGCATATATACATCTTGTGCAAAATAACCCTGGGGAAAAATACTGCGATGATCACCTATACATTTGATCGGCCTATTATCAAATCATTCTACGCTCTCAAAATAGGAACTTCCAGTTCAACCTTTTCTTTTATTCTTCCTATGCAATTCAGGTTTTAGCCATATTGGACATTTTTCTGAGCATATCATGCTAGATTTCACAACTAAGCATTGCATCACTTCGCAAAAAAAGAAAAGAAAAGACTATGCATTCCATCCACTAATGAACTAGCCAATCTTAGGTCAAGCTACTTGATACTCCATCATCATGCTAAGGGGCTCACGGCATAGTGGCAAAAGCCACGGGCCAGAAATGCTCCTGCCCAGGGTTCGATCTATGGGTTTGGAATCCATAGGTCACACAATTAGGTGCATATCTTAACAGGGACGAAGAACCAACTAGAAGGACCCAATTGCAAAAGTGACAGCCTAAGTATTTGAACAGAATCATTAGGGTTTAGTAAGAAAAGGCCCATCTTTCCCAATTAGTCTTTCTTGGAGTAAAGTTATTGTAAGGAGTCAAGTCTTTTAAGAGACGGGATTTATTAATAAAGGAAGGAAGTAATTAAAGGGGCAAAATCCTAAAACATTCTCTCTCTCTCTCTCTCTCTCTCTCTCTCTCTCTCTCTCTCTCTCTCTCTCTCTCTCTCTCTCTCTCTCTCGTCTGCCGCCTTCCTCTCTCTAAACCCTAGTGCCGCAGTGTCCCCCACGCCACCACAAATTTCTCCCATCCTCCGATGAGCCCATAACAAAATCTTTCTTGGTACTCCATTAAATCCATATCATGATTGATACACAAAACTCCATTGTGACAGTATGTAACTTGAATCCAAACATAATCAAAATATGTTGGCCATAATGGCGATGCTGTCATAATGCTATTAACCACCAAAACTGGTAGTATGGGAAATACATATACGCTGATGTTTTTATATTCATTAAATTAGTAATTTAGTGAATTGGCTCAGTATATTATATTCTAGTACAATTTGAGATTTCCCCGAGTGAAAGCAAATCAGCAACCTAAAATTACTACTTAACAGTTCCCAACAAAAGTTTTGGTATCCAAAATAGGAACGGGATCGTCTACCTTTGCTAGCAAAGTCATGGCTGTACCTTTGCCGCAAAATCCACTGTCCAGAGCATCGTTTGGCTCCGCTTGGCGGCCGCTTAGCTGCTGCGTTCGGCGCACTAAAGCCAACCACGCGAATTCGCTCTCTGGCCGTTACCTTCCTGTACCTGCTGCTACTTTACACTGCAGACTGAAACAATTTGCATGCCATAAACGTGAAGATCTGACACTCCAAAGCTGATGCATGTAAGATCGGCATCCATACACAAAAGACAATAACTGTCTGAGTTTTAAAATAAAATAGTTCAGTTTTACACAATAATTCCTGAGATTCAAAGCACCATCTGGCAATGAAAATTCAGATTACAGAGGACTGACAAGGGCAATATTATTTCTGAACCTGTGTATAGCTAAAATAACTTCAATGCACAGGTCATTGGCCATAGTTGGTGGTCCCTGTGAAGTTGAAGTATAGGATTAATCTCTTAACAACGTAGCCATTGCAATTTTTAGCATATGGCCACTATTGCCGTTAGTAGTTGAGTATAGCTGTCCATGACCTGGTATTGTTCAAAGTTGTTCATGCTGCCCCTGGAAGCATCATTCTCTACTACTTGTGCTCCTGGACCATCGTTTTCAGCCACTTGCAACTGAGATGAGAAAACAGTAAGATAAAACTGCACTCCAACACACATTTCCATTGCAATAGAACTTGGAGTGATTATACTAGTTGTGCAATAGAACATACCTTTTCTTTCTTTTTCATCGGCTTGTGCTTATTATCAAGCCGAATTCTTTTTTGCTTGGAATTTTTTGTGTGAATCTCCTTTTTCTTTAGGCATGCATTATTTAGCATGGACTGCACATTTGGTGTCGGGATATCGTCATGTGCATTTGTATGGTCTTCAACTTGCTTGTTGAGCATATCAATTCCGTTTCCTACCAACAAGCAACATTCTGAAGCAAGAAATTTGTGGGCGAGAAACTTGAAATGATGAATAGCCTCAAACTTTGGATTTTCAATTATCTTTCTTCCCTGGTTGTCTTGTATAGTTCCACGTTGTGCTTCTCTTGTCCATTGCCTTAATAAATACTGTGGTGGCAGGGACCTGATATATATTCCTCAAGTCAAGTTGTTTCAAAGCATGACCACATAATACTCCAATCCTATTGAATTGCCCACAGCTACATTGACCTGTTTTCTTCAAAGGATTACCAATAACTTTGTGCCCCATCTCGAAAATTAAATCATCAGAATTTCCAACTGCAACAAGATATTCATTATCTTCATCTTAGCCTTTGGTGAATGCTGCCATGGATCTTTCATATTCCTTTTGGAATGCTTCAAAACTAAAGGCGCGTGTACAATTTCTTGCTTGCACTAGCATAGGTGTCCTCATTTTGATTCTAGGTAATTTCTTCCTTGAATCAAATTCAAAATCTAGTTCTTTGTTTCTTTTTAATTGGACCACCCTTTCCAAATGTTTGAAAAACTGAATGATACCAAAATGAGTTTTCGAAGATGCTCATAGGGGTAGGGTTTGCGTACGTGTGTCCATAGGGGTGAGTGTGCGTGCGTCGTGAGTGTTTAAGTTGTACTGTGTAATTGCAAAAGCCTTGAATTCCCCGGTTCCCCTAGGGATCAACCTGCAACCAACAAGCCGGCAACGCCCCGGCAGATCAATGGTGGAAGCAAAATAAACCCGCGCAGCAGCAGATGCATACGAGCCCCCACCACCAGCGCAGAAATCGGATGCAGATCGGATCGAGATCGATCCGCCACCGCCACCAGAAGAACACTGCCATGGCAACGTGCTGAAGTGCAACACAAAACGCCTGCAGTAGTCACGCACGATGAGCCGCGACTTTTAGAAAGGTCCAAACAGCCACCCGAAGGAGTCCAACATTTCACGAGCTTTTTTTCATTAGTTAAACCTTTTTAACTAATATTTTAAAAATAAACTGCCCGAACTTTTATTTCCAAGATCTAGACCATTTGGTCACACCAATCTGATTGGAGTAACCGAGACTACAGTTACGCCAATCCGATCGGCGTGTACGAGTCCACATCAGCGTAGATTGCCACATTGGAGCTGGTTGACCAGTGAGTCACGCCGAGTTATTTGGCGTGACTCAACACAAAGTCACGCCCAACCGTTCGGCGCGACCAAACCTTTTTCTGTGCTGCACAGCAACAGATGTTGCCTGTCGTGACCTTTGCATCGATCCTCTTCTCCTCTCTTCCTTGTAGCTCCCTGTGCGGCCTCCTCATCTCGACATGTCTAAAACGCGCACCATACCAGGCCTTTGATGTCACCAACGGTGCTTTTACTCAGCTGGCATATAGGACAAATGATATAGCCTTTGGCATGAGGCATGTGAGGGGCCATCCTGCCCGAGGCAGCAAAGCAGACGTGACCCATCAAGCTCCCAGCAGTGCTAGTACTCCTTACTAGTAACTCCCTGCTCGGCAGGCTCCGGTTCCTTTTCATTCCCACACGCACTACACCAAGACCATGGCTGGCTGCTAGGATAAGTTAACTCGGGAAAAAAAAGTTACTAATAGTATGCTTACAAAATGATTGGCTCACGCTTGGCACCATACATACTACACTCCTATACTTGAGAAATTCAATGCAGAAGGCTAGAGGATAAAAAAAGAAGAAGAAGAGAGTTACAGAGGGACCGCGCATTGGTAGGAGTAGTAGGTCATTGCATACATATTTTTTATGATACTATTTGTGGCGATGCAAATATAATTTATGACACTATTTTTCCTACACATTTAGAAACCTTTTTGGAATATTAGTCAGCTAGTAGTGAGGGGCAAAAAAAAAAAAAAAAAAAAAAACGGAGCTAGTGATCCGTGATCGCTCCGGCGATCCGGCTCTGCTTCGTCCTCCTCCTTTCTCCTGGCGATCTCTGCATCCATAGGGGATGATCAGGTGACAGGTCGGCATGATGGCGAAGTTAAATTGTACTTAAATTGTGGATCACATTCCATAATGTTTTGATACCGGTAATATAGTTAAGCGTCGCGTTCTTTAGGTGTCTCATCGTTCCCCGTGTCCATTATTTTTTTTAGTTATCATGTCCAAACTCAAAATTGTCTATATTTTAAAACGGATAGTCATTTTGTAAGCATACTACAAGTAACTTATAATTTTTTTTGAGTTATATAACTTGTCCTTGTAGCAGACCATGGTGCGTGGAAATGCAAAGAAATTTTTTACTACGGGAGCAGCTAGTTTTGCTAGAGGTAGAAACATCTAGTACTGCTTTGCTGCCTCCGGCAGGAGGCCCCTCACATCCATGCACTGCCTCATGCCGAAGGCCATACTCACATGCATGCACTGCCTCAGGCCGAAGACCATTTGTTGTCCTATGCGCCAGCTGAGTAAAACATCGGTGGCGACATCAAATGCAAAGACAGGAGCACAGGAGCGTGAGTCAGGACAGGCAACTTTTGTTAGCTTCGGTCGCGCCGAATGGTTGGGCGTGACTCCGTGTTGAGTCACGCCAAACATGTTGGCGTGACTTGCTAGTCAACCCGTTTACGTGGCAATTCACGCTGATGTGGAAGTTAGTCGCGCCAATCAGATTGGCGTGACTGTATTCTCCGGTCACTCTAATCAGATTGGCGTGACCAAATGGTCTAGATCTTGGAAATAAAAGTTCGGGCAGTTTATTTTTAAAATATTAGTTAAGAAGGGTTTAAATAATAAAAAATCAACATTTCACTATACATAAAAGTTGCACCAAAGATTACTGTTTCCCTGAAATTATTAAAGCAAACAAATACACCAAAAGGCCTAGACTCTTTGATTGTTCCAAAAGTGGTGTCAAAAGTGATAACATCGAAAAAGGATGCATAGTCAGCTTGAATTTTTGCATCATCCTAGAATATATTTGCTATCTGTTCATCACAATCCATTTGTAATGCATATTGGAATGAAGGGTTCTCTGTCTCGAAAATACTTCAACATACTTCCTGCTTGACCATAAGCCATCTCGCGCTGGTGCTTGGTTCACAAATATTTTTTGTGATCACGATGAGTATAGCTATGGTTAAAGGATCCACCAACAACCTGCCGGCTGAACAACTCATATGCAGCCTTTGGCCTAATACCTGACTCATCCGCTGTTTCGATTCCAAAAGCTTGTAGTTCTGTAATCTTCCTTTGTGATGTTATGACATGATCAAAAGTTGCAGGTAGATGAAGGGGATGTTCCTGTTTAAGAAAAACATCACACACACGTGATCCCCATGCGCACTTCATAATTAGTTCTAGTTTCTACTAAAGAACACTTTGTTTTATAATCCCTTTTATCTTCTTTTCTCTGACGCTATTTTGAACAAACAAGTCTACAAGATGTAACCCTGCCATCAGATGGTCTTTAATTTGCATACCTTTTTTTTCACTTCAAAGCCCATATGCCTCCATAATCTTTCCAGAACTTCCATTATTCGTCAAGATCCTTGGATCTCATGCCAACTTCAGGTGCCTCAATTGGAACCACATTCTCTCTGAAACAAACAAAGATGCAGTTTCATAATCAGTCTCTGAACAACAATACAATATTGAATTTTTTTTGTCTGATCTGCATCAGCTTAGATTTTGTATTCAAACATTAAATAAATGCCCTAGTGTTTGTGCTGCAACAGGAGAACATAAGTAAATAGCTATCGGACTTATTGGAACCACCATGAGATGCATCTCCGCCTTCTTCTATCTATTCACAAAGAGGACAAGGATCAAGATTTTCAGTTCATGTCTTGCATGTCTTGTTCTCTCTGTTCACGAATGAGATCAGTTGAAGGATCTTTTGCTTTCTTTTGGAGGGTAAGATGAGATGGGGCGGGTAATTACCTTTTTATTGAGCCAAAACTAAGAGATCTTTTACGGTGTGTGCAAATATTATGGGCCGTCCATTGCCTCAAATCTAACGTTCCATAGTCAAAGGTACCAACAAAAAAAAAACTACAATATTGATGAAGTACGGAGGATAAGAATATAATTCATCTGTTCACTAATCTAGAAGGATAAAGATTTCTTAGGAAACTGATCGGTACGTGATCATTTCCTATTTACAAGATTTTGTCATTATTTACTCAGTTTTCATTCTTGAGCTGCTGGCCGTTGACAATTTTGGAAGATAGAGCCAAAATCTAGGCGGTGTATTTTTGCCACTGACTAACATGGAAGGATAGAGGAAAATGTCTAGATACTTTCATTGTTTGGTAAGGATTTACTTCATTTGTTTTTTGGTCGAAGAACACATGTTACATGTATCACATATCCCCTGGTCTGAATGAGTAAACTGCTTACACCACAGTGTGCAACTTACAAAGGGCCAAGTGATCTAACCAAATAGAACAATCATTCACACTACCACTAATAATTGCGTTTAAAGCTCCAGTGCAACATGATCGATCTTAGATGCATGTCTGCCATGCTTGATCCCTAGCTACTCACACCGCTCAAGATCCTAAGTTATATGTTTCGAATAATGAATATACAAATGAATAATTTAGTGGATAACTGAGTAAATAATCATATTAGATACGCAAATAAATCTCCAATTTGGATAGCACAGCCTATGGCTAGCCCACCCCTTTTTCAAGCTTTTCTTACATCAGATCCTATAGTCGCGTCCTTCTAAACTTTGACTCCAATACGTTATCAATTAAGGCATGAGATGGAGTAATCAAATATGAACTTAATTGTGGAAATGATAAAATTTTTATTGGATGCACGCGAACGGAGAATGATGGAAATATAATGTAACAAAACAAAATCTTTTACTTACCATTTTATTATCCACTTGCCATTTGTTATGATATTTTTTGTTCCATGCCTTATCCCTCGCTCAATCAAAGCTCCACATCGCGATACCTCTTGGTATCTTCAGGTACCTCGCAAACACCGAAAAGATCTCCAAAACTAAACACAGGAACAAAGTTTCTCCCCTCCTGCTCGATGTGTTTTATTAGCAAGCAGGCGGCAAGGCAGGCACAATGGTCTTAATTTAGTGGGCCGAAAAGCAACACCATCAGATAAGCTAAGCGGCCACCAAGCAGAGCCATACGATGCGACTGGACGATGGATTTTGCGGGAAAGGTACAGCCGTGACTTTACTAGCAAAGGTTGATGATCCTGTTTCCAAAAATATAGTATATAACAGTTGACCTAAACCTTTGGCCATGAGAGAGAGAGAGAGAGAGAGAGAGAGAGAGAGTGCGGGACTTGTTGTCTGGTTTCGGTAAGGCTTAGATGTAGGTGAATGGAGCGAATTTTCTGGCCCCCTGATGACGTAGCAGTGTTTAATGATATTCATTGATTCATTTTTTAATAAAGATAAAAATAGTTAAACCACATGTGGAGCGAATTTTTTGGTTCCTTTACTTGAATGAATTAGAACAGCAAGGCATTATCCTCGCCAAAAAAAGGCATTAGCCAATAAGACGAACCTATTTAACTATAATTAAGTTATATCTACAAAATTAAATCTAATCAATTTAATTAAGTAGCAATGTATTTTAAAAGTATAGGACCTAGATGATACCTGAAGCTATATTTGCATTTTGAGAGTATAGGGCCTAGATGGCACCTAAGCCAAGTTATTGGAGTCAAAACTGCAGTTTGAGAGTATGTGGATCTAAGTGACATGACCAACAATGTTTAATGACTGGCAATGCACTTCACTCTAATCAAAATTAGTGTCAATATAATAAATATTATATGTACTCACTATTGTTGATCCATATAAAACATTGTGAAATGTTCAGCTTTGGATGAAGAAGTAAAAAAAAAAAAGAAGCAAAATTTGATTTATGTTAATGATAAAATGTATCATTGTCATAATTTTTTTTAATGTTAGTATCAAGTAAATGTGGACCAATAATCTCACTAGATCACAGCCAAGAGAAAATATTACCTCCAAGGATGTATGGGTAATATCATTGTCATATTTAGTTATGTTTAGTTTGAAAAAGTCAATTAGTGTAGCATTGATTAGAGACTAATTGGACTTGAATTTTTGGCATCTAATTCGCTAAATTGATTGCATTTGAGTCCTACACGCACCTTATCTTAGTGGAAGTATTTTTTCCCCGAGCAATTCGAGGGATTAAATTCCACACCTTATTTCATTCGAAAACGCATGAGACACATACAAGAGGACTATGGTTGCAAAACGTCAGTAACCAGGGACTAGCGTGCCAAGGAGGAGATACGTGTCTCCGTATTCAACACGATATAAGTCAGTACAGTAATAATTGAATACCACTATGCCAGAAAACCTAATTAGAGACGCGGCTCAACCTTCATTAGAGACGCGGTTTTTTTGCGTCTGAAAATTTTCGTCTCTAATGTGAAAGTATCAGAGACGCGGAAATTCACGTCTCTAATGCTGACTTATCAGAGACGCGTTTTGTTGAAGACGCGTCTCAAATGAGACTGTTCGGAGACGGGGTTGTCAACACACGTCTGCAATGATGGGACATTTGAGACACGGTCCGTATAGACGCGTCTCCAATGAACTTTTATCAGTGACGCGTTTTGTCTACCCGCGTCTCTAATGATAAATCAAAAAAAAAAAAAAATTGGGTTCACCTGCTAGTGGAATCAGTCAAATGGTTATACAGATACATACGCTGCTCCAATAATATTCATAAGCACATACAAATTACACCAAATGCTCAGATACATATGTTTCATCCATTCCATCAATACAAATACATGTTATACCCATAATACACATGACAAACTCAGTGACTTGTACATGAATTATTTAACCGTTTATTGATGCAATGAAGTGGTAATACACATAACTATTTATCTGAAAGTTGTTCACTACTTGACTATGCAAAAAGGTTAAGTGACTAATCTACAGGTATGGACTTAGCAACTAACTATGTCAGGCATAATGAAAGTCTACTGGCAAGCCAACTGAGAGTAGACTGAAAATCTACAATTCCATGATTAGTTAATTGCTCACGTTTACTTCTCCAACTTGGCATCAATGTCCAGCTAACTTTTGCAGCAGGTCTGCATCACAGAAGAACATATATGTTAAGTGCCTCTGCAGCATCTATATCAAATATTTTTGTGCAAAGTCAGAGCATGCTGAAACATGATGAGGAGTCAGCAAGCATATCATGGCAAAGTCAGAGCATCAATATCTGACTGAAAAAACTCATTCAGCAATAACTAAAGTATACCATAGCTGCCCAAGAGAGGGGAGCACATCAATATCTGACTGAAAAAACTCATTCAGCAATAACTAAAGTAAACACTAGCATCTCTAATTCAACACTGAATAAGATAATCTTAGCATTGGGCACTAAAATTATAAGACAATCTTATTGTAGCAGATGCATTATGCAACAAGATCAATATGCTGCAATCTGCATATACAAACTGAACATGTCACCCATGGCATATACGTCCACCACCCAGGTTCCTCAACAAATAAGCATAGATGGAAAATGAGAAAACAAACCTTGTCCTCAAATTGATTTTCCCCAGAATTTTCTCTCTTCACTTTATTCCTCTCGTTGTTCTCACATGCCTGCAATTTGGCAGCCATAAACACTTTTTTCATCTAAGCCGAAGTATCAGCTCTGCAATTCAGCAGCCATAAACTAGTAGGCTATATAGAGCACATGCTACAGAAATTGATGCAATGATTAACCAGAGAAACTCAGCTGCTATAGTTATATTCAGCAGAACCAAGCAGGCAAGCAGGTCGTATAACTTTGCAATAGAACTGCAGACTAACTTACAGAGATGAAACCAAATGCAATAGAACTGCAGGTCTGCTCTCACCTGATAAACAAACCTGGGTGCAGCCCAATTCAGGTAAAATGCAGCCATATATTCAGTCTGCCAATTTCTGAGAAAAGATTAATAGCATTGTTAAATGCATCTGCAACATGTGTATCAAATATTTCTGTGTAAAATTAGAGCATGCTAAAACATGGTGAGCAGTCAGACAAGCATATGTGCTCCTCCTCCATGCATTGAATTCAGAGGTTTGCCTTATGTATATAAGTTGAACAGCCTTGGGTTACCTGCTGCTCCTTGATGCACCGAACAAGGCTTTGAGCTGCTACTGAAACCAAGAAACAAACCTCTGCAGCCAAATTCCTTAGCTGCAGAATTCAGTCACTTGATTATAGGCAACATATAGAAAAATTTTGATTCTCACAAGGAAGTATCCAAATAGAAAAATTTTGATTCTCACAAGGAAGTATCCAAACATCAGTTTAACATCAATGGCCTAAACTTTCAATGAGAAGCCGTGCAAATATTCACTGTGTGCTAGGAACGGCTAATAAATTTTGAAAACGAAATACAAAGAGCATCTTAGGTGTGGAAACTAGTATATAGCATCTATGTCTAAAATTAGAGTATCAAATCCCCGATCTTGTGATATACCTGATCAACTGCATATCTGAACTTGTAACATAAGCTCCTCTGTCTCTTCAGGCTAAGGTTGAGAGTATCATCTGAATTCTGCAAGCATGTCCATGTACAGGTTCAGTCAGTAAAGAATTGTATATCATAAGAATTGATGGTGACATGCAGTAATAGGTGAAAGAAATAGATTCTTATATTGGACTGGACTTACAAACTGATGAAAGCTATAGCGGATCATGCAAATATACAACTCACATTTAACTAGTATCTGCCAAAGCATATATCTGGAACCGATTGGTGTGCAGAACTCAATTAGAAATGACTAACATAACTACTCAAGTAATATGTGTCCAGTAAACTATTACTCTCATCTAGTATTGGGCAGGGAATCAAACACTAGAAAGAACCATATTAGTTATCAGAAACATTATAGGCAAACACAGTCACTAAGTGCCACAAGTGTGCTGACAGATGCTTATATCCGTATATCCAAAATTATACACGGTGCAGTTATGTGCCTCAGGATATGAACATGGAACAGAAAATCTGAGAAATTGTTTGCACAAGTACAATAACAACGATGCTCAGGTTGCACCAGTCAATGACCCTGCTAAGTCTGCTTGTACTTTCAGTTGCTAAAATTTCACCATGTCACGACTCATGAACAATTCCAGTGCATTGAGTTTATAATGTAGATGAATTTTTCCGCTATGTTGTTTTCAGCTCAACAAGACTACAGTCTTTATACTAACAAATGGCTGCATTAGTGATGCATGCATGATTTCAGCACAAGCATCCTGACCTGTTTGTGCGCTCGGGGCCTTGCCGCAGACTCCATGTTCCTGGTCCCCTAATCGCCCCATGAAACGAATACTGACTTTCTCCACTCAGTCGCCATTCCTTCATCCCCTAATCATCCCATCAAACCAAATACAATGTTTAAATACTATATCCCCATGGATGTGCGAGTGCGGCTGAAGCTTTGTTACAACATCAAATATTCACACAAGTGTGTTCCAGTTGTGCTTTTCAATTGACTGTCGATGACTAAAACCATAGGAGGAAAAAGGATTTGGAAAGGGGCAGAGATTGGACGGGGGATTACCAGGGCAGATACGAGGGCGTGCAGTTGTGCAGCTCAAATGGGCAGGCGGACCTTGACGGCAGCGGCCAGAGGTCAAGCTTGAGGGTGGAGACCGCGTGGAACTCGTCAATGGGAACCACGCGGATCTTGACGGCGGCAGGTGGTGGATGTCCATGGCGACGATGGCCGGTTGTGGTGGATCACGCCCTGCCTCCCGCCTGCTCGCCGACCTCAGATCCATCATCCACCACCCCGGATCTACGCGGAAGACTCGAGGAAGACGCCGGCGCGCAGATTAGAAGACATAACCCATTGCTCGCATCTAGTCCTGTCACTCGCCAAACCCTAACCCTAGGGCGTTCGCCGCCGACGCTGCTGCGACGAGGCGGGGGTCAGGCAGTTTGAAACGACGAGGAGGAGGCATGAGGTCGAGGTGGAGGCATACCTGCTCCGGCGAAGTGGGGGTGCGGCGGCTTGAGTCGACGAGGTGGAGGTGTGAAGTCGTGGCGAGATGGAGGCGCATCTGCTCCAGCTAGGTGGGGGCGCGGCCTCTCAGGTCGATGAGGAGGAGGCGCAAGGTGGAGGCTCAACTGCCCCGCCGATTCGGGGGCACGTCGCACAACGGCTTAGGCGAGGGAGGTCGGGGAAGAGGGTGCGTAGCTTTTTTTTTTTTTTTTGGCGACACAGAACACAACGTGGGAGGAAGGGGGTCGTGGGAGGAAGGGGGTGGGGGATCGGACGCGAGCCGAACTAACCGGATTTCATAAAAAATTCGGGTCCGGTCCAGCTGAGAGGAGACGCGGGTTTACTGCACGCGTCTCTCGGAAACCAGCCATTGTCACATGAGACGCGTATTGTTGGTCCCGCGTCTCTTACGTTACCACTCCCAACGCGTTGGAGACGCGTCCAGAGTACACGAGTCTGAACTGTGCTAAAACAGACGCGTTTTAAATCAGGGTCTGTAAACAGGTGTCTTCTTAGTTGGTTTCTGGCATAGTGTACGGTATAGTACATATAAACTCCGTGTTAATATTTGAATACTGTATAGTAAATATAAACAAACAAACAAACCCTAATGCATGCGGTTCTGTGGTTACTTTGAGACCTAGCCCACATGGCATTGCCTTATTAACACCATGAATGATGAATACTTATACAGATACGTGCGCAAGGAGGATAGATGTTGGGGATAATAGAACCCTGGATGCTTAGTACATCATGTCCAGCTGTGCATTAATTATTTTTTCTCAGATATTGTTTCTCATTTGTTTCTTACACATGCATGCCTCTTTTAGGTGGATACGCCATATTGGGCAGATATACTCCCTGACTCGCCAGACAACTCAAGTGGCCTTCGAAAATGCTGGATCCACGTGAAGTAATCGCGTCACTTTTCATCATGCTAAACAAGAATGCTTACATCCTAATCCGCATTGAGTTCTTGGTTATAGCAATCAGCGGACTGTTTCTCGTCATGTTCATCTTGGACTTCCGTCGGAACCGCACCCACGCTGCGTTGCGCAACACCATATTGAAGATTCTTGACGGTGTGTCCGATAGCTTGGTGGTGCATACATTGGGGGCCATGCAAGCAGCTCCTTTCAGGAATCAGCTGTTCCCGGTTTGGGCTATGGTGGTGGTCAGCTTCCGTTCCAGCATTGACTATATATCTGGACGTGAGTCTCGTGGATTGGAGACGGGGAACTTGATAAGGCCTTTGGGGTTGGCATTGCTGAATACTAGGCGTGGCTCAGAGCTCAAGGTGCAGCTCTGGACACTTTGGGCGGTGATGGTGCTAAGGAGCACATACAGGCAAGTGGCACGTGTTATGACAATCAAATCCTGGTGGAACGGCCATTCAGTGAATTTCCTGGCAGAATATTTGCGGGGTGACCATGAGGAGACCAACTTGAAACCTGATGTCTGCAACCCATCCACGATGCAAGGATACACATATCTGGTCTATGGAGAGTCGATGCAGCGAGTCCAGGTGCATAGGCATCGCTACATTCTTTTCCTTGACATTGTGCGACCCAATCTACTAGTCACGCTGGACAAGATCTGGCAATGCAATGGACGGCTTCTGCGATCCAATGACAACAGGAGGGGAGAACAGCTCAAGGACATGTGCCTCGCCTTCACCCTGTCTGGTCTTCTCCGTTGCAAACTCGAGGACGTGGAGCTGCATGGCGACTCCCTGTTGCTGACCCGGAACCTGGTCAGGTCCAAGATTCTCATGAAGGGCGCCAATCAGGCCTTCAGGATCCTTGAACTGGAGCTTACATTTCTGAACGACGCGCTGCATACCCGCTACCCCATCGTCTTCTGGAACGGGCTCTCCTCGCTCGTTCTCAGCTTTGCAGTGTCCCTCCTCACCTTTGGTGTTGCCTGCTGGCTTGCGGTTGACATCCGCAGGATATACAAACCTCCTGATGGCGACCTGATGCACATCGTCCGTGGAGTCAACGTGGATATCATTATCACCTGGATTTTGATGCTGTTCATGATGATCAAGGAGATCTGGGAAATGGTCACCTACCTGCTGTCGGACTGGACGAAGCTTCTGCTCGTGTGCACCTATGTGCAATGGAGATGCTGCTGCATGAGAAATTCTCTAACGGAGAAGCTCATATGGTCCATCTTCAGTTCCAAGATTGGTGGCCGGTGGCACGGGCTCATTGACCAGTATGAGTTCCTGCAGAATTTCGACTACATCCCATCAACTTGGAATCGGCTGCACCTTCTCACTCTGGGGATGGTTCCACAAAAGAAAAATGGAACGAAGCTTGGTAAAGCCGTCAAGGTCCCTGAATGCCTCAAGTCTGCCATCATTCGGACGGTGCGTGGCTCCATACACCTCGCCAAGGATGGCTCCACCCTCCCAAGTCAGATTTCTTCACTAAATTATAGTAATATGATGGAAAGATTCGGTTGGGCTTGTAAGCTACCCAGATGCTCTCAGGTCATTATGGTGTGGCACATCGCCACTAGCCTCTGTGAAATAAATCTTGCTCTGGACCATGGCATCGACTTAAGGAAGCCCGGATTCTTTGCTTCCACGCTGTCTTGGATGACAAGGTTATGCTGCTGCTCGTCCAAGTCTTCATTTCTCGTCAACGACAGCATCCTGGATAGTGATATCAAGACGAACTACCTGATTGCCAATAGCTTGTCTCGATACTGCGCTTATCTGCTAATTTCTCAGCCTGAGATGCTGCCCGACAACTTTCTCTTGCCAGATCTCATATTCGAAGCAACGGTGGGAGTTGCTTGTCAAATTCTGGACGAGGATGATTCATTATATAGCAGATATACAAGGCTCATCAAAGGTGTGAAAATTGAACAGGCAGAGGAAATAAAGCGTTCCGGAAATATAGTGATACAAGGTTCCTTATTGGGTTGGGAACTGATCCAACTCGTCAGTCTCAACAAGGCAGAGCCCTGGAAAATACTCGCAGGGGTGTGGGTTGATTTAATTGTACACATAGCCCCCACCTGGAACAAAGCAGCACACAAGAGGCGTCTTCAGTCCGGAGGGGAGTTTCTGACCTATATCTGGGCTTTGTTTTGTCACTTTGGAATCGACAAGAGCAGCATGTGGCCAGATGAGTAAGCACACCATCCTGGGCCTAGCAAAACCACTATGGCTGAAGATGCCGGAACTGAAGGAATTGGAATTCCTAGTCCAAGCATGCAAAGCATATGGATCAATGTCACAAGTTATGATGTAATAAACTTAATTTTATTGGTACTCCTGTATTTTTAAATACTAGCCCATCAACCCGTGCACCTGCACGGGCTAGGAATTCATAATGTTCAGTTAATCTCTTTCAAGAAGATTTTATTAATGTTTAGTCTATTATTTTTTGCCCTTTTTGAAATTTATTATAACTATTGGAAATACTTCTTGGTCATTTTTTACTCATTTACATTCATTTAGAGATTATTTAACAGTTTCTTTAAAATACTCTCAATATGTGTCACATTAGTCATTAGTTTTTTTAGAATGTTCTTGAGGGATTCTTTATGTTGCTAACCATCAGATCACTAAACATGTTTGCATATGTACTCTGGAGAGAAATAGGTTTATTTGATATAATAATTCAGATACGTCGTATTGTCAAGGAGGGCAGAAATATTCTTATTTAAGAACTGCATTCAATGTTAGCATAAGGCAAACCAATTGTGATCGAAGGCTTCTTGCATCGGATTACAAAATTCAGAAACAAGCATAAGAAAATCTATTCTACTCTCGAGTGTAGTTACTCCTATTTTTTCCTAACCCACTGACAAGCAAACGCCTCTTCCTAACCAGGTCCGCAAGCACTAACGGGTTTGGAACGTGCGCAGGTGGTATTGCCAGGATTGACCCCTGATCGATATACGGATACAAATCAAAATACTTGGGATTCACAAAACGTATTGTTATGCGTTCATCATTATCCATCCGGCAAAATATCCTCCTGCCGTTTAGATACCACGAGATTTGTTGGATTCAAACTAATATTGAAAGCAGATGCACCTCCTATATGGGAGTACGACATATAAGAGGTGGCTTCGTCTCCGGCGACTGCACACGATCTTCCCTGCAGGCTTCGTCTCCGGCGACCACGGACACAGCAAGCTGCTCTTGCGACGGTGATTGGGTGCTCTGTGGCGGGCGTTTTCTTGCCCCTGCTCTGAACGAGGAACAAGCGACAGCGGCGCTTATGGCTAATCTCGTTTAGATGGCACAATTAGTGGACCATGCCACGTGAGGTGGTGACTAGGAAGGATCTGACTCAGCGCGTGGGAGTTGCGTGAGTTTTCCGTAGCTCTAGCATTACTCCGAATCAACCGGTTTCCCTGGTAAATATTTTGCAGTCGTAGGGAACGTCGGTTTCCCTGGGACTCTAGGTGAAAATCCTAGGGAAAGGAAACTATCCCTACAGATTTCGCTGGATTCGTAAGGAAAGGAAAGGATGCGGGACCTACCAAGCTTTGACGTTCCCTACGGAAGTCTGCGTTCCTGGTAGGGAAACTTGAATTTCTCAGATGCGGACGTTCCCTACGGAAGTCTGCGTTCATGGTAGGGAAACTTGAATTTCTCAGATGCGGACGACAAAGCTTTATTGGTGCCCACTGCGGATGTGAAAAATTTACCAAGTTCCAGAGCCGTCTTCCCTCCCCCAGTCCCTCGATCTCCAGTCCAAATCGAACAGCCCGGTCCCTCTCTCTCCAATCGAAATCAAACAGCCCAGCTCCTCTGTTCTTCCTCACCATAGTTCGTCGCTTGAATTTCCGCTTCCTCCGCAGAAGTTGGTGTCGCCTGTCCTCCCCTTCCTGAGACGGCTGGAGCTAACAGCTGAGAGTAGGAACGTGCTGGAGCCAAGGGCGACGCAACTGGTGGCAGGATGTTGGTGTCTCCTGTTCACAGGTAGTACTATTCATCATCTTAATCTTCTTTCTTTTGAATTTAACCTCTCTTTTTTGTGCGACATTGTTGAGTTTTAATCTGTAACTGTGATTTCTCTAGCTTCCTGGCAGTAGATCTAGCACGACTTCTCTTGAAGCTCCAACAATCGTCCTCCACGGCGACGGGGACTTGGGCGGCGCAACAGAAAACGGATCGATCTGCGTGGCCACATGAAGTTCTTACGATTGGAAAATTTTCGTGGACTTTTCCACTCTTTTTTTTTTCCCATCTTTCTTTTTTTTCCCATCGTTCTTGATCCGCAGAGGAACCAAGCCATGCGGTTCTTGTAATGTCGGATAAATACATGTAAAGAATGAATCTTGTTATGATTTCCGCAGAGGAACCAAGCCATCCGGCAGCGTTGCTGGACGCCGGTGCGGCTCCAGGTTCCGGCAGTGATGCTCGATGCCGGTGTGGCTCCAGCAGCGACGGCGAGAGTCGAGTCGGCTACGGTAGCGGCTCGGCTCGGCCGCTGCGGAGGGAGTTTTTATATATTTTTTTTCTATGCTGCGCAGTTTCCCTAGCGTACTGGGTTTCCTAGAGAAAGACAGAGTTTCCCTATGGTTTTGCTCAGAAATCGTAGGGAACGGGCGATTTCCCGTCAACATTTTCCCTAGGAACCTATCCCTAGGAAATTTTTTAGGGAAACTGTTTCCTTAGGGTTTTTGGGCTCTTTCCCTAGTATTTCGGGTGTAAGGAAAATGGGAAATTCTAATAGTGATCTAGGGTGTCAATCAATTCTTAAAACCTAATGCACAATCAGACTCCAACAACAATACTAGTGAGTAAAGCAAAAATGTTTAAAACAAGGTTGGATGCACTGAGGCTTGCCTTGGGCAGCCTCAAAGTTAGTGTTGGTCCAAAAACCTTCACACGTGGCCTGAAAGATATGCTTTACTTCACTGCAGGACCAACGCTTGTACGCGGTGAAAATTCCGGGGCGTGCCAGTCAGTTTCCCTGCAAACTAACAAAGACAAAAAAAGTTAAATCCCTTGGGTTACCGGCTCGGTGGAACAGGCCGATGTATAGCAGACAATCGGATGTCGAGCAAACAGTCAAGAAATAATTAAACGACTCAAATACTAGGGTTTTGACTGTTGACTATCGGCTTGTTACTCGAAAAAAACTTAAAGGAATACAGATCTGAAATTCAAAAGAGCAACAAATCTATCGGCCAATGGATGTAAAACGATTTTATTCTATCCGATCTATTGTTCTTACTAGCAGATTTAGCAAAGGGATCTGTAAAGACAAACTATCGGATAAACACGTCGAAATTATCAGTAAATTAACTATAGGCTAAGTCACGTCACAGAACTACAACAAACAACTCTAGAGGATCGGACCTAACCAAGACAACACTAGAGGTAACACAAGCAACAATTAGGTGGAACACTTAACAAATTGATACTTCATTGATGACTTGAATATACTCAATCTAACGATACTATGCTCATCGGACAGACACCACTGGGATCGGACCTAACCGAGACAGCAAGCAATATCAATTCTAGTAGCAATTCCAGATAGTTCTAATATACCGGATAACTAGTAATTAAACTGACAATCTAGCAGATTCAATCAACCTATACAGTGAGATAATTCAATCAAAGTATAGAATGAGAAGGTTACTAAATCGATCAAGATAATTACTAGGCGACGAATTCCCTGCCGAGTCGCGGAGATCGTGCCGATGCAGCCCGCTCGAGACAAGAAACCCGTCGAGAAAAACAGGTTGGCAATGCGCCGAAAGTTGTATTGATTGTGATTAGGGCTTTTTACAAGACGACAGGCTTATATTTATACATCCGGACACATACCTCAGATCTAACTAGGACTCTAGAGTACTCCGATACTCATACAATTCCGATTTTGACTTCTAACTCGAGAAAATAAAATATTTCCTAACTAACTAAATCTGTGGTGACGACGACCAGGACCTTTGCTCTCCTGTCAACGCGGCATCCCCCTTTCCAGATATCTTTTCCAGCAAAACACCTTACTGCCACGTTGTAGCACCCGTATTTTTGACCATCTCGACAAACCCTAAAATTTGGGCCTTTTCAAAAATTTTCAAATAATAAAAATGGACTAGATCAAAAATAGGACTCAATTAAATTTTCTCGAAATTAAAACCATGCATGAAATAATCATGTGCATTTTTGCCTTTTTATTGTCTTTATTTAATTGTTTGTGTGAGTGTTGAAGTCCAATCCCAAATTCAAATTCAAATTCTCTTGAATTTCATCCAAAATCCAAAATCAGAAAATGATAAGCAAATCTCCGCTTGATGGGCCGCCTCTCCCCTCTTCTCCCGCGCCCGGCCCATCTTCCCTCCTCTCTTTTCTCCCGCGCCTGGCCTCTGGGCTGTCCGCGCGCCGCGGCCCAGCTCCGCCCGGCCTGTCCGCCCGCCGCGAGTCGCTGACGAGCGGGCCCGGGGCCTTCGTCGACCTCGCGCCGCCGCCGCCGCCCGACCGGCCGGCGCGAAGCACGGGCGTTACTGCCCCCGCCGCCGTGCTCCTTCTCCTTTCTCCCACGCAGCGCACGCGCCACTCTCTCCCCTCCTCTGTCCGGGCCCCCATCTCCTTTCCGCCGACAAGCAATGAAACCCTAGCCCCTCCGCCATAAAATCCGGCGAGCCCGAGCTCCGCGCCGCTGTGGCGTCAAGGCAACGCGCCGCCCTCTTCACACCACGTCCGGGGCCCCCTCTCTCCTCCGCGCCGCGTGGCTGCCGTCGCGCGCCCGTCCCCCACCCTCGCGCCGCGCGCCATCGAACTCCGGCGAAATATCCCGACGAACTCGGGATATTTCCCGGCTCTCCACCGCCATCGAACGAGTATAAAAAGAGCGCCCGGCCCTTCCATTCTCTCCCTCTGCCATTTCTCTCCCTCGCTCTCCCTTCCACGCCACCGAGCCCTAGTTCTCCCTCTCTCCTTCCCCAGCTCCGGCGAGCGATTCCGCCGTCCCCCAGCGCTCTCCGCTCCCACCGGACCCAAGGTGAGCATCCCCATTCCCAGCTCTCTCTTTTGCGCCCCCTCTTCATCCTCCTCGCGCCCTCGGGACTAGCCCGTGCCGCGAGCCGTTGCTCCGCCGCCCCTCTCCTTCCTCTCCGGCCGCCGTGGAGCGCTCCCCGGCCAGGCCGAGCCCGCTCGTAGCCTCCACGCGCCCCCGCGCACGCACACGAGTGCTCAAACTCGCACCACGCGCGCGCACGCGCCTTCGTTGCGCATGCCCAACCCCGGCCGAGCTCCGGTGAGCTCGCGCCGCCGCTTCACGCCCCGCTCACGTGCACACGTTCCCCCGCTAGCTCCGCCGTCGTGCGTAGGCCACCGGCACCCGCTCATTTCTCCCTTCCGCCAGCTCCAGAGCACGCCGACGAGCTCTCCGGCGAGGCGGGAACTTTTCCCCCGCCTCCGCCGCGTCGGAGCCGCCGCGCCGCGTCGAGACCGCGTGGCGTCCGCGTGGCGGCCACGTCGGCGCCGCGTCGCGCGCACACGTGGTGCACGCGGCCCACGTGCACCACACGCCCGCGCGTAATGGCCAGGGCCCCGGCCCCAGCTGGCCCACCTGTCAGCCACTGTCACGCAGCGCAAAACGCTGGGTACACCCGAGACTGTACACAGAAATATATTTCGAGCACATTTCCAATATCCGAAAAATTCCCAAAAATATCCAAAAATTCCCAAAATCATTTCTAACCCTTTTCCAACCCTTGTGCACCTCTGGAAAATTAGGGTGGAGATTATACCTAATTAAAGTTAATCTACCCCTAATTTAATCCTTTCTCCTAAATTCAAATATTCATATCTTTGTCATTTTAACTCCAAATTTAATGGTTCTTGCACCATTATTCATCTAAAATCATCCTCTATCATATTCCATCAAAACCACCTTCAGTGGAGTATTTTATTTTATTTTATTTATTTTTATTTTATTTTATTTATTTTATTTTAATGATTGTTTAATTGAGTGTTAAGCGGTAGATTTAGCATTTCTTTTGTTTAATCGATAGGTGATCAAATCTTCGAGGAGGAACACGAGGACCCCGACTACGAAGAAGGCTTAGAGGAGGAAGATTTTGGTGAAGGCAAGTCCTAACCACCTTGATCATATTTAACCTAATTAATTCCTACAAAATATCCTATATAGAGCCTGTGTGTAAATTAAACATGCATAGTCTTTTAAAATGATTTAAATGTTAGAATAACCTATCATTGCTGAAAGCCATGCCTTGTTTATTGCTATCCTTAATCCATTGTTAGCCCTAGGTTCCAACAGCATTAATCTTTAATGATTTGTTGGAAAATTATTGCCGCTTAAGTTCTATCACACTGTGTTAATTAATAATATTGCTTCACCTGTTTTGTGTGAAAATGTGTGAGTGTGACTTGGTGATGTGTGTGTGAAATAAAAAGGGATGGGCTTAGTAAGTGAAACCCATAGTGGGGGTTATGTTTTAGACGGGAGCAAGCGAGGTAGTCCTGAGTGGGGATCTGGGACGCTACTCCTCGCTGGAGAGTAGCTATTGAAGATGCTTGCTTCGGTCGTATAAGGACCGGTTCATGTGCCGCCTTGCCTAGCACTCTAGTGCAACCACGAGCCCCTGAATGGGAAGGGTTTGGAACCACACCCTACTAGTGATCGCCCGGTACCACCAGGAGGCAAGGAGTTGCAATCGGAAGCCAGGAGAAGATCTTGACGAGATTGGCGTCGGATCCGGCAAGTGAAAGTTATTTGGCTATGCTATGCCTATGTGAAGCCCCTGGTCGTTGATTTTTCGAGGTGGTACCGTGGTGACATTAGGCAGGTACGGAACCATTAGCATGTCTTTCCGACCCACGACGGTGGGAAGGTCTGGCATGCCTCGTGGGTAAAGTGTACAACCTCTGTAGAGCGTAAAACCTATCCGGATAGCCGTGTTCCACGGCATTGGACAAAGCGAAAGCAATGGCCACACAATGATTAGATTTCTGTGTGAGTTATCCTTGACGTGTGTGTTTTCGGAATAACGCCGGTTTGGAGCCATGTGCTGGTTGTCTGCCAGCGTTAAAACTTAGGAACTGGCGGGAAGGATTTACTCTCCCCCAGGGCCACTCAACCCCACTAAGATCCTATCAATGTTGACTTAGAGTTTTAGAAAATGTTTTGGTTTGCAAAACAAACCCCTGCATTAAAAAATTGGCTTTTCGGCCGATCGATGAAAACCCTCAGCCTATTCCTTGGCAACACCCTTGCATATGAGTCACCCTTGTGTTAGGACTTGTTGAGTACCTTATGTACTCACTCCCCATCTCAATCAATCATTCAGAGGAAGAAGCAGAATATGACTTTCAAGCCGATGGCGAATAAGACTAGGGTCGTCACGCGCAAGTTTGCCAGTGGAGTGGATCTGCTTCCGCCGTCCGTTGCGTAGAATAAAGTGTGGCATTGCTGCTTCCCAGCGATGGCCACTATGGTGTGATGTGTTGAGTTGTAAGGCCTCTGGCCACATCAAAGACCTTTTATGTAAATTAAAAGGCTTGTAATGAGCTTTGGTAATAAATCAAGGTATGACTCTGAGATGCCATTCTGTGAGAATGTCCGTATCAGCGTCTGATCCAGGGACTGATACGGTGGATTCAAGTACCTTTGAAAATGGGGTATGACACATGTGCCCTCTATCCTTCCAAATTCTGGCGTTGACGGTTAGTCTCCTCAGAAATGTGCTCAGTTTCAATATTCTCCGGGACCGGCTCCACTTTTGGCTTAATTGTCTTGTTCTCTATCGATATGCACAAATGATGCAAGAATTAATGCTAAGCGTGATGTGAAAATAATTTACTTAGCAACAAAATATGAACTTGTAGAAACTTTCTGGACTTGGAAAATGTCTAAGTTATTATATCAAGTAGCATGGGCAGAAATTTTGGTAATTTGAACATGTAGGAATTTTTTTATGAACAAGGATGAACTGATAAACAAAACAATTTATACAGGACGGATAAAGAGTGTTCTACTGAGTGCAGAATTTGTAACAGATCTGAACATGTAGAATTCAACAAAACTGGTTTCACACTTTTCAGAGTTCATATGAATTTTCTATGCGTTTTACAAGTTCCGTGTAAATTCTAGAAATTAAGAAGTCTTGAGATAGGCAACACAAGTGTCTACAGGGGCGCTGCTACACTGGATTGGCGCGTGGCCACAGCAGATCCTGGTACTGGAGCTTGACTCCAGCCATGGCGGAGAGATGGCCGGCAAGTGGTGGCGTGGCCGCCGGTGTTGGGATTTTTGCAGCCATTTTGCCGAAGGATATTATGAGGATGACCACAACGAGACGGTGAACTCACCAAGGTAATCTTCGTCGAGCGTAGGTGGCCGGAGAGTAACGGAACCAGCAAGGGAGGCGGGAGAGATGAGCGGGCGAGAGCGAGAGCGGGTGATGCGGGGGCGACCCGCCTAGGGTTTGGCCGCCGCCGCTGCAGCCGCCTCCAGCGGCTGCCGCAGCAGCCTGCGATCTTCGCGGCCGTGTCTGACTCCCCATCACCTCTCCCCTGCAGCGCCCCTCCCCTCCCCTTCGTTGTTTCACCGTCTCCTCTGCCCCATGACGCCCTGCAACACCAGCCAGCCAGATCTCCTCCACAAATCGCCGTCTCCTCCCCTCGGCTCGTCGGCGGCTGCAGCAACTCCAACCCAGCGTCGCAGCCTTCCTCCCCCGTCAAAATCCACCACTTTTCTTTCCATGTTGAGCACGGACACCCCAGATCCGGCCCCCAAAGCCGCCGCTCCGACATCAACGGGATGGGGCTCCGACGGGGGATGGCCATGCGGGACGGCGAGTTAAGGGGGACGCCTCGCCCCGGGTCGCCGGCGGACCACGCCGCCGCTGCCTTCCTCTCCCCGCCCCCAAGATCCCCGTCGCCCGCTGGATCTGCTGGGAGTCCAGTTGCAGGGTCGCTCGAGCCATGCCTCGATCTGCGCCCCTGGTCGCCGCCGGCTTCCAAGCCAGTGCTACCCACCAAGTCGTGCACCACCTCCGCTGCAACATCGCCATCGGTCTCAGCGTCACCAACCACTACGGAGGAGGCCGACGCCCTTGATCTTGAGACGCGAATGTACATTGCAGGCGTGGTGATTTGTCGTTTGAATATGGCCGAGGAAAGAAGAGCACTATCTACTCAGGAGCTGTCTCTTGGGGAGGACCTTTTTGCGTTTCTGAAGGACCAATTCTCTCTGCATTTGGCTATGGGGGTGCAAGAAGACGCCGTGTTTTCACCCATGGCTGAGGAGGACCCTTCTGATCACCACCTCGTTGTTGCTTCACCCATGGCCAAGTGCCTGTGTTGCTGTGAACCAGATGCGAAGACTACTTCATGTGTTGTACCTACTTCAGTCGTCCAGATCAAGCCGCCTCACATTGTCGAAGATGTTCTCTCTGATTGCAAGTCGGACAACCTCAAGGCTGGTCGGGGGATGGATGTGTTGGTTGCTCGGGGCAATGCACCCCCTGCAGGCATCCAGGGTGTGTTCTATGGTGGAAAGCTGGATGCCATGGTCGTTCACTACAAGGTGCCCTCTACATGTAGTTGGAGCAAGACACGGTGTGCTCTCCATTGTCTTGTACGAGATGGGCATGGGATGGTCGCACGGAGTTGTACCTCAAGCTGTGGTAGGGTGGCCAAATCGATGCCACAGTTGCCTTGGCATGGAGCAACACCACCATGGGATGCTACCAAGGAGATGCACTTGATGGGTGGCATGCAAATTAAGCCTCCTCCTATGCTCCGCCCATTGGCTAGGAAGGGAAGAGGTACTACAAGCTCCAATGCAGGGAAGGCAATGCTCCAGGAGTTGCTTGCAGCCATCAAGCAGATCAAGGCTGTAGGATGTAATGTTAGTGTGTACGTTGCCTAGGTCGTTGGTTGTAGGTCGCGTGATATGTTGCGAGTAGTAGTCGTTTGTGCTTGGTCGTAGGTCATAGGTCGCCTCTTTGGTACCGCAAGTAGTTACCTTTGTTTTCGGTGTGTAAAAGGGATGAGATCTCACCTTGTGATGCTCATCCAGATGTTGTACCTTCCCTCTTCCGCTTAATGAAATGTGTGCCAAGGCATGTTCTCGAAAAAAAGGTGGCCGGAGAGTCATCGGCGACGAGGGGCGGCGGGTGGCGAAGGTTCGGCGAGGTCGCTGGGTCGACGTCGTTGACGAGGAGATGAAATTCTTGGTCCTAGAGCTTCAAAGAGATTTGGAGAAGACCGGCGTGGATCATGTTTTCAATGCGGAGGTCTGGAAGCATGTGCTCGGTGTGATTGCAGACTATATACAATGGTCGACGATGATAGGAATGAAATTTCTACAAAGCTGTGGAGAAGCATCAAATTTGAGTCATGGAGGTGATTTGGAGTGTTATGAAGCTTCTTGAAAGAGGAGTTAGGTTGGGGCTCACCGAAGGATGTATTTCGTGGTGAGGAAGAAATGTTGGGGCTCACTGAGGTTGGTTCGCTGCCGGCTTTGAGGAAGAAATGTTGCAAGATGTCCTAGATGGGATTGATAGACAGGGAATGGGTTCGTGGAAAGCTTCACGTAACTATGGCAGAGCTTCGGCCGGGTTTTGGTTCGATGGGGAGGCAGTGGAGAGGCGGGGCAACAAGCCGAGCTCAGTTCCGGCGGCAATGGTGTTCAGATGGGGGTGAAAATGAGACAGGGGGCACGAAGAATGGCCGAGGAAGAGTCCAGAGACGTCGAGGTGACGGTGGCTGCGTGTCGGCATGCATGGCCGTCGGCAATGATGAGGAAGAGAGAGAGAGGGAGGACGAGTTGGAGAGGATGACAAGCGGGATCCATGGCTTATTCAAAAATTTTCACCGCCTAACATTTGGCTCACTTCTCGCTCTCGGTGCTGAAAGGATTACTTCTACAATTCTAAAATTCACCAAATTTTGTGTGACGGTAGATAGGGGTGGACACGGTTAACCGAATAAATGCACCAAAATACCTAAAGTTTTTTCCTATTTCAGTTAACCGTAATATTTTTCTGAAGAGATTTATGACAAGTAGGTTAACCATAATTTTTTCAGTTTTAAGTCTTATTTAACCGGACAAACCCACCAAGGCATCCGTCCTCAACCCACCAAGGCCTCGTCCGTCTTCTCCATTCTTCCTTTTCTCCTCGATCTCCTCCCTGCAGGATGCACCGCCACCTGCCAGCCACAGATCTCATGGTCCATGCACCGTATCTTACACTAGCAACAATCAAAATTTGCCTGTCCAAATTTGTTCTTACGGTATTCTCGTTTCGCATCTTAGCCTCGAGGAAGTCATGGGACAAGGCGAAGACAGCGACGATGGGGCGAGCTGAGGACGGTGGCAGTGGCACGAGGTGAGGCCGGCGGCGACGCAAGCACGAGGACGACAGCGGCGCAAGGACAGCTGATGGCGCCGCGAGTTCTCATCCTTTTATCTCTAATTTCCTTTTTTTGGGGAGTTTAATTCGCTGTCAAATTTGACTTTTCGGTTAAAACACTGAATTAACCGAAACTGAACTTTGCGTTTATCGAGTTTTCTGGTGCTAAATTGGTTGCTATTTTCCATTAACTGAAATTTTTATTAGCCAAATTAACTGACCTATATTGACCGGGTAAACCGAATAACGAGCCTAACGATAGAGTGATATACGTATGACACAATGGTGGAAGATGAATTTCAGGATTATTTCTGAGATCAGATAAATAAAATTTCGAATTCAGCTAACTGCTAAGCATAATTATAACAATTTCAAATGCTTAAAGGCTTGATAAATTCTTGAAACTTTTACCAAAATTTTCTTTTGGATTCTTGATTCAGAAACAATTGTTTCTAGGGTAATTTTTTGTGAAAAATATATAGGTTCCTTTAGTAGCTTTGGTTTGACTCATTTTGACTTGATTTGAATAAAATTTGAGTTAACTTTAAAACTCAAAATTTGGAACCCCTAGAAATTGTAAATTAAGGAGAAGTGTTTATGTGCTAGACACCAGGGGTGTCAGTGTCACCCCCCCCGCCCCCTCCCCCCACCCTTGGTGTCCCAGATCGTTACACCCGAAGTTGCTTCGGCCCATAACAAATGCCATTTCAACTATTGTCTAGATAGATGTCGGACACCTAAAACTAGGTACCCACGGTTACCCAAATAAATCCCACTGTCACGCATAAGTGCCGGGAGATTGGCCATAAGGCCACCGGAATCCCCGAAGGACGATAGCGGGGGATCGGCCCGCGGCGCGAGACCATAGCAGGCTGAATTCCTCCCGCAGCCGCGTCCCGGCCCACTACGCGAAGGGGCCCGTGACGACAGACGACCCGACCCCGCAGGAAGCCTCCCGACCCCCGCAGGGTCGGGGGAAAGTTCCGCCTCGGACGACCCCAAGCGCTCGACCCCAGTCGCGGGGAAGGGGGTCGGGCGAGCAGGGTCGGAGCATGCCATTGGGACGCATTAAATCGGGTGGCAAGTGGACATCCCTCGACAGTACTGGACGACGTGAACCGCAAGCCGCGCACGTCCCGCAGGGACGTTTGACAGCGGTCAAGCCACTTCACCCACGTGGTAACAGTGCAGGCCGTAATTCTACAGGATCAACAGTACGTGAGCAGGACACGGACACCCCCGCCGCGGCGGGACAGTAGCAACCATCATCGTCCTCGCCCGCGGAAGAAGGCGTCGAGGAATCAAGCACCCATCCCGTCCGAGCCGCCTGCCTACGACGAGCCACCTACCTACGCCAAGGAGGTCCCCCACCTAATTTCGACGAAGAAGCTCTCTCTTTCTTAGATTTCTTCTTCTCCTTTCTTCAATGAATGTAAGCGGTCGCTCCTCCCTTGACGAGATAAAAGGGAAGATTGACCCACAAGACACAAGAGACTCATTCACACACACTCACTTCGGTCTTGCGACGCACGCAAGGACGAACACCATGAACACTCAGAGACTTGGGAGCTCCTTCCTCTCTTGCCAAGCTTATAACCCCTACTACGACCAACACGAACCACGAACAACTCACTGGACGTAGGGCTTCGATCGCCTGAACCAGTCTAATCCCTTGTGTCAATCCACATTTTCTCAAATCAACCAAGCGCGTAGTCTAAATTTACTCGTCGGCCAGATTTCCCAACACTGACAGTTGGCGCGCCAGGTTGGGGACCTCTGCGCGCTACGGTTGCCATTCTCACCGCCTTCAATGGTGGTAGCTTCGTCGACGTGCGGCACTCGCGGGCCGCGTCGCAGGGCGGCTCGCGGCGTCGCCGACTTAGGCGAGAGCGGGCTCTTGCCCACTCCGCTCTTCCCTCCGCACCAGGTCATCCGCTTCGGGAGCCTGGAGTTCGAGGCCGACTACACCGGCCGCCTGCAGCTGATGCAGAACTACCCACTCCTCTTCGGAAGAGGATCCTTGACCGTCCGCCCCCGACTAGCCCGGGACATGGACGGCACCGACTACGAGGTGCGCATAGAGGCGCATTTCAGCCCGAATCTGCGGCCCGACAAGTACCGCCGCGTGCAGTACACTCTCGTGGCTGCGGCAGCACGACTCCATGGCCAGGCGCCGTACCCGCCTGAGGAGGAGTTCTGGGGGGCGTCTTCACGCACTTCCCCCAGCACTGCGGCGCATGATGGAGTGGCTCGACCATCTGATCACCACCCATCTCGCGCCCGCTTCTCCGGCCGATGGGCATCCTCGGGACGCGGCCAGGACCGGCAACAGTCGGCTCCACGATCCGCCGTCTCTACAAGTGGCGCGAACGCGGTCGCCGCCTTCCACGCTTGGGATGATGATTGCGAACGCTGTCGTCCCCTGTGAACGGGGTCGCAGCGGTCTCCCTTGTCGCATCAAGGCTTATCTCGGCTTGGAGCCACGTGCATCCGAGTGCCGGCGCGTTTTTTATGCGTTGGCGAACATCCTGGTGCAACTCGAGGGGTGGGGGCACCTTCCACCGGAATCCGACTTCTGGCAGCAGGGCGTTCCTCTGCCTCACGGGCTCCGCAACGTCGCGGATCAGTTCGAGCTTGAGCTCGCCCGCCACCTCCCATCAGCGGCGTGGGCGGGTCCGTCTATGGCGGAAGCGATACGGCGCGACCCGGTCGTCCTTCCTTCTCTCCCCCCCGTGGTCGAGGGGTGGCCCGGCGGCCGCGCCCCCGCTCCGGTCCCGGCGCTGACTCCGACTCCGACTCCGACCTCCTCGACGAGTGCTTCAGTTTCGGTGGCTACGACCCCGCACGAGAGTGCTGCATGATCGGCGGTGCCGAAGGCGACGTTGAAGACTTGGGCAATGGAGAAGAGGAGGAGAACGGTGAATAGAACGACGTCGACCCGGTGGGAGCCCAACCTTCGCCGGTTCTCGTCGATCCGGCAGGGATTCAACACGTCTCTCACCACGCCCCGCTGGCCCCGGTGGGCGCCGTGGGGGTGAACCGCGACGTCGTGATGGCGGAGGCGAACGACGCTGCCGCGCGCGACCACGACATCCACCATCTACTTGCGCGGGAACGAGAGCTGCAGGACCACGAGCGACTCCTGAGGCAAGAACGTGAGGTCATCAAGCAGGAGCTGGCCCAGCGCCAGAGCCAGGCGCGCGCCAGAGCCCGGCAAGTTCAGCAGCAAATCGTCGACGACGCCGGGGGAGCCCTCCCGCGCTTCCCGCGGGCCAGCCAGAACATCGCAGCTGCGACGGCCCTTCTCCGGCGGATGCAGCCACCAATGACCCCGAAGAGCGGCAGGACCAGAAGGAGCTCGAGAGCCTTCTCTGGCTTGCGGCGGACCAGCAGGCTGAGAGTTCCCTATGGTGCTGGAGGCGCGTCGGCAACATCAAGGGTGCCTGCGTGGCGCTGGAGGCGCGTCGATGCGCCCAAGGGCGTGACCAACAACGTCAGCCGGTGAACCACGGCTATTCCGCACGTCGCGGGGGCCAGTACGACCCCAAGGAGGACCGAACTCTGAGTCCGCCGCTGGCGGGCCCCCGGGCGTTCGGAGAAGATATCCTACACGCACCGGTTCCCCAGCGGTACCGCGTGCCCGGCAACATCACCAAATATTACAGCGACTCCAACCCGGCCATGTGGCTGGAAGACTACCGGCTGGCCTGCCAAGCCAGTGGTGCGGAGGACTACCTGTTCATCATTCGCAACCTGCCGCTTTACCTTACCGACTCGACCCGAGCATGGTTGGAGCACCTCCCGAGAGGGTGCATCCAATGTTGGGCGGACCTCAAGGAGATTTTCGAAGGGAACTTCCAGGGGACGTGCGAACGCCCCGGGAACTCATGGGACCTCTGCAACTGCAAGCAAAAGCCCGACGAGTCGCTGCGAGAGTACATCCGTCGCTTCTCCAGGATGCGCAACTCCCTCCCCAATGTTGTCGACGCCGACGCCATCAGCGCGTTCCTCACCGGAACCAAGAACAAGTTGCTGGTCCACAAGATGGGACGCAAGTGTCCCTCGACCACCAAGGAGCTGCTGGATATCGCCACGAATCACGCTTCCGGGGAGGATGCAGTCGGAGCTCTTTTCGAGCGCCCGATCGGAAAGGTCAAGAGGACAGACGCGGCCGGCGTCGCGGGCCCATCTGTCCAGTCAGGGAAGAAGAAGAAGAAGAAGGGCAACCTCCTTCGGCAGGAGGCATCGCTCGTGGAGGCCGTCGAGCGCAAGCCCAAGCAGAAGGCCGCCAAGGAAGCTGCGCCCGACCACTTCAAGAAGCTGCTTGAAGGACCGTGCCCAAACCATCCGTTCCCCGTTAAGCATCTGTACAAGGACTGCGGCCTCATGCACAAGTTCCTCGCCGGATCGTCCAAAAGGCACGACGCGAAGTCGTCCGACCCCAAGGGCGGAAAAGGCGACAAGGAGCCTGAAGGTCCGTTCCCCGAGACCAACGCGGTCCTCATGATTTTCGGGGGGCTCGACGCCTGCCTACCCAAGCGCCGACAGAAGGTGGAGCGGCGGGAGGTGTACGCTGTGGAACCTGCGACCCTGGAGTTCCTCAAGTGATCGAGCACCGCAGTCACCTTCGACCTCTCCGACCACCCCGACTGGGTCCACCGGCCGGGACGTTATCCACTGGTCGTCGACCCCATCGCCACATCAACAAGACTCACCAAAGTCCTCATGGATGGAGGAAGCAGCCTCAACATCCTCTACGCCGAGACCCTCGACGCCATGGGCGTCACCGCGAGCGGATCCGACCCACGGGGGCTATGTTCCATGGGATCGTCCCGGGGAGACAGGTGGTCCCACTCTGGCAGATCGACCTGCCCGTCACTTTTGGCACACCCGAGAACTTCCGCACCGAGACTCTCACCTTTGAGGTGGCGGATTTCCCGGGCACGTATCATGCCGTTCTGGGTCGGCCGTGCTACGCGAAGTTCATGGCCGTCCCGAACTACACCTATCTCAAGCTCAAGATGCCGGGGCCCAAGGGAGTCATCACTGTCAGCACTTCCGTGCAAAGGGCCTACGAAGTCGACCTCGAGAACTGCAATCTCGCGACCGCAATGGCCCATAAGGAGGAGCTTCCGACCGTCAACCAAGTGGAGGAAGGCGACGCACCGGACGCAAACAAGACGACGGGCTGCTTCGACCCCGACAACGACACCAAGCCGATCCCGCTCAACCCTTCCGACCCCAACAACAAGGTGGTGCTGATCGGGGCCAAGCTCTCCGACAAATAGGAAAGCTCGCTCGCCGACTTTCTCCGCGCCAATCAGGATATATTCGCGTGGAAGCCCTCGGATATGCCGGCATCCCCAAGAAGGTCGTCGAGCTCTCTCTCTGCATCAAGCTGGACTCTCGACCCGTCAAGCAACACCTCTGACACTTCGACAAGGAGAAGCACAAGGCCATCGGTGAGGAAATAGCTAAACTTCTAGCAGCAGGCTTTATTAAAGAAGTGTATCACCCAGATTGGCTAGCTAATCCTGTACTAGTACGTAAGAAAAATGGGAAATGGAGGATGTGCGTTGACTGCACCAATCTCAATAAGGCATGCCCAAAGGATCCATTTCCTTTGCCGCGCATCGACCAAATTGTAGGCTCGACAGCAGGGTGCGAAACCCTCTGTTTTCTCGACGCATAATCGGGCTATCATCAAATCCCGATAAAGAGTCGGACCAACTCGCTACATCTTTCATAACCCCTTTCAGTGCGTACTATTACGTCACCATGCCTTTCGGGCTCAAAAACACTGGCGTGACTTACCAGCGCTGCATGATCAAGTGCTTCGGAGACCTCATCGGTGAGGTCGTAGAAGCCTACGTGGACGACATCGTAGTCAAGTCCAAACGCACCGACGAGCTAGTGTCCGTCCTCGCCAAATTGAATCCAGAGAAATGCGTCTTCGGTGTCCCCAAAGGCATGCTGCTCGGATTTTGTGTGCACGAACGGGGTATCGAGGCGAATCCCGAAAAGATCGACGCCATCCTCAAGATGGCCCCGATCCAGAACGTTAAGGGCATCCAGCGAGTCATGGGCTGCCTTGCGGCGCTGAGCCAGTTCATCTCGCGACTCGGAGAGCGAGGGTTGCCCTTATACCGTCTCTTGAAGAAATCCAACCGTTTCGAGTGGACGGTGGAGGCGCAAGGGGCGTTGGACGGTCTCAAATCCACGCTCACCAATCCTCCGATCCTGACCGCCCCGACCCCAGGGGAAACGCTCTTGCTTTACATCTCTGCCACGACGCAGGTTGTCAGCACGGCGTGGGTCGTGGAGTGGAGTGAACCTGGGCACGCGCTAAAGGTGCAGCGACCGGTTTACTTCGTAAGCGAGGTCCTGTCCGACACCAAAACGCGCTGGATCCAAATCCAGAAAATGATCTACGCGGTCATCATCACGCGACGCAAGTGTTGACACTTCTTATGGTCACAGATAATTCCGCAAGCGCACGGAGTATCGTGTAGCATTTCACCCGGGAGTATTCCAAGGTATCGTATTTGTTTTCCCCAAGGAACGGAGGTAATCTGCAACAAGGTTAGTTTTACCCAAGGACAACAAGAACTATAGCAGTTTAGGCTCAAGAGGGTAACTGGATTCTAGCGCTCCCTACTCCTAGCAGCACTCAAGTTCTACCTGCTTACTTCGGGCACTGGTTTAGGCTTGGTCTGCCAAGCCACGCCAGCCTGTAGCTCTACGACGTACCCGAACGTGGAGGATTACGAAAGAACGGACAGGGCTGTCACCACCTGCCGCCTACCTCTACAAACCGTGGAGCACGAGGCAAACACAGGTAACCTCCAACCTAGACACCACGTCTATGCTGACGATTACTACTCTAACTTCGGCCTAGAACTGATTCAGAAAGCTTGAGCACCCCTTGCGGAGCGATGATCCTGTAAGCAGATATAGCAAGAGCAACAGCTAAAAGATAAGAAAATACTAAAACACAATCACCACGTGTAACCACAAGATAATATGATTACACGCCAAGATCCAAGTATGAACAAAGAACTAAGAACAAGAACTAGCTATGAACTAGGACTATGAACTAGCACTACACCCCTCTTGGATCTTACCCTCTCCCCTATTCTACTAGTATACAAGAGGCCCTTGGCCTTTGGGATAGGAGTGTTGCTTTGTGTGTCTTGTGTCTTGTGTCTTGTGTGTCTTGGAGGGGAGGGGGTATCCCTTTATTTATAGACCTGGAAGGTCGGCAACTTTGAGGCGGTTCCCAAGGTCGGTGGCATTAATTGCAGGTGGAACCGACCTCCAGAGGTCGGTTGTGAACCGCCATAGGAAGATGGGCCCGGGGGGCCTCCCTGGCAGGTCGGCCGACATGGCCAGAGGGGTCGGCCGATCTGGCCTGGGCCTGGTCCTCCTCTGGTGCCTTCCTCTGGTCCTCTTCACTCCTGATTCAGTTGCAATGTGTAGTCTTGGGGCTTTATTCTTGGGTTTTGGGCTTTTGGAGTGAAGTCTTTATTCCGGGGAAAATTCCGTTGATGTGAAGTCCATGAATTGTGCGTCCTTTTCCCCGTTTTCCTGTGGATTGCACCTGCACTCATAGATATACCAAGACTAGTGGAATTTGTTAGCAATAATCCCTACTTCTACTCTTGGTGTTGGATTTTGGTTATAGAGTGCAGACGGTTGACGGTAAAAGATATGCTATAAGGACCGTCAACAAACTCCCCCACACTGGCTCTTTACTCGTCTCGAGTGAAGATGCGAGCTCAGTATGGTGAACTCTTCCTCCTAGATAGGAACATGTACACAAGTTATTGCAAGCCACACCGATTACCTGTGAACTTCTTGGTGGCTATCATGAGTCCTTGGGCGATTGATAAGTGGAATGTTCATGACTCAAGTCATCTTGCTTTCCCTCAACAAGAACCTTGGAGTTTTTGGAGTGAAATTTTTGAAAACATGAAAAACGTGCTTCTTGCTCCTCAAATGATTCTCTCGAGTCTCTCAAGTTGTATGTTCCCTTACCAAGGCAAAGATGTTGCCTCTTTTTGTCCTACTTCTAAGGCTGATATGTGGAGCTTGGTAGGGATGAAAAAAGGCATACTTGTATTGCTTGTGTTGCCGAACCAAAAGAGCGGATCCATGGAGAATTCAAGTCATGCAGCCCGATCAAGATGTATATGTGTGGATGGTGGTGGAAGTGGAAGAGATACTCCTTTTTGTGCCCCCTTTCTCTCTCTCTTTTGGTACTTTGAGGAGGACATGGCTATCTTTTCTTTTTCTTTCTTTCTTTTTTTTTTCTTTTCTTTCCCTTCTTGCTCTACTTTTGTATGAGCAGGGTTTATTTTCTTCCTTTCTCTTTTTCATAGCCATGTCTCCAATGATACTCTTTTTCCCGAGAGAGAGTAGGTGGCATGGGATTTGGAGTATTTATTTTGGTGGATGGAAAGATGGTATTGCGTAACTTTCAATGTAGAAGTTAGCATATGAGGTGGTGTGTGTGTGGTCTTGATCGGGGGAGCATGACAAGTATCTCGCTAGGGTCACACAATTTTGATAAGGCTCAAAGCAATAACAAGCAGCATATGTGTATGAGGTTTGCAATGTAAAATCATCATATGGCTTTGGTAGGAAAATAAATATCAAGAGAGGAGCATTGAGCCAAGGTTTTTATATTTTGTAAATGAAATCTCCAAGGACTTGCAAGTCGAGCAAAGGGTCATTTCGTCGAAACATATCGCACTTGCCAATAACTTAGGAAAACATGGGTTCCTATTGAAAATGGTGTTCACAAGCAGGGGGTGACGAAGCGAGAAATAACAAGTGTGCAAGTCCATCATGAGAGGAAGGTTTGCGGTGTTTCCAAGTTTTAGTGAGTCAAGTCCATCATCAAGGGAGTGTGAGATGCAAACTCAGGCAGCAGGACGAAGCAGTGGACTGGTGGGGTCCACCAGGGGTCGCCCGACCTGCATGGTGGGGTTGGCCGACCTGGCCTGGTCCCCACCAGCGCTGATTTTTCGCGTGGTGCTCTTTCCTGAGGTGCTTGGGGTGGATCTGAGTGATTTGCCCGTGATTGATGATGTTTCCCCCCCACACTTTCCTTTACCTACTTCCTTCAAAACATTGACAAAAGCATGGAAACAAAATATTGCTCTACCGGTATGGAAGACCGGGGAGCACTAATTTCATTGAATTCAAATATTGCAGGCGCATTACATTGAGGTAAGCAAGAAGAAAAGGAATTAAATGCACCCTAAAACCTCCCTACAAAAGTTTTTTTTTTCTATTCTTCTTTCTTCACTTCTTTTAGGGACATGTCAAACTGCATCCAATTATCGATGAGGCTTTTAGCTAAGAGCTTAGCCTCGTTTCTCTCCTTCTTGGCGATGGCGAGCTGCTATTCAAGATCTTTGATCCTGACGCAGGCCCTATCCAAGGTCCTAGAGAATCTTCCCACACGTTCTTCATCGGTAAGCCAGACGACTTCCTCCTTCTTGATGCGTTTGAAGGGTGGTGCGCTATAAAGTGACTCATAGTCCTCGATGGCTAGGAAGTAGGAGGCGTCGTAGGTGTTGTCCATGGTTGATGAAGAAGGTGGGTGATGCAATGAGAGGATGGAGTGGTGAGGGGAAGAGTTTAAATAGGTGTTTTGGCCCTCTCCTGGCGCACAAGGATGTGATCTCTTTCCAAAGCAGCAGGGAGGTGAAAAGGAAAGATAAGGAGAGATTTTGGGCAGAAGATGGAAAGCAGAGGAGGCCAGGGGGCGTCGGCCGATCCCTTTCCCTGGGTCGGCCGACCTGCCCTGGTGGCCTTTGGTCCTTCTATTTTTTGTGGGCTTTGGTTTGGTAGGCTGAGTATAGGAAGGTGAAGATTTGGCAGGAAAGAGACGAAGAAGAGATAGGAAATTTTGAATAAAAGGTAAGGAAGATAAGGGAATCAAAACAAATCAGGATTTTTATACTGCTATATATATATTTTGCAAAGAAATTGCTAAGGGAAAACTAAGAGCGCAGGAATGTCATGGTATATGATTGTATTCAATTAAATTCATGACATCAAACTCTCTATTTGCATCGGGCTCAAAGTAAATTTTGAGACGTTGGCCATTTACCTTGAAGGTGTTACCTTTGTCGTCTTGGAGTGTGATTGCCCCATCTGTCGACGTGTCGATGACGGTGTATGGACCATCCCATTTGCTTTTTAATTTTCCATGCCCGAAGAGTTTAACCCTTGAATTAAATAGCAGCACCTTATCTCCAACTTGAATTCCTTGATCCTAATTTGTTGGTCGTGCCAGCACTTCGTTCTTTCCTTGTATATGGCTGAGTTGTGATATGCTTTGTCTCTCCATTCTTCTAACTCAGCTATTTGCATTTTCCTTTTTCGCCCAGCTCCTTGTAGGTTCATATTCCAAGTTCTCATTGCCCAAAATGCTCGGTGCTCCAACTCGACAGGTAAGTGGCATGTTTTGCCGTATACGAGTTGGTATGCCCATGGTGCATCGGGTAATTTGCTCTTCCATGCCTTCCCCATTTCCATTACTGTTGTCTGCAGGATTTGCTTGATTTGTTTGTTTGAAGTTTCTGCCTGCCCATTTGTTTGAGGATGGTATGGAGTAGCAATGTTGTGCCTTGCTCCAAGCTCTTGAAGGAAGTTACGGAAGGTCTTGTCAATGAAATGAGACCCTCCATCACTTATCACCATTCTCGGAGTTTCGAATCGAGGAAAGATGATCTCATGGAACATCCGGCGAGCATGCTTTGAGTCGGTAGCTCTACATGGCATAGCACATCCTCGTGGCAGTCGACTATGTATCCAAATGGGTAGAAGCTATGCCATGTAGAGCTGCCGGCTCAAAGCATGCTCGCCGGATGTTTGTTGGTATTTCTTACGGTCACAGATAAATCCGCAAGCGCACGGAGAATACCGTTGTAGCACTTCACCCGTGAGTATTCAAGGGTATCGTATTTTCCACAGGGAAGGCGGTGGTTTACGAGATAGAAAAGTTCATAATCACATAACTAATAATGTACCAAGGTCTAAACAGGGGTAAGGATAATAATATGGTAGGGGTAGTGTGACAACACAACCAGAGCAATCCAATCTAACACTAGAACTAAGCCTAGGCTAAGCGGGGTTAAGAAGAGAGCCGAGATGGGTCCTTATGTACTTCTTATATTCCTGCTCATGCAACACATACAAGTCTAAGCTCTATGTCAACCTGGAACAAGGGGGGTAACCAGCAGGGCTGTCACCACCTACCGGCATTCCTTCTACCAGGCAATCAAGGCTATCTACCGTAGAACAAAGAGGATTAGGCACAGCAGGGCTGTCACCACCTACCGGCAACCCTCTACCAGGACACGTGACACTAGGGCTATTAAGTCCCTATGCCAGTCCTAGGGTCACGTGACAGCAAGGCAATTAAGTCCTCGCTGCCAGACCTTCTCTTGTTCAAGCAGACAACCAAACACCCAAAGCTGTTTATCAACCTAAGCACCACGCTCACATTGCTAAACAGTACTCTCGATTCCCATGGGACTTTGACCCTTCGGATCATCAAGTCGGGAATAAGAGTACACCTAATCCTGACCCGACGGATCAACAGATCAAGTGCTAGAACATGCATGACTCTGACCCTACGGATCATCAAGTCAATGGGTGAGACATGCGTAACTCTAACCCTGCGGATTAACAAGCTACGATCTATATCGCACATAACTCTAACCCTACGGATTAACAAGTTATGGGCCCGAGCATGTCTCACCACTTCATGCATGAATCGAGTGTAAGGACATAAACGAATGAATAAAGGCATGTCAAGTATGAAGCAACCAATCATGACTAGATAATAACCACATAGAAAGCACATGGCGATCATACTAGTACAATCATAAGTCATAAGGAATAAAGAAGATAATTCTATTGGGGTGGACCTTGATACTTACTTAATATGAGATGAACGACGAACGAACGATGAACGAACAACGAACGAACGATATATTATTAGCAAGTATCCTCAAGATACAAGATTGGGCTAAGTCCTCACAAAGAGAGGACAGCCCTCTCCTCTACCAAACTCTCCCCTCTATTCCTCTACAGCCTAGAGACTAGTCTAATGCTAGAGAATGGATTCCTCTTGGTGTCAATGTGTGTTGTCTTGTGTTATCTTGAGAGGAGGGGGGTACCCCTTTATTTATAGCCTTGGTAGGTCGGTTTGGGAGGCCTCCACCGCCTTAACCACTGCCTTAATGCATTGATTGCAGGTGGAACCGACTTCAGGACGTCGGTGGCTGCCAGCAGGCCAAAGATGGGCCCTGTTGGGCTTCAGAGCAGGTCGGGCGACCTGGGAAGGGCAGGTCGGCCGACCCCCTCTTGTTTCCTCAGGTCTTGGGCCTTTTGCTAGTGTTCCTTTGGTCCCTTATGATGTTTGACCTTGGTGCAATAGCCCAGGGAGAGTCCAGGTGGCTGAATTATGGCCTTTTCTCCATCGTGTGTGATTCTGCGATGACTGTGGAGTTGCCGGAGGGATATCATGCATGGGCTTGGACCAAGGAGTCCCCCTTTGGGTCCTAATGATGTGTCTTGGTGGTTTGGCCCAAGTTGAATAGGTTTTGTATCCTTTTTGGTGCATGTCTTCCTCGGCTGCCGATGCTGATTTCTCGGAGTGATAAATTGTGGGCTTCTTGATGTGTTTTCCCTCGTATTCATATGAAATGCACCTGCACTCATAATTTCACCAAGACTAGTGGAATTTGTTAGAAATAAGCCCTATGTCTACCCTTGGTGATGGTGTTAGGTTCCAAAAGGTGCATAAAGTTGACGGTAAAAAAGGGTCGTAAGGACCGTCAACAAGATCCCCCACACTTAGCTCTTTGCTCGTCCTCGAGTAAAGTTTGAAGGACTAAGGTGGAACATGACTTCCATTGGTATGATGCTAGCATACAAGTTATTCCAAGCCATACCTGTACCCGTGAACTTTTGATGTGTCTACCATGTCATCTTGGGCAGTTGAGGAATGGAACGGTCTTGATTCAAGTCATCATAACTCTCTCTGCTAAGTAACTTGGGTTTTTGATAGATTTTCAAAGTAAAAACATAGCTCATACTCCTCAAATGATCACTCTCAAATCGCTCAATGTGTATGGTTCCTTACCAAGGCATTGGATTTGCCTCTTTTCATCCTACTTCTAAAAAAGGCTTTATGTGGAGCTTGGTAGGGAATGAAAGAGAGGCATACTTGTATCACATATTTTGCCGAACCAAAAGGGTGGATCCATGGAGAATGCAAGTCATACAACCTTGATCAAGATGTGCAAGTGTGTATGAGGGTGGTGTGGTGGAAATTGTACTCCTTTTTTGCGTTCCTTCTCTCTTTCTCTTTTTGAATGTTTGAGGAGGACATGGCTATGATTCTTTCTTTCTCTTTTTTTTTTCAACATTATCCCTTCTCTTTTTTTCATCATGCTCTACTTTTGTATGAGCAGGGATTATTCTTTCTTTTGCATAGCCATGTCTCCAATGATAATTAGAGAGAGAGAAAGGTAACAATGCTTTTGTGGAGTACTTATTTTGGTGGATGGATGGTGGTATTGCTTAACTTCCAGTGTAGAAGTTCAGCATGTGAGGTGGAGTTTACGTGATCTTGATCAAGAGAGTATGACAAGTTTCTCACTAGGGTCACACAATTTTGATAAAGCTCAATGTAATGACAAGCAGCATATGTGTGTAGGTTTTCCAATGTAGTCAACATATGGCTTTGGTAGGAATATAAGATCATCGAGGAGCATAGAGCTATAGATTTTAAATTTTTGCAAGATAAATTCCCAAGCACGCTATGCAGAAGAAGCAAGATTCATCTCATCCAACCATATCACATTCACCAACAACTTAGATAAGCAAGGGTTCCTATGAGATTGGTGTTCACAAGCAACAGGTGTATGATGCGAGGAATAAAGAGTATGCAGGCCAACCAACTAGAAGCATGTATGTTGAGGGAACAACAAAGTTCATTTTATTCTTGAGTTAAATTTTAGTGATTGACTCAAAAGATTATTTTAACTCATGAATTGGGGAGATGGAGTAGAGAGGATGTGCAAACCGTCGCCTTGGATGAAGTGGAGATCAAGAGGGCCATGAGATATTTGATTGACCCAAAGGTTCGACCCAACTTTGTTTTCTTGTCCCGATGGCTCCACTGTTTTACGTGTCGATTAATGCGGGGTTGTGCATCATGTTGGTGAGGGAGATCTCGAATGTGTGCGTGATGAAGAACTCGAGAGATCTCCCCCCACACTTGTTCTTGTACCTGCTTTATTTATTCAAAACAAACAAAAACAAAGCGAAGACAAAGAGGACTCTATCGGGGTTAAAGACCGGGGAGCCTAGATTTATTGAATTAAACTCTAGGTGCCTTATGAAAGAAAAGAGAGAAGAAGCACCTAGCTTACTTATTTATTTATTTATTTATTTATTTTTCAAGTGTTATTTTGATTTTAATTTTATAATTTTTATTTTGTTTTGACATTTTCAAGGTGGAAGAAAAAAAGATACAAGTTGCGATATAAGTTACCTTTGTGGGGGGAGGGAACCTCCCCCCACACTTGTTCTTTGCTCTCGGCCCTTGCTTTGGGGTTGACCCCCAAGTGGTTGTGGTAGTAGGCCATGCAGTCATTTTGGGTTTTTTTTTTGAGCAGCGTGGCTGTGAAGTGGCGATCTTGTCTTCCATATTTTGCTGCCACTAAGTGTCACAACGGTGGTGGCACTCGCATGGCTGCAATTCTTATTCAGCTCTTGAGAATCCTGCCAGAAACACTACTCCTGCAAGCAATCTTCATCCAACTTGGAGAGGCATGGTTAGCTCTCGGAGCACATACAAACAAGGTCCCGGGTTAGATGACCGGACCTCATTTGTACAGCCGAGGAAGAAACGCACAAGCAAGTCATGTGGACCAAGATTGAGTGTGACCATGGGCAACCAAGATTGAGTGTGACCATGGGCAAGATAATTCTCGTTGATTAAAAGCAACTTGGGGCTTAGTGATATGAAAACTCGAAACAATGTAAGCCCCAACTCCATGAATGATATGAAAAAACAACGAGGTGCACTCAAGAAGTCCAAATTGCTTGGAAAGTTCTAACCATTCATGCATTGCATAGGAGGGATTTTGATATTGTTAACCATGGCAAGAGGATTCTAAGCTCACTCCTCATACAGATATGTCTATGATTGCTTTGAGGAACACAACTCATGGCAAGCCAACCATGCATCAAGCACAAGAAGGGATATGATTCATTGCCAAAGAGCATGCTTGTGAAGATCAGGAGTTGTAGGCTCAAAGTCTGACAAGCAATGCTTATGAAAGCCTAGTAGAAAGCAAGGATGTGTGCATGAAGGGTGATACTTGTTGACGGTCCTTACGACCCATTTTTACCGTCAACTTTATGCACATTTTTGAACCTAACACCATCACCAAGCGTAGACATAGGGTTTATTTCTAACAAATTCCACCAGTCTTGGTGAATTATGAAGTACAGGTGCAATCCATACAAAAACAGGGGAAAACATGCACTAAACGTGGACTTTGCAATCGACGGATTTTCCCCGGACTGAAGAACTTAGTTCAAAAGCCCAAAACCACAGAATCAGGCTTCAAGACCAACCAATGCACGTGGATTGGGCGCACACATAGCCAGAGGAAAGAGCCAGAGAAGGCCCAGGACCAGAGGGGCCCAGGCCAGGTCGGCCGAACCCCTCTGGCCAGGTCGGCCGACCTGCCAGGGAGGCCCCCCTGGCCCACCTTTCTATGGCGGTTTATCACCGACTTCTGGAGGTCGGTTCCCCCTGCATTAAATGTCACCGACCTCGGGAACCGCCTCAAAGTTGCCGACCTTCCAAGGCTATAAATAAAGGGGCACCCCTCCCTCTCAACACACACCACAAGACGCAAGACTCTCCAATAGAGCTCCACTCCAATCCTTAGGCTGAGAGCCTTTTGTACACTAGTAGAATAGGAGAGAGGGCAAGGGAGAGAAAGGAATACTCCTTCCACTTTGGTGGAGGTTTAGTTCTATTTCTTTATCTTGGCGTGTAAGCACTCTTGTGATTTATACGTGGTGATTGTTTATCTAGCGAGCATTATTACTTTTCTAGGCGTAATTCCTGTTATACTTGTTTACGGGATCATCGCTCCGCAAGCGGTGGTCTAGCCTTCTAAATTCAGCTTGGGCCGAGGTTAGAGTAGTAATCAACGGCATAGACGTGATGTCTAGGCTAGAGGTTACCTTTGTTTGCTGTGTGCTCCACGGTTTGTAGAGGTAGGCGGCAGGAAGTGACAGCCCTGTCCGTCCAAAGGAACCCTCCACGTTCGGGTACATAGTAGAGCTACAGGTCGGAGTGGCTTGGCAGACCAGGCCTAAGCCGGCGCCCGAAGTAGACAAGTAGAGCTTGAGTTCGTCTATCCTCTAGGATAAGCTGGATATAATCACCCTCTCGATCCTAGTTTGCTAGTTGTCTTGGTTGTCCTTGGGTAGAACTAACCTTGTTGCAGGATAACTCTGTTCCTTGGGGAAAACAAATACGATACCTTGGAATACTCCCGGGTGAAGTGCTACAACGGTATTCCGTGCGCTTGCGGATTTATCTGTGACGTAAGAAATACCAACAATACTCCCTATGGAAGAACCGAAGGGTAGTACCATTGCCTAACTACTATAAGGATGCATGGGAAATCATGTGGTAAATAGGTGGGAGCCATACTCATCCACACGAACAAAAACCATATCACCCTTGGGCTTCCAATTATTAGCAAAGAATTGGTCATACCTTCGTTGTGCAGAGATTTCGAATTGAAGTTGTAAGCTTGTACCTTCTTTTCGCACACCAAGACAAGGTTGGTGTCGAAGAGGAGTCTTGACTTGTTGTTTTCATCATGGTCCTCCTCCATGGGATCTTCGTGAGGCTCTTCATGCCAATCTTCTCACATTAGGCATGAGCTCAATGGAGGGGGACGAGTATGTGTCACGTCGGGGGTGACTTGTGTTTGAACTTGTCGCCTTCTTCAACGTGTTGATGAGCTGATTTTTGGCCTTTATCCTGGCTGCACATAAGAGCAAGAACACAAAAGCGAACTCGAGCACGGGTTACGTTAGTGAAAACCAAATGGATTTCCCGTCGGTTGCCTTTGCAAGGATGTCTTTTTTATCGCAACTCAATTTATTGAACAAATAGAAAAGAAGAGAAAAGAGAAAATCTTTTTCTTAAACTTGAGACAAAACATCATGGAAAATTGGGGAAATGCGAGAGCAAGAATTTTGTTTTAAGGGTGCTTGAGTACGAAAGGGATGAATTTGAAGAATCCAAACACCCTTGCATCCAAATAAAAAGAAATGAAGTTCAACTTGGTCAACAGCCCCACAATGGCTATATGCTTTAAAGTCAAGGGGGTTGTGCCAAATTCCATCAAAACTTTTGCTCAAAGCATTTTCCAAAAGGTTGGCTCAAGTTAAATTTTACTGAACTTATTCTCTCAGTTCCCCCTTTTTTTTTTCTTTCTTTTTTTTTCTAAAGGAAAAACAAAATAAGAGTTGGAGAATGATTCCAACAAGGAGGAAATTTATTTTGGAGAAACTCCAATTATTCAAATGGAAAAAAAAAAGGAGAAAGAAAACTCTTTTTCTTGAACTTGAGACAAACAATGAAAATCCTCGGAAAATGCAAGAGTGAAAATTTTGGAAAAGAGTGCTTGAGTGGAATGAAAGTGAAGGCACCAAGCACTCTGGAAACAAATATAATGAAATGAAGTCCAATTTTGGTTGACAACCTCATGATGGCTATGTGTTGGAAAGCCAGAGGGAGTTGTGCCAAAAATTCCTCCAAAATTTTGCTCAAAACATTCTCCATAAAAAAGATTGCCTCAAACTCATTTTCAAAAATAAAGAAATTTTTGTAAATGTAATGTGGTTTGAAAAATCCCAAACAAAAGTCGGAAAGATTCAAACATGCAAACAATGGAAATGCATGTCGAGGGAGAATTCAAATATGCAAGTGAAATGCATGAATGAAATTGAGGGAATTCAAATATGCATGTGGAAATGGAAATCAAATATGAGGTAACTACCAATTTACCTTTGGCAAGGGCATCATCGTTTTAAGTCCAATGAGCAAGACTTCTCTCCATTGCGTTTAGCTTGGCGACTTGGTGCTTGATCCCGGAGATGAGGATGCAAACAACTTCTCGTGTTGGGGTTGTAGCTGTCTTTTCAAAGCACTTGTGCGAAGCCTTCTCCCCTTGTGCTTCCCTTTTAGGGTGATGTTGGAAGGCGTCTCTTCCTGTTGAGGGTGTGGTCTCCACCCTTCACCGATAGCTACCTTCTCAACTAATTTTGTTGCTTCCGCAGCGGTAAGTGAGAAGATGCTCCCCTCGGCACGAGAATCAAGATAGTCACGAGCTGGTTGTGTCAACCCATGGTAGAAATTGATCAATATTGTCCAATCATCCATTCCACGATCAGGGCATGTTGTCAAATAATCTTGAAGTTTCTCCCATGCTTTAGGAATGGATTCTTCTTGTGCTCTCCAAAAGTTTGGAGTCTGTACATGAAGGGCATAGGCTTTGCCTCTTGGAGAGTATTTCTCGAGGAACGCTTCAGAGCAATCATCCCAAGTAGTCGCAACACTTGGGTTGGCATAGAACCATTGTCTTACTTCCCCCACAAGAGAATAGGGAAATAGACGAAGTCGGATGACATCTTGGTTGACTCCCTTGATGGACAAAGTTTTGCAAACCTTCAGGAATTTTTGAAGATGGGTGCTTGCGTCCTCGTTGGCCGTTCCATGGAATGGATTGGCCTGCACCATGTAGATTTGGCTGGCTCTAAGTCTGAAGTTTCCGTCTCCAGTGCTGGCGTGTGGCCCAAGTGCCATACGGTCAACAACGGCAGCGGAGTATTCTTAGAACAACTTTTCAGCCATTGGCGTTGAGCTTGATGGTGTGGATGTAGCTGGCTTGACTATCGAGAGTATTCTTGAGGATGGGTGACTCACGGTTCTGTTCGTCTCAAGATTACTTCTTGATTTTCTGTGTATTGCCTCGATAGGTCAACGCCAGAGGTACACTACCCTGTTTTCACATAAAGAGAAAACAAAGCAAAGGTAGACCTATCTAGACAGTGGTAATTAAAAGAAATATAATTATAAACAATGCTAGTGACTCTTCAACCAGTGCCTTCCCCGGTAACGGTGCCAGAAATGCTTGTTGGTATTTCTTACGGTCACAAATAAATCCGCAAGCGCACGGAGAATACCGTTGTAGCACTTCACCCGTGAGTATTCAAGGGTATCGTATTTTCCACAGGGAAGGCGGTGGTTTACGAGATAGCAAAGTTCATAATCACATAACTAATAATGTACCAAGGTCTAAACAGGGGTAAGGATAAAAGTATGGTAGGGGTAGTGTGACAACACAACCAGAGCAATCCAATCTAACACTAGAACTAAGCCTAGGCTAAGCGGGGTTAAGAAGAGAGCCGAGATGGATCCTTATGTACTTCTTATATTCCTGCTCATGCAACACATACAAGTCTAAGCTCTATGTCAACCTGGAACAAGGGGGGTAACCAGCAGGGCTGTCACCACCTACCGGTATTCCTTCTACCAGGCAATCAAGGCTATCTACCGTAGAACAAAGAGGATTAAGCACAGCAGTGCTGTCACCACCTACCGGCAACCCTCTACCAGGACACGTGACACTAGGGTTATTAAGTCCCTATGCCAGTCCTAGGGTCACGTGACAGCAAGGCAATTAAGTCCTCGCTGCCAGACCTTTTCTTG
>CM017440.1:12664289-12769151 GCA_007726485.1 Eragrostis curvula | reverse complement strand
CGAACCTCCGACAGTGCTCATTAACTACTCCTTTCATTCTTTAAATGGTGACACACATTAGTTCAAATTTGAGCTAATGGGCACCATCAATTAAAAAAATGGAGGAAGTATTACATAGTACATACGCCGTTCTCGTCCACACAAACCATATACCACTTCCCAAATTGTACACTGTTTCGTGAGTACCAAGGGGCTTTTGCAATGGAAACAATAATTTTAACATTAACCTTTCAGACGTTAACTTTTGAGGAGTTTTACAGTGCCCTATACCAGTGATATAATACCACTGGTATCTAAAAGGATACCGTTGTCATTTCACGAGACGAGGCTCTTGGACGGGCTGATAATTCTGGCCGGGTTCTGTATCCGTCAGTTGCGTTGCCGTAGCGCTGAGCCTCTCCTTGCCAAGCACGAGGCCGCCGCCGCCGCGATTTTCGCGGTCAGAGCTAGCAGCACCCGGGGAGGATCAGCCGTGGACTCCCCAAGCTGGGCAATGGCCCTCCGCCGAGGATCGGCCGTGGACTCCCGGGAGAACAGCTTCCGAGCCACCGTTTGCCGCGGAGCTCGCGCTGCCGCGAGACGAGCTGGGCGTCTCCTACAAGAGATCGGGAACAGGGGACAGAAGCAACTCGAGTGAGATGCGTCTATTTGAGTCCAACAGATCCCGTTCACAATGGCAAAGGACCAGGGGCATAATCGTCCATACCAAAATACCGTATCCAAACTCGTCTCTCATGTACGTGGTTCCTTGAAGTATGACAACTTCCGGTTTTGAAATCAGAAATCTTAAATAACCCTTTGGAAAAAGATTTTGCCCTTAACAATTACAATGTTGCCATTAGTTTCTCTTACCTAAAATGCCCTGGTATTATAAAAATACTAGTGGTATTAGAGGTGGAAGAGGAAACTAATCTGAACCGTTGGATCAAAAATACCACTAGATACCAATGGTATTATATCACTAGTATAGGGCACCGTAAAACTCCTCTAACTTTTCTGCCATTCTACCTTCATAGCGCGATATTTGGATGGTGCGGTACTACTACAACTTTCTTCATTTGGATGATCTAGCGAAATCATAATTATAGTGGGAGAGTAAAAAAAGTTCGCTACACTTTTCTTAAAAGAAAACCTGGCGTTTGGCAGTTATCTTGCGCTAAAACATGCTCACTTTTATTGAAGTCCCTAACTCGGCACGGACATTCTCATTTATGGTAACGATTTTTTAGTCCTTACCAATTTGTTCCATAATAGCAAGACATCAGTGGTGTTTTTATAGGATGTTATTGTTAAAGAAATATATGCGGTCACACAGTGGTGGGACTACTACTTTCAATCACTACTGAAACACAAAAAAAAAAAGTTTGTTTGACATTTCCAAAATCAATAACTCCCTCCGTTCTTAAATTTATGTCGCCGTTGACTTTTTGAGTTATATTTGACCCTCGTCTTTTTCAAAAAAAATCATATATTTTTGTTATAATTTGTTTTATTTGAGCTAACATTTTAAATAAGAGAAACGGTCGAACGTAACTTAAAAAGTCAACGGCGACGTCAATTTAAGAATGGGGGAGTATAGTGGTGGGCATGGAGCATTTCTACCAAAACCCGCCAATAAAGTGACCTGAGAACGTGTTCCACATAGGACTCGCTGCTGGAAAAAGATCTTTAGTGGTGGGTGGTTAGAGGCACGCGACTCGTTACCATCACTTCAACGGGCAGCGGGGCGGACTGTTTACAGTCGCCATGCTCCCCTCTCTTTTATAAAAGCACTGCCTATGGTCTTTTAAGCTTCCTTTCACACAATTTACCCCCAAGCATACCAGATTTTGTCTTCAGTTAACTATAGTTGCATGACAGTAATCCGTGAATTTTGTTTTTTTTATTAATCAGGTTTCAATCTACATCCAGCGAGCTAAACTTTGGAGAAACAACGTTAATACCAACATCCCACATGCGAGATAAAAGGTGCCATACAAGCAACCCAATATGCTACCGACATCCCACGTGCGAGCTACTCTCTATATCGCAATATGTAAGGATTTTTAAAATGAAACTGGTCAGGCTCAAAAGAAAAATGAAACTGGCCAATAAAATAGTCTAAGGCAAAATATTAATATTCTAGTCCGTACAAATAAATTCACATAATTGCTTATATTTTACGCTAAAGCTACAGAGTTGGACCACTTTAACGCCTAGGTAGCATCATCTTTAAGCAGGCCGAGTCTGTCCGACCATGCGACAATAGGTGGATGAGCCAAGTAGTGGTAGGTGGAGGAGGGCAGTCAAAGTGGTTGAATGGTCAGGGACCGTTTGGAACTTTGGTCCATGAAATCGAAATCCTAATTCCTTACCTGCCAAGGGAAATGTTTACAGCTGAGCTCGTGTGAAGTGTTTTCACAGATGTCTTTGTTCTTTGCTGTGGTTCATGCAAAGAATGGTTATTTCTCCCTTTTTTTTATTTATCAAAGCTTTTCTGGTTGATTATGGTTTATCCGGCTGTTACTGTTAAACTATTTAGTAAAACAGCTTATCTTTACAACTTCAGGGGGACAACGAGGAAATGGGTAAGGATGAGTTACGATCGGTGAGCCACCTTTTTGCCTTGTGGTGGGTTGTAGTACAAAAACTGAAATATCCTGTTGCAGGTCATGGGGATAGAAGAATCTTTTGGTTTTGGATGTTTGCTAGGGCTTATGATTTATGAGGCTATAAACCAAAGAAAAAACCTTCTCTGTAAGCCCTGCTAAAAAGGGGCCTTACACTATTGATCTAGAGCACCGCATATATCATACAAATTAAGACTTTGTTCGGAGGGCTTCTCCACCGGCTTCACTTATTTACATCCCCAAAAGGTGCTTCTTGAGAGACTTGTCCTTCAAAAAATAAGTGAGCCACACAAAAAATAGGGAGAAGCAAGGAGCCACAATTTGATAGCTTCACCGCCTCTCTCTCTTGCCGCGTCATCTTCTTTACATATTTGTGCCTAAACATAAGGGAAAGCTACAGGTGAAGTTGTTTTACTAAATGTTTCCGTACACAACCAAGGCCATAGTCACGCAGTCGGCACAATTGTTTTTCAGAGAAGCCAGCCACAGCCGAAGCCAGCACAGCCGGAACCCTACTTAGATAGGCCTTAATATTATTATATTGATGATGTGCTGTGGAATTAAAGGAGAAAGAAAGTAAAAATATATCTTACATAAGAAGACATCATTCTACTACAGTATTTTGTATTTCTTCAGTTTCATATTAAGTTGTTGTTTTAGCCTTGGAACTGGACGGAACTGGACGATGGTATTTCTCAAAATTAGGAGGTTCCGAGATGTCATGTGGAACTCGTAGATGATTGACCTTGGATGATCATTTAACGCCTTATCTAAAAAGGTATCTAGATAACTTGATAATATTTAATGATTACATTGATATCATATATATCATATCATATCATATCGACCAACTATTCATCTACAGTGTAACAGTAACCTGTCACTCATTTTGCACAGTTCGATCCCGCACGCAAGTGTCTGTCCGTCCGTCCCCGCCGCTTTCCCAGCCATCCGATTCCTACATTTGGCAATCCGTTCGCGCACCCCCTCCGTGGCTTCCCGATCCTTCCTCGAGCGCCCCGGCCTCGATCCTTCTCTACTGATTGTACTCGACTGATAGCAATCATTCGGTTTTTGCTCTGTTTTACCTTTCCTTCTCCTGCTGCAGTGATGATAGGGGTGGCGGCTGAGAATATGATGCTGGGCATGTGGGAGGTTGTTTCAAGCACGGCACTACATCTCAAATGCTTTTCACTTTGGTGAGGATTTGCTTTGTTTTAGACTTCAATCAGAGCTAAATTAGTGTATTGGCTCTGTTATGGTACAAGCAGTTGGTTTTCCAATCAGTGATGCCTCTATAGCAATGTAAAATTGAAATAATATATGTGGACGACTATTTGAAATGTCAGATGAGTCTACCAAATAGAGTACTTTCCCCTATGGATTCTTTCAACGATTCATTTCACCGGATATATACACGTGACTTCCAGTTAATGTTACTAGCACGTCAACCCGTGCAATATTTGAACGGGCTAGTAATTGTAACATATTAGTTAAGCTAATATTTGGCTACATGATATGATTATTTATCCTACCATCCTCATTTTAGTACTATCGTTATATCTTGATTAGTCAAAAAAGTAGTACCACTGACAAAGCCGTGTTATAATTTTTGTACCACTTCAATAGTAATGATAAATGGACTGATCAGATATACTTGCTGTCTATCTCTTGTAATTAATCATAGACGATTCTATCAATTTTGAAAAAATTCACAAAATTTATTCAAGCAGCCCACCCTTAACAGAAATTTTATTTTCTTAAAGTACTATGTACAAATTATTTTTGTTCCCAAATGAATGAGGCTAAGTAAGATACCTAACTTGTTTTTTTGTCCTATTGAAATGCATAAAGTCAAAACTTAACAAACGTAACTTCTTTGTTGGCACTTATTTATTAATTCAGTCACATACATACGCACTATTTTTTTTTGGTAGACACAAATTTTACTGACAATGCCAAATTAGCAAGGAATAAACATAGCGCATACAAACTTCCCTTCATGCAATGCATCCAAACATCCTCTTATCCACATATAGCTATATGTAAAAAAACCCAATAGAGTAATAGTGTGAAATAGGACATGATACACTTAATCCCTCACATAAATTAAGTTGATAACAAAAGTAGATTATGTAATATTGGCACATATTTATACATAAGAAGACATTTTTTAAATGTAAAACATTGATAAGAAGGGACCCATGAACAACTCACCACATAAGGCAACGGCAAAGAAATATGGGAAAATGGTAAGCATTTTACTCGTCATAATACAAAATATATCCATATCATTCAAAAATCTGGTAAAATTCTTCATTTTACGATAATAATAAGAGAGAGGAAACCGCAAAGAGCTTACCGAGTTGCACATTACTTGTAAATAAAAGTAGAGTAGTTAATTATCTTTGAAAAAATTAAAATTATAATGGTTCTGCCTAACACATTGTCCAGAGCTCTAGAGAACAAAAGCTGATACATTTATAAAGCATTTGGAAACCTATGACAATCCCTTCAGTTGGTAGTGAAAAAGAATTGAACCTTTTGAGTTACGCAAAGGTGAAAATAGTTTAAATAGAGGAAAGAGTTTGCTATGGCCTATGGCCCAATATTTAATGATGTAAAATGAAAATTCTTTGTATTGCAATAAAACAATGGATACTTTTTGACATGTGAGGAACTCAACAGAATCGATTGGTCCTAGAAACAACTGCAAAAGGTACTTTGAAGTGAAAAAGAGATATGGAATATTTGGTGATCGTACAATGAATTCTCATGGATTTGGAAGTAGATTCGTCTAATAATTTAATAGAAAAAGTACATGCCACAGTAAATAGAAAATTAAAGTAGTGTGATGGAATAAAGAATGAGCATCATAGAACTTGCTGAATCCTAACATGTAAAATTCATCCAGATAGCTAATTATCATCTTAAAACGTTAATGGACAAATTTTGTACTCTATTGAAACTTACCTCCAATTCACCATCAATTAACCACGGACAAATACATCATGTCTTATATGAAGATAATGAACACAGATCACAGAACTAATATAGCTATCATAGAATACCACCCTCATATGCTTTTATGAAATATATGTTCAATTGGATCAATCATTAGAGAACCCTGCAAGTAATATATTAATTTGGTCAAAAAGCAAATAATTGTTTCTTAATATAAATAATATATTAAGTTAATGTGCATCACAGAGAAGTTAATAATATTATATTGATGGCTCAAACAGTTCGAGGTGCTAGGGTTGTACAGCTTGCTCAATGTGAATACAATACCTTATAGTACCAATGAGTATTTTAAAAATTGTCTTGCACATCCAGGTCAGATCAGAAAAGGAGAAACTAAAATCAGAACATCAAAATTCCATAAAACGAAAATTTAGGGCATGCTGCATGGAGAATACCTTTTTTGCAGGTTTAGCCATGTCCCATTGCTGATTGCCTAAAGACCGAGGTGATACTCTGCTGAACAGCCCCCAGCGACATGTTCTTTTGACGCAGGAGGGAGTACATGAATACCTATCGACATGAGACTGCATGCTGCTTCTCCAGTCCAAGGACGCAGATCGAGTGGCACAATGGTTGTAGCTGCAGAATGTTGGGGACGAACAGAACACGATCTTCTTCATCAGCCGTCCATTGGATGGAGATCCGCCCTTGTGCGTTTAACAGCATGCATATAATAGTCTTTCTTTAACAATACTTGAAGTCGCCCTATGCGATACCACTGATCTTTCCTACCCTCTGATCACAAAGTTTATTCAAGGAACTGTTGTTCATTATTTTAGAAATTATAACTTCCCAAAGTTATATCAACAAATAACTGTAGTTCATTTCCCTAATTAAAAAATAAACATAATTCACGAATTAATGAGATTAAGTGAGATAGCTAAAATGTTTTTCTATATAGAAGTCAAGCCTATAAGATTGTTAGCATTATTTTGTCCTAATATGATATTTATCACTTATTTGTTAATTGTTAAGTCACATATGAATTGAGAATGCCGGATGGTGTACATGTACTTCAGTCTTGTGATGTCATCATGTAGGATTCTCTAGGCATGCTTTTCCAAAATTGTGATAATACTGTAATGTAGGATTAATGGAAAAAAATTATTACAGAGTGAAATAATTTCAAGTAGAAATATCCAGACAAAATAAAATCTAAATAAGAGTTACCATCAAAAGGGTGGTTGCATACATTTATGCCAGGCATACCTTCGGTAGAAATTAAACAGTTAGCAAGGAGCAAATATAATATGCATCGAACTTCCTTATTACATCCACACATCCGTATTAAAAAGGCAGCAGAGTAATAACATGAAAGGTAATATGAAAAGGGACATGATAAACTTAATCTTCATATATTAGCTGTTAACTAAAGTCTATAAAATAATAGCACTGCTAAAAGTAAGCTGCGGCTCCATTAAACCATGGATAAGAGATGGGACACATGAGCAACTTACAATATCAGGCAAACAAAATGAAATATATAGAATAGCAAATGTTTTGTTCTTTATAATACAAAAGGTGTATTATTGAACAATCTTAAAATGCCTTGTATAAAGTAAGTAATGAGAAAGGAAAAGGAAAGCATCTAGAACTCACTGAGTTGTGCAAAGCTACAATGAGGCAAAGAAGCTAATTAGCTTTGAACAATTAAAATACAGTGGTGCTGCAACACCAAGGACCGCATCGTCCTTCGGATCGCTGATCTCGTGAATCGACCTTGTGTTCTCCTTCCAATTTCTTGTATCTATCCACTTCAATAGGAAGAGAATTCAAATCTTGCACCGGCTGTGACCTCCAATTATATTTTCCATTGGCGTTCCACTTATCACACAATAGTTTCCAGCATTAGGAGCAAATATGCATGTATGAGTTTCTTACATGAGACCTGAAAAACTTTGGAGCTTACCATAAATAGTTAATAAATAGTCGTACTTTAGGAACGTGATTTGGATCCGGAAATTTCAATACATGCATACAAATTGGACTCTAGCCAACGCATCTTAATTGGACTCTGCCACGCATGCTGCTACCGAAATATCGACCGAACTCTTTGAGATTTGCCTGGCTATTGATCCATGGTACGGTTAATCGAGCATATATAATAGACAGAAAGGATCTTAGAGTTGAAAAGAATAAATGAGCAGAAAAAAGTGCAGCTAATAAAACTCAGCTTGATCACCGCATGCAGTCCTCCTGTGACACCAGACGTACCCCATCTGGGAAATTCAGGCCATTGGGCAGTAAAAACTGCGAAATTGTTTTTCTTTTGTTCTCTTTCTTTTTTATTCCTCTTATGTTTTGATCTATCGTGATCAATAACTATCAGAAAGCACACATGTAAGAGCACATCTGAGATAGGAGGGGCAGCACCTGTTGTGTATCAGGGATGATAATATATTTTCCATGCGCCATGCCTCTGTTAACATGGAAGCACGACAGGGGACACGGTTTGGAAGATCTCCATGCGGCTACGTCAAGCTTCGGCTTCCATCTCCTTCATCACCTAAACATGCACCAAAAAACACACGAATCACGACTTGCCAGGTACCAAGCGCTCGAGCACCCTCGCCTCGACTTGCAGGTGCAGCAAGACGCATGCAACTGCTGCTCTTTCTGGGTCCCATCTCCGGTCTCTGCTATGGTGGCCGAGCGGCGTCGCGTGGTGATGGACTGCCAATCGAGGCAGCAGCAAAACAATGCATCAGCATCAAGCAACCTTCAAGCTTTCTTACCAGCAAAAAGAAACCCGATCCAAGTGCAGATGAATGGGAAAGAGGGGTCAGAGCTATCTACAATACGTGTAAGGAAAGGGAGGAGGAAGATAATCGATGGATTCTTTTTAATCGTGGTCTAGGTGGAGAAGGCTATCGTGAGGGAAGGGAGGAGGAAGACAATAGATCGATTCTTTTTACCCGTGGCCTGAGATACGGGAAGGATAATATAAGATCCTGCGGTCACGGATTGTTAAGCATCTAAATCGATGGTCGGATGTTTTGCTTTTTTGTGAGAATTTCTAACATTTTCATCCGATTAACGTGAGGGCTCCAAAAGGAGCCTCCAATTAGTGAATATAAGATAAGATAAGATGCCTGTCAGTCTTGGATTTTAGTTATATCTTTGCTATGCATCCAGATTTATTGATAACCCCTCGCAAAAAAGATTTATTGATAACAATTGCATTATCGAATCAATTATTGATGGATACTCAGAAATTCACTATAAGCTTACTCAACCTTTCATAGGGTGAGCTTAGTCATCATTCACTTTGCGTTGCTTACAGTTTCAAATTTCGTTTCAAACTTATAGTTTGCTACATGGAAATTTGCAAGTATTGGAGTCTAAAATGCGTAGATGCAGGATCTGTCTTTATTGAGTGGAAGACATAGGTAGGAGAACCTAATAAGTATGGGATGCATGGAGCCATTTTATTATATTTATGGGGTGCGGTTGTTGGAGTGATTTAGTTCTTAACCATATCGAATCATGTAAGTTCTGTAGGACAGAAAGGATATTTGAGACTTTGCTAATAGAATCCAATGGTGTCTTTTGCATGTCAGAAATGGTATGTCGAGGCTAAGAACAAAAGCACGTCCAAGGACCACGGCTTATCTTGTGCCTTTCTTAGGTTTCTTCCTGCTTGATCAAGGGTCCATTTTTCACCATGTCATGGTTCAATGTGCTATTAAAGTTGTGTCCATTTTTTCACAAGCTGTGGCATGAGAATATTGCAGGTAACAAGTCAAGGAATTTGAGCCTGCCTTTCTCTAAATGAATTTAAAGTTATATTTAATCTTCCTATGAGGAAAAATGTAAAATGACGTGCTTATGCTTCATGTATGGTTATCTGCTCATTCTTTTGGATCTATCATTTGAAACAGTTACCCAGTGTTCCATTCTTCAATCTCATGATAACTGATCTATCAGTTGGGAACTGATTTTTCGGATTTCTTGGAGTTACCTGCTATTGGGGCTAGCGGTGGTATTCTGATTGTCTGGCGACGCTCCCTAACTACCACATGTGATTGTCTGATGACGCTCCCGGACCGCGCCGATGCACCTTAGTGCCCGTTCCAGGTTCGATCACATGTCCTCTTCTTAGATCCGCCACCTTGTGATCGTTTTCCGCCGTCGTGCGCTGGCATGCCAGCCACCATAGGCGAGATTTAACCCAGATCTGGTGCGGTGCGTCGTGTGGGGCCCCTCATGTGGCCGAGATCTGATCGGCTAGCCCATTTTCCTAGTATATAGAATTTATTCAAATCCTCAGAAATTGCAGCACTTTTGTAAAATACAAAACGAGCTTGAGCCTACGGAGAAGCTCAGGGTGATTTCAGGCTCGGCTCGGGCTCGACTCAGGTTCCTGTCGAGCTCGAGCTCGAGGCGCCAGGCTCGCTCGAGCTCGGCTCGTACAGCCTTAGCCACAACCTCACAAGCCACCATACCTATAAGGTTGTAACACATTCTTAATGCGGCTGACATATTCAGTTCAGTGCTATTTTTTGTTAAAACTACTGAGTGGATAGTAAGGAACAACGTATCAGAAGGAGAATTCAGTTCTTCAGATACAACTGTGGTACCATTACTTTGTCAGATCAGTAACCACTTAGTCCTGAACATGTAGCATTAGTAGCGACACAATAGTGTTTGACCACCACTATAATTGACCACTTTAGTGGTCTACAATCTTTATTTATGCTTCCCTCTGTTAACTTACGTTTATGGATCGTACCTGCTGATTCAACAGAATTTAGTAGAACTTATTGAGTAAAAAAAAACTATGAGTAATTCTCCTCTTATTCTAAAGCATGTGTAGCATGAAGGAACTAATGTGATGCTATGTGTACTTTATGTAGTTCGCTTTTCCCAGTTGCACGCCTGCCTCTTTCTGGGCCTGAATTGCATTGCTGGCTCAACTTGTACCAGCAACATTGTAACATCATCAGATTACATAAATCATAAATGCAACATTTAAATCTGCATTTACCACTTATAGAAATATAGAGAAGAAATCAAAAACTGCAAACTTCAATCAACATTCTTGTTTGAAACTTTGCATATGTACATAAATATATCTGCGGACTAGTGGTAAAATATTCTCTTCGGCAATGGAAGGTTGAGTTCAATTCTCAGAACTTTGTACAGGGCAATGGGCAGATGTTCTTGGATCTTCAGATGATGAGGGTAATGTTTGAATTCTTGGACCACCTTTACGTAGGGATGATAGTAACGTGTAGGCCACAAGGCGTCTGACTTGCAACTAACATGGTCAGTGACAGTGACTCAGTGCAGCCACGAGTATATTGCACTTGATGCTGGCAACATTACAGCCTTTAACTCTTCGAGTCGCATTGAAATGTTAGACATACTGCAAGGTTTCATCGCTGGAATTAAGTTTTAGAATGGTATCCAAAGTTAGCTTGCTAATAAAGCCATTCGTATCGTAAACTAAAATGGGTTAGGATGGAGAGTAAACTCAAATAAAATACGATGACAAAGGACCAAAAGCATGGAGAATGTTACCGTCGCCCATCCGCGGCCGACCGCTGCCGCCCTCAAGTTAGGTCGATCGACACTGTTTCTGGCCTCCGAGCACTCCCGAGCCATTGCCCCCGCTTCAGCTCCCGCCGCCTCCGTGGCGCAGTGCCGACGAGCGGCGGCGCTCCATCAACTTCCGGCTGCTGCTGATTTGGGACGTGGTAATTGGATCTGGAAGGAAAGAAGAAGCCCAAAGCCCAGATAACTTGCATTGACGTAAGCCCAGCAAAACCAGTTAACAGCCCAAGACCAGAACACCGGTCGTCTATTGGGAAGAACCAGCTTTCGGAGGCCCACGCAGTGGAGCCCAGTCCAGCAGCAAAGCGCCGTTAACACCATCCGAAAAAGGGCTGTAATTCCTCTAACGTTGTTGGGCTGTACTTCCACCGGTCGTTGGGCTGTAGTGGGCCTGAAGACTTTCAACTCAAAATTAAACCAACGTTCAAATTCAGGATCATGCAATTTTGGACTCAAGTCCCCTACATGTCTCGTCTAAAGAAAACAACAGGGCTGCACAATTTCTTCATTGTCCTTGGCAACATACTGAAGCTATCCCTCCTATGGTGATTTCAGAGAACTCATGATGCTTCTCAAACAGTTGTCCACTCCAGCAGGGGCCTTTAAAACAGGGCCTCTATTCTTTTTTCTTCTCTTTTTTTTCCCTACATTTCACATGTATTTCTAATGTTTGAGCATCATAACAATTCAAACTCAAATATTTCTAACATGTAGAATTCAAATACATTCAAATCCGCAAATTCAAAGTCAACAATTCAAATTCATTTTTTTTTAAAACACATAAATCCAAATTTCTCATAGTCCACACATACACATCCAAAGTAGACATATAGTTCACACATTGACATCTAACTAGTTGCATGCCGACTTGAACCACAGAGTGACCGTAAGTGCTCCATGAGGTCATCGGAATCCTCTTCATCCTCCTCATCCCACCATCTCTTGAGATGACTGGATAAACCCATCTACAATTGAGAAATCAAAGCACAATTCAACAATCAGTTTCGTGGCTACCACATTTGAATCAATCCAATATATACATTGAGCAATTAAATAAAACCAGACATTCAAGCAAGCAAGCATTGTCGTCAAAAAAAAAAAAAAAAAAACCAAGCAAGCAGCACGCAGCAGCATCGCAAGCAAGCAAGCAGGCAGCAGCATCGCAAGCAAGTAGCAGCAGCCAAGCGAGCAAGCAAGCAGCAGCCAAGCCAGGGCCTGCGCGTCGCGTCCGTGAGGGCGACGGGCGGCGCCGTAGCAAATCCAGGCCGGGACACGGCCCGGGCGGGTTGTGGGCGGCGCGCCGCGGCCGTGGCTGTCCGGAGGCGGCTCGCCGCGGCCGTGGAGGCAAGGGGCGACGCGTAGCGCATCCAGGCCGGACTGCTCAGATCCAACACCGTTTCAGTCAGAGAAAGAAAGGAGAGGGGCAGAGCTCACCTGCAAACATCGAACGGAGGGCGATTCGCCATGGTAGAGAGGGAGAGGGACTCGGAGCGCGGTGGCGGCGTCGATTCCCGGCGCGGCGGCGAGGGAGAGGGCGCGCGGGAGGGAGCAGCCCGGGCGCAGGAGAGGAAAAGTCTGGTGGAGCCCACAATAGCTGTTGGATAGGGGCCTGAAGCACCGGCCTGAAAATAGAGTAGTGGAGAGGGGGATTTGGAGGCCCATGTATATTTAGGGGCTCTATAGGGGCCTAGTTCGTTTTTTTTGGTTTAGGCATGTAAAATGAGGTAAGGCCTCTGTTTAAGGGCCTTGCTGGAGATGCTCTAAGAGTATGTCGTGGCATTTTTCACCTACCAGATTCATTGTGTGATACCTAAGGCAATTCCAAACACATCAGAGGGAAAAAATATTAATGCTGCCAAAAACCATCACCAAACTTCAGATGGTAGGGGATGTTGATGCACGTGGCATATGCATATGAGCAAGGGTGTTATGAAATGTGCGTACATATTCATGATATTAGGGCTGAATTATTGCATACCTCTGTTAAGATGAAACTCTAGCCACACAAGGGACACAGGGACACCCCCCCCCCCCCCCCCCCCGAGCTTGCAGCACGTGGGCATGGCCATAATAGATGGCATGGCGTTGACACGCTTGATAACTCTAAAGTGCATATTACTGTAGTGACGGATGTTGGGGTGTCCGTCATTATTGTAAATTGCCTTGCGTCACTGTACGGTCTTTTTGTACTAGTGACACTTACTATATTATATTACACAACCACACTAGGAGCAAGGGTGTATTAGTTTACTAGGTGGGTCCACACGCTCCTCCAAGCCTGAGCGTGAACATGCCATTCGTGAGTCCATCGCAGGCGGATCCTAGGTTGGGGAGGGCCATGTGCCATCTTTCTTTTGTGGAATCGACATTATGCTCTTCAAGACCTAAATAACCAAGGAACGCAAAAACGATGGTTGGACGCAGGCCGAAAGCACGCACGGCCTGGCAGCCAGGCTAGATTAGTTTGTCAAGGCGAATTGTTGGAGTAAACTCGATGACGACGCCCAGTAACATGTCTACACAAAAAGAGGACGTAGATGAACTCGATGATTTTGGGGATTGCTCTGATGAGTTTGTGGCACAAAAAACAACAATAGAACTACCAACTCATTCACAATTTTCAGAACGACCAAAATCACAAATTGTGAACCGAGTGCACAAGTGAGACTTGTAGCATTAAAATCAAAACAAAATATAGAGAACCGACAGGTTAAAGAAAAGCATTGGAGCAGGAATCACTTGCCAAGGTCTCAAGAGAATAGCATTAATAAATGCATATAGAAAACACTATTGTTTGACTCCAAAACGAGGCGACAGCAAAGCCTATCTGACCCCCCACCCCACCCACCCACACACACTACTCTATCATGCTCCGTCACAGGTAGGGGCAGTTGTGCTGAATATGCAGACGCCTCACTTAAGTCGGGCAATCACACTCAAGATCAATGGTTGCCAGCGCGGGCCTCAAAAAGCTTGCCAGCGAGGGCCCGACTCCCGAGGCAACCTTGCTAACTAACCAAACACATCGGATTTTGACCAACCAAACAAGGCAAGCCTCAGCAAGACATCCAAATGGGCCATTAGCTAGTCTCTCACTCTCATGCTATCCATAAACATGAAGGAGGCTCTTGGTGGGACCAGGCCGCGGTGGTGCGGGCGCCTAGGCCACAGGTGGCCCGTTGATGTGTACCCATGCGGGGTGGCATACCCACACCCACCCTCAGCGCCCCCCAATGCCACATGTCGCATTACCATGACTCTGCGCTGTCTGCTCGGAATGGTTGTCAAGCAGAAGAGGAGAGATGTTAGGGCTCCAGAGAGCGACGAATGAGGTCGAGGACACACGGGACACACACACACACACACACACACACACAGAGAGAGAGAGAGAGAGAGAGAGAGAGAGAGAGAGAGAGAGAGAGAGAGAGAGAGAGAGAGAGAGAGAGAGAGAGGGAGAGAGAGAGTTTTGGTTTTTATTTAACATGTAAAATTTGAAAAAAAAAATTGTGCAAATGGAAGGGAATTCAATCAAAAATTGAAGAAAAAAATACAGGCTCCTTACATTAAGACTTTGAAAGATGAATAAAACACAAGGAAAACATATAAGTATTTTACAGCTTCAACATCAATTCTCTTATTGATGCCGACGAATAGTAGGAACTGAATCAAATCCATGTCCTCTCCAACCGTCAATGAGAGATGCCAAACTTTATTGAAGCTGCAAAGATCCACCGTCTAGAACTCACTGTCATCGGCCACATCTCCATCATATTTGAAATTGTGAAAACATTAATCATATTTGAAACGCTAAGTTACCACATTTGAAAAGAAATAAGCAAATTCTTTTGACAAGTAGGGTCAAATGAGCAGGGGCATGCGTACCACAAGCAACCCTTTTAAACCAAGCAGGCCCTCAATGTCAGCAGATGACGGGGCACTTCGTCCAGACACCACCACAACTGTAGCTCTCCCGTATCAGACAATTTGCCTAGTCTATCGACAAAGCTTGCGGTGACATTGATTTTTTTCTATAAACATAATTAGTTCGCAATTATCATAAGTTATAAATATAATAAGAATACCTAATAGTAATATATAGTAATTTCATAATAAGTTAATTAAATGCATTGGCTAATCATCATTATCTTCTACTTGCTCCAGCGCTTAATCCATAAGACGACTGTTAGAGGGCCACGACTACACGCTCAAAGACCATCTAGACAGTCTTAGATGTGTTTTGTGTCTATAGTGATGGCTAAAGTCTAGACTCAACATTGACCTCAAGTCTTGCATCTAGAGGCTGTCTAAACACATTAGACACGCGTCTAGAAAAACATTGTCGTGTTCAAACAGTCAATGAGACAAATTGTCCATAAACCTATTTGCACAGGCATCAACTTCAAACTTGACGAGGACCATACTTATAAAGATTGTCCTTAAGCGATAATCACGTCAGCAGCTTGACGACAAGCATTCAGTATAGACAATGTTTTTCTGTGACCGTGTACCGAAATCTGTGACCGTGTACCGAAATTTGACCGTGTACCGAAATTGGAATCAACATTACTGAACTTTGACCCAGTACCGAAATCTGTGACCGTGTTAGTGAGCTCTCTGTCGACTAGTCTAGGCTACTTGTCTTCCATGGGCGTCATAATCAAGTTGTCATCGGCCAGTTATGGTTTGCACAGGAACAATCGAGGTTAGAAACCATTATATTTTGACATCATTCATTTCATCGAGAGAATTTACGTTCAAGTCACGAGATTTATTTCTCATGAATTATTTTTCAGTTTTCTCATGACTTCTTCTTTTTTTAAGGAAAAACTGGAGAGGGTTCCTCTACAGCATTTTATTGATTTTCATATAAGTTTGTATGTACAAAAAAAGAGAATAAAAAAAGAGAAACAAAATGAGTTACAAGTGTGACCATATTCTAACTGTTGTAAATGTTTTTGCCGTGCCCTATGGACAACCATGGACATCTCTTTCAAGAACTTCCTTCTGCAATTATGTACTGTTCGGTCAATGTTATTAAAAATCCAATTATTTATCGTCTCCCATATGCTCCAACACATGAGAATTACAATTTCCATGAAGAACGGTACTGCAAGTCTTCTTTTCAGCCATTGAAACAGTTGTAGTGGTCTCAGATGTGTTGGAATATTGATTCCAATTGCTTGCTAGCAGTTTCTCGCAAAGGTGCTCTTGATGAAGAGGTGTCATAGGCTTTCCTCCCTTTGAATAATACATAGCTGACAGGTGTGAATCCAATGCCATGTTTTTCCTGTGAAACAGCCCCCTGCTGTTTAGTCTATCATGAAGAAGTAGCCAGAAGAAAACCTTATGTTTCATTTGGCACATTGAACCCCATAGCCATGTGAAAGAAGGGTGCACTGGCATGGGACCCACCAACTGTTTTTTCTCATGACTTTCTCAGTTGAAACATGCTTCATTCACACATAGTATTACAGAATATGGGCTCCAACATGCTTCATTCACACATAGTTTCATGAAAAGATCAGCCTTTTGCGGATAATTAAGCAATTAGAAATAAATGGATAGGCATATTATTTTATGAAAATTTTAAATTTAAAAATTAGTAGTTGCCTGATCAAAATGAAAGGCTCATTTTTTGAATCAGTTACTAACTACGTTCAATATCTATTATGTACTCCTAACAATATAAGGTAAGTAAAAGAAGTCTTTCGTGCAGGTCAGAGGTTCCCCTGCCAATAGCTGGACTCTGCCGCTTCATTCGTGAACCTTCTAAGTTGGTCCAATCTTCTAGAAGCATTTTGATTGCCCTCATAATATTTCACCTCTTTTTATTTTGGCAAAAGTATAAATACATCACCTAATAGTTCACAACAGACATAAAAAATAATTTATCGTATAACAATTACAACATATATTTGTAGTGACCAAATCGCACCAGTTTAATATTTTATTAAGTTCAGAGATTTCCCTGCTAACGGCTGGTGAAAAGCCTACAACCACTTCATTTTTCTTTTGTTACAAAGTACTACTACCTTCCCGCTGGTCAAATCCTCGGAAATATTTTGATTATCTTCGTAAATACACCACCTCATGCCTTATACTATATATAGATATAAAAAAAAGACTTATATGCATAATAACTACCACATATATCTGTAGCGACCAAATCAAACCAACTTTGTCTGGATGTATACACGTGCTGTGGATTCCGCCATTCATTCCTAGAATGGGCCAACTGATGCAAATGGACCACAAAATTTTTGGTGCAAATGCAAATGCCATAGTCTGTAGCTGGCCTTGCTTTCACACATTAACAACTTATTACTATAAATATAACATCATACTGATTAACCCCAAAACACAGGACCAAGATAAGTTCTCTCTATGGGGCATACACATTAAGAGAAAATATAGGAGAAGATGGAGGCAGCCATATCTGCAATTGTGGGTGAGCTAACCAACCGAGTTCTCTGTTTTCTTGTCAATAAGTATACAGATAAGTTAAGTGAAGACGACAAGTTGCACGGGCTGAATCAGCTCTTGCTGAGGATCCTTGCAGTCGTTGAGGAGGCTGATGGGCGATACATTACAAATTCTGCGATGTTGAAGCAACTCGAGTTTTTTGCTGAGAGCATGTATCAAGGGTACCATATGCTGGACACCTTCAAGTATAAATCTCATGTTGAGGGGATTACAAAAGAGGAGGTGAGACACTCATCTACCCTGTCGACTTTGTCATTTGGTTTGAAGTGTTCACGAACCATGGATGGTACTAGAAGCAGCATTTCTTTATGTGAAGATTTGCAAAGTTTGCTAGATAATTTAGAAGCCACTGTTGCAAACATGAATGAATTTGTTATTCTCTTGATGGGATGTGAAAGGTTGTTCCAGAGACCCTATGATACCTATCTTTACACTGATAACTTCATGTTCGGTCGTCATGTTGAGAAACAGCATATCATCAAATTTTTGTTGCAACCGGCTGACCCTGGTGCGGCTCTAATGGTGCTTCCAGTTATTGGTGGCTTCAGGGTTGGCAAGAAAGTCTTGATCAGCCATGTGTGCACTAATGAGAGGGTCATGTCTCATTTCTCTTCCATTTTGCACATCAGTGCTAATAATATACCGAGTATGGTGAATACATCGTTCAAGCGAAATGTGAGAACTCTAGTTGTTATTGAATTTGTTTCAGATATTGAAGATGAGGAATGGTTAAAGTTCTATTCGTATGCAACAAACTTGAGTGCAGGAAGCAAAGTGATAATCATGAGCAGACTTGGCAAGCTTGCTAGGTTTGGAACAGTTAAGCCAGTTTATCTAAATAGCTTATCACAAGCAGAGTACAGCTATCTCTTCAAGGTGCTAGCATTTGGTAACACAGACCAAAGAGCCTACCCGCAGCAAGTATCTGTAGCAAACGAACTGGCAATAGCACTTGGAAGATCACTCGTCATAGCAAATGTAGTTGCCGATTTGCTACGGAGGAATCTCAATGTCCAGTTCTGGCTGAACATCCTGCAACGATTTAAGGAGATGGTGGAAATCAACTTGTCAAGGTATGGAGAACACCCAAAAGACTTGCTTCTAGAAAAGGAACATCCAATTGATATCTCCAGATTTGCCTCTACCTGCCCTGCTTATCTTCGTCTCATGCCTCCTCGAGTTGAAAAGGATGGCACTCCCGAAAGAAAACTCCCTAATATGAAGTTTGGAGACCTTGTTGCAGGATCTATGTCCGTACCCAGCGAGGACTTTGAATTGGTAACATGGAAATCTAGACTACCGCCATATACTAATTATGTACAGTCTGTTGTAGCCTGCGATGAGCAGCAGCCTGGAAAAATGGCCCCTAAAAGAAAGCGCAAATAGAAAACACACAATAACTATTAGAGTATTATCGAGAAGATATTTGTAATGCTCATGTGTATTTATGATATTATAACATAATAAAGACTTTGTATAGTTTGTGATACAAGTGCACCACGGATTTTTCAGAAGAGGGTCTGACACGTAGCAAACAGGGTACTAAGAAATATTGGTTGCATCCATGCACCTCGTACAGCCTTCTACCAATGGGCTCATGCATTCACTTGTGCATTGCTACTTTGGGCTAGTAGCTCACGCCCAGCATCATAAAAATTGTGCACTTGTGCTGCCAAAGAAAGCAAGACCTGCTTCCTTCTGGCTATAGCCTCCATGGTCTAAATAATAGTACGATGTCTCTGTGCTTAGCTGTCGGACCCCATTTCTGTAATCCACGTGTTTACCGTACCAATCCCTAGATCAGTAGTTGGTACACACAAACAAAGTGTTCCATTGCACATACACGAGTATATATTACATAACATAGGGTACATATCATGGTCTTAAGTTACAAACTAGGCAGATGCTAGCGTACTAGCTGGAAAGCAACAAGCTTGAAAGAGAAACACATTATAAAACACCACAGGCAAACTTGAGCAGACGTCGACCCTACTCGTCATTATCGTCACCAACGTATTCTCCTTCTTCTTCCTCCACTGAAGGGATAGCAGCAAGAGTGAGTACATAAGGTACTCAACAAGCCCTACTCTACTCAAAGGAATGTATACATGCATACTTGGTCTTAGCAAGGAAAATGTTAAATGGTTCATTTGTAGTAAAAGCCTTTTATGCAAGGTTCAGCAGTCAAGGAATATAGATAAAAACATAGAAGATTGATAGTCATATTTTAATTGGTTGGCCCTGGGGGAGAATGAATCAATCCCGCCAGTTCCCAAGTTTTAGTTGGGCCTTCTAACCTCAATGGTCATAATGACCCGGCACACATGCCATCACTTCCAAAACACGGGCGTCTATACACCCACGCACACATCAAGGAATAAAGGTGGCTAATCAATGTGAACTCATAACATAGATGTGCCATATGCCGTGGCAACGTCCAATCGATTGAATTTTACTCTGCAGATTTTGTACATCTTTCCCCATATGCTATGCACTCTTGCGCGGAGAGTAACATAACGCCTTATCCATCTTCCCCGAGTAGTCCCACAAGCCCACCACGACGATTAATGAGCGTCCATAACAACAATAAAGGTGAGCGACACCATTGGCCAAGAGATGCAGGTATTCATGCCCGAGATTCACATTCACTTTGCTCCTAATGACCGTTTGCTACTACCAGCCACCAGGTGAAACTTGCTTGCAGAAGTACCTAGAAGGTAGAAAAAGGTCTTGCCCATTGAGGTTCTATGGTTGTACGGTAAATCATCATGCTTACAGTCACAAGAACCGGTCCTTATATGGCCGAGCAAGCACCAGATCCCACACTAAGGGTCTATCACACCATCACAAATCACTAGTGGCCTTGCTCGCAGTCCACCCATCCCATCACCGTCACCATCATCATCAACACCCTAGCTTGTTGCTACTCCCACCCCATATATCACACACACCGCCAAACTCATTTTAACGCGTTTTCAAAACTAATTAAGTGAGTAAAGGTGTGGCAATGTAGAAACATTGCAAGGGGTCCTAAGCATACTAGTAGCAAGGTAATTACGCATCATTTAAATAAAAGCATTAAATGACAGCGTATCCTAGGGTTAACAAGGTAACGGTAAAACAAAGGTAAACAAGGATTCAGATATTAACGCCTAAGTAACAGATATCAATATCAATAAGCAAGTAGGACCATATCTACACAAGCAGTAAAATAACAATCAATGCATAGTAATTTGGACGGCCATATAGGTGCGATGCGAAAACAATAGGATCAATCATGATCAAGGATTAGTAGAGCTTGCCTTCGAAGTCGGGGTCGGATTCCTCCTCGTATCCCTCGATCTCGGAGTCGTCCTCGTGCTCCTCGTGGTCTACACGTAATTACGCTACGTAAATACTAGCGTATAAATAAAATAACCCAAATGAAATAAAAATTCAAATAAGAACCAAATGAATTAAAACAGATAGATCAGAGGGTTTTCTAGAGAATCTAAGGGCAGAAATGGATTCTACAGGTCATTTCCTATTTTCTAGGATTTTTGGGAAGTTTTTCTAAACTGGAAAAGGCTCGAAATAGGTTCCTGTGTACGCAAGCTGTGTGGCGTTAGCATTTTTTGTGTGGCTGTGAGACTGACAGCTGGGACCCAATGGTCAGTGGCTCAAGGCTCACTGGTTCACGGTGGACCGGACCCATGTACGGTGCATGTGTCTGTGGTCCACTGGACCGAGTGCACGCGTGTGTGGTGCAGGGCGTGGCGCGGCGGCGCAAGAGGGTGCGCGGCGGTGGCTCGCCGGAGAGCTCGCCGCTGGCGTGTGCGCAGCTCGGTGAGGGAGAAGGTGTTGCCGTGGGGGTGCAGCGCGGTGTGGCGGAGCTGCAGGGCGTGACGCGCAGGCGAGAGGAAGGCCGGAGCGGCGGTGGCGGCTCGCCGGAGTTGGCGCAGTGGCGGTGAGGTGGCGGATGTGCATGCGAAGTGGTCTTTGTGATGTTTGTGTTGGTGCGGCAGGTGCGCGAGAGCGTGGCGAGTGTGTACAGCGTGGTGTCGCGGCCAGACTCGCTGTGGGTGGCGGCCGGTGACGTGCGGTGCGGCAGCGCAGGGCGGCGCTCGGTGCTCGCATGGTTGCGGCCCGAGGCTCAATGAATGGTGATGCCTAGGAGGTTCGCCAGGTTGAGATCTACGCGACGGGGTAGGTGGTGGAGGAAGAGGTTGCTCGTCGGCGGCGGATTTGGCGGTGGCCGGAGATGGGGAAGGAAGGGGGAAACTTCAAATTAGGCGGCGCTAGAGAGTGAAGCTCACCGTGAGTTGCTCGTGAGAGCGCGGTGAGTGGAGACGGAGAGCTAGAAGGGTTTATATAGGCGCGGAGATAACCGGAGCAATGGGAACGCATTAACGGCGGCGACGGCGCGCGCGTGCGCGCAGGAGGATATGCGCGAGGCTGCGGCATTGGAACTCGCTCGTGGACTTGAGGTGTCGCGCAGAGCTGCATTGCAGCTGCGGAGGCATGGCGGAGCGGCAGGCTTGGCGAGGGAGTCGCCGGGTTCACACGGCGGAGATTTGCTCGGTTCGTCAAACAGGTACGAAAACTCCTTCTTGAGATCTTCTTCACGTTCCCAGGTAGCTTCTGCTTCAGTATGATTACTCCACTGTACTCTGCAGAACTTTACAGCTATTCTCCTTGTCTGTCGTGTTACAACATCAAGAATTTTAACAGGCACTTCTTGATATCGGAGATCTGGCTGCAAATCCATAGCTTCCATGGGTACTTGATGATCAGGTACTTTAAGACATTTCTTGAGTTGCGACACATGGAACATAGGGTGTACATCGGACATTTCATCCGAAAGATTTAGATGGTAGGCTACAGCTCCAATCTTCTTTAGTACTTCAAACGGTCCGATATATCGAGGGGCTAACTTGTCTCTAATTTGGAAACGTCTTGTTCCACGTATGGGAGATACGTTCAGATAAACATAATCTCCTCGGTCAAAGGTTAGCTCCCTTCGACGTGTGTTAGCATAACTCTTTTGTCGACTTTGTGCTACTTTCAGAGTTTCTCTGATGGCTGCAACTCGCTCTTCGGCATCCTTAATTATGGCAGGGCCAAAGAAAGAACGTTTTCCAACTTCTGACCACATTAACGGTGTTCTGCATTTTCTGCCATAGAGTGCTTCAAAAGGTGACATTTGCAAACTAGCTTGATAGCTGTTGTTATAGGAGAACTCAGCAAACGAGAGACTTTTCTCCCAGTCTTTTCCATATGTCAACACACAGGCTCTAAGTATATCCTCCAGTATTTGATTCACTCGTTTTGTCTGTCCATCAGTTTGTGGATGGAAAGCTGAACTGAAATCCAGTCTGGTTCCGAGAAGGGCATGTAGGCCTTTCCAGAATTTTGAGGTGAATTGGGTACCCCTATCCGTTATAATCTTGCTAGGTACTCCATGATACTTCAAAATATTGTCGACATATAATTGTGCATATTTATTTTCAGCATATGCACTTTTCACGGCTATGAAGTGAGCAACTTTAGTCAATCGGTTAACCACAACCCATATTGAATCATTTCCTTTCTGGGTACGTGGTAATCCAACGATGAAATCCATTGTAATTTCATCCCATTTCCACACTGGAATATGCAGAGGTTGCAGTAGTCCTGCTGGCCTCTTATGTTCTGCCTTAACTCTTCTGCAGATATCACAGTATGCAACAAATTCTGCAATATCTCTTTTCATGCCTGCCCACCAATACTTCTGTTTCAGATCTTGGTACATCTTCGTTGTTCCGGGATGGATTGAATAGGCAGAATTGTGGGCTTCATCCAAAATGACTTTTCTCAATTCTTCCTTCTTCGGTACACAGATCCGATCTTCATACCAAAGTGTTTCTTGTTCATCCACTCGGAATCCTGGGGCTTTGCTTATTCCCATAAGCTCCTTAATCTGTTGCAGTTCCGGATCATTAGCTTGAGCTTTACGGATTCGATCTTCCAAGGTTGGTTGTACAACTAAGGCACAAACTTTTCCTAGTGCGGTCATATGCAGATTTAGCTTTTCCATCTCTTGTACCAACTTTGGGTGCATTACTTCCATTCTTGAATCCTTATTATAAGATTTACGGCTCAAGGCGTCGGCCACTACATTGGCTTTCCCTGAATGATACTGGACATCCAAGTTATAATCCTTGATCAATTCTAGTCATCTTCTTTGTCTCAGATTCAACTCTGGTTGAGTGAAGATGTATTTCAAACTCTTGTGGTCAGTGAAAATCTTGCACTTATTACCGATAAGGTAATGTCTCCATATCTTGAGAGCGTGTATTACATCTGCTAATTCCAAATCATGAGTTGGATAGTTTAACTCATGAACTTTCAGCTGTCTCGATGCATAAGCGACAACTCAGTCATCTTGCATTAGCACACATCCAAGTCCTTGTCGTGATGCATCACAGTATACCACAAAGTCTTTATGGATATCTGGCAATATAAGCACTGGGGCTGTTGTAAGGCTTGATTTCAATTTTTCAAAGCTCTCTTCACACTGTTGTGTCCACTGAAACTTTGTATTTTTCTTGGTTAATTATGTCATTGGCTTGGCTATCTTTGAGAATCCTTCTATGAATCTCCGATAGTAACCAGCTAATCCAAGAAAACTTCTGATTTCAGATGCATTAGTAGGTTGCTTCCAATTCATTACTGCTTCCACTCTGGAGGGGTCAACAGCTACTCCTTCTCCAGTGATAACATGTCCAAGGAAGGCAACTTCTTGCAACCAAAATTCACATTTACTAAATTTTGCATAGAGCTCATGCTCTCTTAATTTACCCAACACTATCCTCAGATGCTCTTCATGTTCAGCTGCACTCTTTGAGTAGATGAGTATGTCGTCTATGAAGACAATGACAAACTTATCTAACTCTTCCATGAAGATCTTGTTCATTAGATTCATGAAATATGCCGGAGCATTGGTCAATCCAAATGGCATAACTGTGAACTCATATTGACCATAACGAGTCACAAATGCAGTCTTCATGATATCAGAGTATCTGATCTTCAGTTGATAATAACCTGACCTTAAGTCAATCTTTGAGAAGTACTTAGCTCCTTTGAGTTGATCGAAAAGGTCATCAATCCTGGGTAATGGATACTTGTTCTTGATAGTGACTTCGTTCAGTGAACGATAGTCAATGCATATTCTCAGACTTCCATCTTTCTTCTTTACAAAGAGCACTGGGGCTCCCCAAGGTGATGAACTTGGGCGGATGTAACCTTTCTCTTGTAATTCTCTGATCTGTTTCTTTAACTCAGCCAATTCATTGACGGCCATTCTATATGGTCTCTTGGCTATTGGGTTTGCTCCAGGAATCAAGTTGATTAAGAACTCCACATCTCTGTTCGGTGGCATTCCTGGTAATTCTTCTGGAAACATATCTGAATATTCACATACCACTGGCACTTCTTGCACTGATGTAGCTTCCAAGTTGCATAGCATAGGCTCAGCTGTTAAACGTCGAGGTTGGAATTCTACTGTAATTCCCTTGTGGTTAGTGGCAGTAACCTTTTGATCGGCACATGATATATTTCCTTTATGCTGTGCTAACCAATTCATCCCAAGAATTACATCTATACCTTCTGATTTCAACACTACTAGATTTGCTAAAAACTCTACCCCACTTAAAAGGATTTTAACTCCTTCACATCCAAAAAGGCATTTCATGATAGCTCCCGGAGATTTGATTGAAAGAGGGTTTTTTAGCAAAATAGTAGGCAATCCATTCTTGGCAACAAACTTCGAAGAAACAAACGAATGCGAAGCTCCAGAGTCAAACAAAACTGTGGCAAGTTTTGCATTTACTAAAAACTCACCGATCACAACATCTGGAGATTCTTCAGCTTCAGCAGCATCAATGTGATTCACACGTCCTATTCCATAGTTCTGAGTCTTCCTCTGCTGTCCAGAGCCTTGAGGTGCATTGCGACTCGCACCTGACTTTGCTGATGCAGGTCCAGCATTAGCTTGTGATCCTCCAGTGTTCTGTAGGAGAGGGCATCTTGCAATCATGAAACAGGCTCGGACTGGCGGTGCTTGGTTAACAGTGCTGGCACTCTTCTGTGGTGCTGAATTATTGTCTGAACGGTATGACTGAGTAGGTTGTTTCTGCTGTTGGCCAAAACCAGAAGAACGATACTGCGTAGTCGGTTGGCGGCGTGACTTATGATAGTTGTCATACCTCGGCCTTTGGAACCTTCCCTGCTGCTTGTACTTCCTAGCTTGAAACTTGCGCTTACGCTCTGTAGTCAGATCAGAGCGAGCATCTTCCAGCAGTAGGGCTCTATTCATGAGAGTGTTGAAGTCTGGGTAGATATGAGTGATTGACTGGGTCTTCAACTCAGTGTGCAGTCCCTTCCTAAAGCGGTCCTGCTTCTTCTTGTCAGTATTAACCTCATCAGGTGCATATCGGGCTAGCATCATGAACTTCGTGACATATTGAGTAACAGTCATGGGTCCTTGCTTCAGTGAACGGAACTCATCAGCTTTCATCTCCATAATTCCCTCAGGGATATGGTAATCTCTGAAAGCTTCCTGAAATTCCTGCCAGTTGATAGCATTTGGATCAGCAACTGCATCACGGTAGTTATCCCACCATTCACCAGCGGCTCCAACCAGCTGGTGTGCTGCAAGTGTAACTCTTTCCTGATCATTTGCTGCAGCAATGTCCAACTTCTTGTTGATGTTCCTCAGCCAATCATCTGCTGCCAAAGGGTTTTCCAATGTGCCATCATAAACCGGAGGCCTAAGTCTCATGAACTCTCCCATCTTATTAATCGGTGGTGGCCCACGGTATTGGTTTGTTGCAATCATTTGCATAAGTTGTGTCTGAGTGGCCATGGCATCAGCTAAGGTTGCAGGTGGACGCGGCAGCTCTTGTCCTTGGTTATTGTTCCCTTCTTGGTTATTTTCACCCTGATTGTCACTCAGTTCATTTTCACCATGCTGGCTTGCTTCTTGCTCAGCCCTTTCATTCCTTCTTTCTGCCTCAGGGGTACGTGCACGTCTGGCACGTTGTCCTCCTCTTGCTTGAGGTCTTCCACGTCCTCTGCCTCTTGCAGGACGTTCTTGTTCTTCATTGTGTTGCTCCATATTCTGACGAACTTGGCGATTGTAGATGCGAACAGATCGCTTAGGGGGCATACTGTTGGTGGCATTACTATATTAGTTATAGTGTAGTGATCTTGATTCAAGAGCACACAATATCACTCATACAAAAATCCAAATAAAACATCAAACACCAAACAAGTCTTATATTACACACGTAGGATAGGGTACATAAAGAGGTTTATACAACGTGCTACTTCGATCAAGACTAAGGGTTACAACAAACTACTAGCTAGAGTAGAGTTACAACTACTCTTCTTGAAGTCGTCGAGGCACTAGATAACAGGCGAAGCTGGAACAGTGTCATCGAGAGTGTCCTCCATAGGCTCAGTCTCAGAAGGATCCTCTTCAGACTCAGTATCATCACTGGAACTGATATATCCTCTGCAAGGGGTGCGGGAAGACTCAGCAGTAGTCTCAGCTAGCTCTTGTTCCATAGCAGCTTGAGTTGCTTTGTCGAGTCTTGGTGCCGAAGGTGGTAGTGCGGGGCGTCCTGCTGGAGTCCTGGCGAAGGTGCTCTTCTTGGCTACCTTCCTGACCTTGTATCCAAAATATCTCAGCTCTGGCTCGGGCTCAGGCATTTGTGTTCCTCTAGAGACAGTGTTGAGGACCTCTGGCTGTAAATCTGGAATAGTAGGCATGATTGTCTCATACTCTCCATGCATAGCGACAATACGGGCTATCCCATTGGTTGTCTCGATCTTAGTCTGGGTCTTCCTCATATCATTACCCTGTTGATAAAGAGTGTTCAGTTGATCCACATGTGTCTTGGTCCTATCACTCATCATCTTGGCCATTCCCTCTATGACTTCTTGGTATCCTAATTGGGCATTATTTGCTTGATCACGTTCCTCTTGTAAAGTCCTCTTCAAAGACTTAATCTCATGTACAAGGGCTCCTTGTGTACTCTCTGACTGTGCAGTGTAGTGATGAGAAGCTTCCACTTGTGCTTTCAGATGATCTTTTTCATTCTGCTCAGCTTCAAGTTGTCCTTCAAGAGCATCAGCCTTGTTGCGGGTTTCTTCCCATTGACTCTTCATATTCTGGCATCGCTCAACATCTTCTTGCCATAACTCACGAACATCCTCATGATGGCAATCCAGAGAATGCAAGTACAAAGTTGTCTCCGCTAGGCAATCATTTTCTTCAGTGCGGGTTGGACCTTGGAGCGTGTCAATGCGATGCTCCCATATGGGACCCTCAACGTCGGCTGGAGGTAAGTACTTGATTGGCGTGGTTCCTGATCGTCCCAAAAGGTCTTCACAGATTATTGCAGCTGCAACTCTGGCTACAGCCTGTATAGCATCTTCACATCTAGCTCCAGTAATCTCCCTCCTGAAGGGCTGGATAGGTGCATCTTCATCATCTATGTGTATGCAAATGCTGGCCTCACAACGAGGAACTCCTTCTTCCTCATACTCCTTCCAACGGTAGTGGATCTTGTCTTCAATATCAAACTTCCACAGAGTTCGGTGAAGTGTCATAGGAAATCCTTCTTCAAGTGTACCATGGGTATGGGTCCATCCATTTTCATCCACATGGCCTTCTTCAAAGTCCATCTGTTGGATAAAAAGTTCGGAAGAAGTTAGTAAGAGATTTTGATAAAACTAGAGCTTAGACGAGAAGTAGAGTGAAAGTTTTGTAAGAAATAGTTTATATAACTCAAATAGGTCAAGCAAGTCCTAAGGGTCACGTCCTACGGTCAAGTACGGCTCTGATACCACTCTGTCGGACCCCATTTCTGGAATCCACGTGTTTACCGTACCAATCCCTGGATCAGTAGTTGGTACACACAAACAAAGTGTTCCATTGCACATACACGAGTATTTATTACATAACATAGGGTACATATCATGGTCTTAAGTTACAAACCAAGCAGAGGCTAGCGTACTAGCCGGAAAGCAACAAGCTTGAAAGAGAAACACACTATAAAACACCATAGGCAAACTTGAGCAGACGTTGACCCTACTCGTCATTATCGTCACCAACGTATTCTCCTTCTTCTTCCTCCACTGAAGGGATAGCAGCAAGAGTGAGTACATAAGGTACTCAATAAGCCCTACTCTACTCAAAGGAATGTATACATGCATACTTGGTCTTAGCAAGGAAAAGGTTAAATAGTTCATTTGCAGTAAAAGCCTTTTATGCAAGGTTCAGCAGTCAAGGAATAAAGATAAAAACATAGAAGATTGATAGTCATATTTTAGTTGGTTGGCCCTGGGGGAGAATGAATCAATCCCGCCAGTTCCCAAGTTTTAGTTGGGCCTTCTGACCTCAATGGTCATAATGACCCGGCACACATGCCATCACTTCCAAAACACGGGCGTCTATACACCCACGCACACATCAAGGAATAAAGGTGGCTAATCAATGTGAACTCATAACATAGATGTGCCATATGCCGTGGCAACGTCCAATCGATTGAATTTTTACTCTGCAGAGTTTGTACATCTTTCCCCATAGGCTATGCACTTTTGCGCGGAGAGTAACGTAACGCCTTATCCATCTTCTCCGAGTAGTCCCACAAGCCCACCACGACGATTAGGAGCGTCCATAACAACAATAAAGGTGAGCGACACCATTGGCCAAGAGATGCAGGTATTCATGCCCGAGATTCACATTCACTTTGCTCCTAATGACCGTTTGCTACTACCAGACACCAGGTGAAACTTGCTTGCAGGAGTACCAAGAAGGTAGGAAAAGGTCCTGCCCATTCAGGTTCTATGGTTGTACGGTAAATCATCATGCTTACAGTCACAAGAACCGGTCCTTATATGGCCGAGCAAGCACCAGATCCCACACTAGGGGTCTATCACACCATCACAAATCACTAGTGGCCTTGCTCGCAGTCCACCCATCCCATCACCGTCACCATCATCATCAACATCCTAGCTTGTTGCTACTCCCACCCCATATATCACACACACTGCCAAACTCATTTTAACGCGTTTTCAAAACTAATTAAGTGAGTAAAGGTGTGGCAATGTAGAAACATTGCAAGGGGTCCTAAGCATACTAGTAGCAAGGTAATTACGCATCATTTAAATAAAAGCATTAAATGACAGCGTATCCTAGGGTTAACAAGGTAACGGTAAAACAAGGGTAAACAAGGATTCAGATATTAACGTCTAAGTAACAGACATCAATATTAATAAGCAAGTAGGACCATATCTACACAAGCAGTAAAATAACAATCAATGCATAGTAATTTGGACGGCCATATAGGTGCGGTGCGAAAACAATAGGATCAATCATGATCAAGGATTAGTAGAGCTTGCCTTCGAAGTTGGGGTCGGATTCCTCCTCGTATCCCTCGATCTCGGAGTCGTCCTCGTGCTCCTCGTGGTCTACACGTAATTACGCTATGTAAATACTAGCGTATAAATAAAATAACCCAAATGAAATGAAATAAAGATTCAAATAAGAACCAAATGAATTAAAACAGATAGATCAGAGGGGTTTCTGGAGAATCTAAGGGCAGAAATGGATTCTACAGGTCATTTCCTATTTTCTAGGATTTTTGGGAATTTTTCCTAAACTGGAAAAGGCTCGAAATAGGTTCCTGTGTACGCAAGCTGTGTGGCGTTAGCATTTTCTGTGTGGCTGTGAGACTGACAGTTGGGACCCAATGGTCAGTGGCTCAAGGCTCACTGGTTCACGGTGGACCGGACCCATGTGCGGTGCATGTGTCTGTGGTCCACTGGACCGAGTGCACGCGTGTGTGGTGCAGGGGGTGGTGCGGCGGCGCAAGAGGGTGCGCGGCGGTGGCTCGCCGGAGAGCTCGCCGCTGGCGTGTGCACAGCTCGGTGAGGGAGAAGGTGTTGCCGTGGAGGTGCAGCGCGGTGTGGCGGAGCTGCGGGGCATGACGCGCAGGCGGGAGGAAGGCCGGAGCGGCGGTGGTGACTCGCCGGAGTTGGCGCAGAGGCGGTGAGGTGGCGGATGTGCATGCGAAGTGGTCTTTGTGATGTTTGTGTTGGTGCGGTAGGTGCGCGAGAGCGTGGCGAGTGTGTACAGCGTGGTGTCGCGGCCAGACTCGCTGTGGGCGGTGGCCGGCGACGTGCGGTGCGGCGGCGCAGGGCGGCGCTCGGTGCGCGCATGGTTGCGGCCCGAGGCTCAGTGAATGGTGATGCCTAGGAGGTTCGCCAGGTTGAGATCTACGCGACGGGGTAGGTGGTGGAGGAAGAGGTTGCTCGTCGGCGGCGGATTTGGCGGTGGCCAGAGATGGGGAAGGAAGGGGGAAACTTCAAATTAGGCGGCGCTAGAGAGTGAAGCTCACTGTGAGTTGCTCATGAGAGCGCGGTGAGTGGAGACGGAGAGCTAGAAGGGTTTATATAGGCGCGGAGATAACCGGAGCAATGGGAACGCCTTGACGGCGGCGACGGCGCGCGCGTGTGCGCGGGAGGATATGCGCGAGGCTGCGGCATTGGAACTCGCTCGTGGACTTGAGGCGTCGCGCAGAGCTGCGGTGCAGCTGCAGAGGCATGGCGGAGCGGCAGGCTTGGCGAGGGAGTCGCCGGGTTCACACGGCGGCGGTCCGGTTTGGTCCGCGGGCGGCGAGGCGGTGCGAGCAGGGCGCACAGGCTTTGCAAGCGGCTCAGACGCGGAGCTTGGACTTCGCGGTGCGGCGTGGCATCGCGGAGCGCTTGGCGGAGGGCGCGGCGTGCAGCGCGGCGGCGCGTGGCGCGGTGACGTGGCGGCAGAGGTCACGCGGCTGCAGCGGTGGCGTGAGGTGAACGACGACGCGCGTCCGTGTAGCTTGGGCTGGACCGGGCCGGCCTGGGCTGGCGCGTGGGGAAAGGTAAAGGGTGTGCGCGGCCCAGCGGGAGCGAGAGAAAGGTGATGGGCTGGGGAGAAGCGGCCCAAGCACAGAGAGGGAAGGAAAAACGGTTTAAACATTTCCAAATTCGGTGAAAAACAAATGAAATTCAAATGAACTCCAAATCGGCTCAAATAAATTCGATAAAATTTGTAAATTCAAATCTTAAATCTAGCAACCATGTTGACAAGTTCCCTTTTTAATTTCCTTTCCGAAATTCCCATTTTGCTATATTCTTAGCTTAACAAAGTTTGAAGTTTTATTTTCAAAAATTCTAAATGTGATCCTAAATTCTAGGAAATTTTCCAGAGGTGATTTTCATTAAATGTATTGTTAAAATTTGGGATGTGACATTAGCACACTTTTGAATGTGGCAGAGGATATATATATAACTAGAGAGCAAAGGTTTTGTTGGATACTGAAAATCGTTTCCGTTTCTGCAAGGTGGAAAACCCAAAATAGGACACTTGGATTATTGGTATTGTAAACTTTTGTCCTCTAAGACTGACTCCAACAGCTGCTCCATATATTCAAAATGGGTTGTTAAAGGGAAAAATGGGTACTAAAACTTACAAAAACGTTCTCCAGCGGTACACCCAAATGACTTACCCATTTTCGGAGCTGCCAGAGGAGCGACCCACAGATGGGTGCGTTGCCCTCTGCTACCCAGCGCGCTTCCTCGTCTTCCTCCCTATCCTGTGTGCGGCTGTGGGCCGTTACGGCGGCACGGAAGGAGGCGGCGGCGGCGACGGGGCGCGGGTGAGGGCTGCGGCGGCACGGAGGGGGCACCGGCGAGGGCAGCGGGGGCGGGATTGGGCGGCGGCGCGGACCCATCGTCGGAGGACGACGACCACCCGAGGGAGAGGCTGCCCCCACTGGACGCCGTGGTGGCGGCGAGTTCGGCGCGGCCCGCGGTGAGGTCTCGCGGGTGGAGAGGAGAGGAGGAGGTGGGGCGCGAGGCGGAGGGCGGGGCGGGGCGGGGCGGAGGCGGTCGAGGTGGCCCACGAGCTGCGGGGGCGGGGAGGAGGCCATCGGAGAGGTTGAGGAGGATGGGAGCGGGGCAGATGGCGCCGGAGGGGACGGCACCGCGGGCGTGAAGATAGGCGGGGCTGCCGGCATGGAGGGAGGGGGGGGGGGGGGGAATTGACGAACTTTGGTGTGAGGCTTGGTAACAACGAAGCTCCGCCCCAATGGCCGTGTCCGGTCGACGCGGTGCAGGACCTCCTAGAGGCGACGACAGCCACGGAAGACGATGCGAATCGCCGGATCTGGGCGACGCATGTCGATTTGCAGGAGGAGGCCGCTACGGCCGCCATGGACGGCAGCGGGTTCTCCATTGCGGCCGAGGCGCGCACGGAGTTCTCCGCCTTCGACGTCCATGCCTTTCGTTTGCACGGAGGCCGGCGGCGGCGACTGCAGGAGCCGGTTGAGCGTGGCGTGGAGGCCGGCGGCGACGGCCTCGTGGCTCTGGGCACGCTCCAGCTCCGAAGCACGGCGTGCTCCACCACGGACACGAGCGCTCTGACATGCCGGCGTCCCGATTTTCGGACTGCCGTTGGGGACAGATATTGTTGGGTCATGACCTTTCAGTCTAAGGAGCCCCATTTACATGTTTGGGTCTACGATTTAGGTCTGGACTGTTGGAGTCACTCTAACTATGTAGCACTTGGAAACCAGCCATATGATTAGTTGCGACTGCGAGAGCATGCAGTGACATCTTCTGATCCTGCATACTACGTCTTGTAAATTTGGCATTGTGCCAGCGGGTGAACATAGGGAAGTTTCTGATCCTCTCGTTTGTTGAAATAGAATGAGGTTGGTCACTTGTGCCTCTTCCTTCATAGTCATCAGATCTGTTAAGTGTTTGTCAGTTAGAGTTAAATTTAATTGCATGCGTCGTTTGGTAATACGCACTTGTTCTGTAAGTGACACGAGCTAGCTAACTAAAATGTAGGCTACAATCTTGCAGTTTCATCTATTCAGGACGTTGATCCACCAACACTGCAGCTTAGTGACAACTTGCGCACGTATTGGATCAATCAATTTGTTGACAAATTTAATTAGGGATTAGGATAATGATTCAGGCAAATTTTGATCTGTGATAGATGTGGAACACAGCTTGTTAGGGAACAATAGACTATAAATGTGGAGTTTCTCGAATGTCAAAAAATGTACCATTGGAATTCCTACTATTCCTACATGATTATATCATGTGAAGTTACATATTATTATTGATCCTGTTGTGTAGTGTCGTCTTATAGACACGTGTGTGACGTACGTGCATTGGTACTAGCAGTATTAAACTTTTGATACATAAGGACCCTTGCCTCCCTCCCTTCCCTCCCAACAAGCTGAAGTTTCTAAATGTGTTAGACTTGGAAGCCACGTCAAGTATAGTTGATCATAACCTTTAACATATATATCGGTATGTGTCAACACTTAAATACCACTTTCTAAGAGGATGCGATGGCATTTTGTACCTACCAGATTCATTGTGTGGCCTAAGACAACTCCAAACATTAAACATTAGACTTCGGATATATGAGCAAGGGTGTTATGTTGCTCAGCTTAGTGATTTTTAAGTTTCTAGGAACCTAAACCAGCCATCTATTAAGATGAAATAAGCTTAGAGGTTAGAGCATCCCCATTGGTTAGAGGCAACTGCTAACTTTTAAAATGAATCTTTCTGTGTAGGGACCACACGACAATGTCTCATTTATGCTAAGAGTTAACTCTTGAACAAGAGCTAGCTGCTTTCTTTCTTTTCTTTTTCTCTAATAAACAATTCTAAAAGTTAGCTTAGAGACTGATGTGAACTAAGGTTCCTGATCTTTCGAAAGGTTCTGATAACTCTCGATTTGGTGGAGACTTGACGCACGTTGATCCGGTTCCCAAACAACACGTTCTGAACCCCGCAATCGCAGCACCATGTCTCCTCAGGTTATCGACCGGCGTTGCACTGTCGACCTCGCCAAGAAGGATTATCCTTGCCTGCAAATCGAAGAACACAAACAAGAACACAGAAGAATGCAACCAAATTGCTGAAATCTGAATTAAGATTACAAGTTGGGGTCTCACAAACCGATGAATGACGAAACTGTTCTTAACAGAATAATCTAAGCAAAACCCAACCCTAACTTGGGCGGCGGTTACTGATTATATAGGTTTTAGGGGCGTGCAACTCCCTAGACACGCCCCTAATGGGCTCCAATACGGTACAAAGGCTAAAGGCCAAATTACGGTGGCGTAGCACCGAGACAGATTCTAAATGTTAAATTGTTTCGACGATTCCTAGTGACTTCGGATGAATTTTGATATGAGATTGGTTTCATTGGAATGGTGATCAAATTATCTTTCCGAGCATATATAGAACGTCCAAAACCAAGCCTGTATGCGACCTGGGAGACCGTTTTAGTGCAGACTTCTCCTGGACTCCGAAACGGACTCAAAGTCGACTTGGATTGAGCCTCCAACTTGACATGGACGCCCATTCTGCCCCCCTCCCCCCCTCCCCACGCCTCCAAGCTCCTCTCCAGATATCTCATCATCATCACCATGGTTCCTAACAATAATTAAATCATTAGATAGCATGTTATTCATGAAACCAGGCAAACAAAGCATTAGGAACGAGCTTACCTGTAAATTCAATTCCAGTGCATGAGCTCTAGTGATTGGACCATGCATGTACAGCGGATGAGTGTTGGTTGTATCCGATGGAGTGATGTCCTAATGAGAGACAACCATTGAGGACGCTCTTAGTATTAAATTCTTTGCACATAGAGACCCTCCACCCCCACCCCTGCCCCCAGCTCGCAGCTTCACCAAATGAATCCCCATCTGCATCTGGTAGTTGTCCATGTAGTCTCTCACTCTCATTATTTTCATGCACGTGGAGGAGGCTTTGCCACAAGCCGAGCTGACGGTGCACGACTAGGCCATAGGAGGCCTGTAGATTCGCATCATGCCGGGCGACATGCCCACACCCATCCCCCAACACTCCTACAGCCACACATTCATAGCCCTATGCCACCCACCCGCTGCCTCACGTCGTCATACCACCGCTGCCCGCTCAGCGCGGTAGTTGGCGGTGGCGATGGAAATCCGAACTATGGAGGCTGTCGAGTATAGATGGCCAAATGGGCAGGCCAAAATAGGCTGGCATGAAGCACGGCCCACCAAATTTCGTGTCGGGCCAGCACGGCACGAAGCAGTAGGCTATGCTCGGGCCGAGGCTTCAGCCCAGTGGGCGGCACGACACGACCCGCCTAATAAAACATTAAATATATTTTTACTTTTACATGTATAACTAAGGTTCTATGGTCTAGTGGTAAGACATTTGCTTTAAATCTTTGAGGTCTCAGTTTCAAATCCCCCCCTCTCTCTATTTTGCACCATTTTAACACTAAAATAGAGCTATATAGGCTTGATGGGCCACCATAATAGATGGCTATATATATAGTCTGGTATTGAGCTATATAGGAAAGAGGCTTCCTTGCTCCCTATAGTTATATATAACTCATATAACTATAGAATGAGACTAGCTGTCGTCTATTGTACACAGACAATGAGACCGATTGTCCGTAAACTTATTTGCACCATCAAGGCATCAACTTCAACATAAACGATAATCACGGGCAGGTAGGAGGTCGATTCAGTACCTTCAACCATTCACAGTGTAAGTAAGGTCCTCATCAAGCTTGCTGACGGTCTAGGATGAGCATGGTTTAATGCGCCTTCAACCATTCAGTGTAAGGCCGCCATCAAGCTTGCTGACCGCCTAGGTTGAGCACCACAGCCCCACAGTCAACTTAATTACCTCGGCACTTGGCACATCAACCTCATCAAGGGCCTTGATTCAAGGCTCAACAGGGACGGAAGCAGAACTTGAACGCTATTGGACTGTGACCCAGTACGACCGAGTTTAATTGAGGTGTCAATCGAGCTTGCCACCAGCCATTCTCAGAGATGCAATTGGCCAGTTATGGTTTGCAAATCAGGAACAATTAAGGCTTGCGGGGCCAACAATTGACATTATTGCACTTCGACATGATTCATTTCATCGAGAGAATTTGCATTCAGGTCACGAGATTTATTTCTCAAGATTTCGTTTCCAGTTGAAAAAACAGATAATGTTTCCGTTGCATTACAAAATATGGGCTCCAATATCCTTCATTGACATTGTTTCATGAACAGATCAAAATGTTTTGCGGATCATATAAAGCAACCAGAAAAAAAATGGATGGACCTTTTTTCTTCGAAATGCTATACAAAAAAATTGTAGTTGCCTCATTAAAATAAAAGGATCATATTTGGGGTCTGTTACTAAGCAAATTGAATATATATATGTAACAATATAAGATAAGTAAAAGAAGTCTTTCATTCAGGTCAGAAGTTCACAATAGATATAATAACAAAAATATTTTATAGTAACTGCCACATGTATCCATAAGGAACAAATCAAACAAGCTTAATCTTTCATTCAGGTCAGATATTTCCGTACGTTTTCTAGACGTTAATAGGGATAGGATGTGCGTGTGTGCATTCATAGTGGTTAATGTGCATGCTTGTATATGAGCATTTTTGTTTGTATTGTGTTTTGTAAAAAAGAAACCCAAGTTTGTCTGAATGTATTCATGAACTTTTATTTCCACCATTAATTCCTTAAATGCACCAAATGATGCAGATGGAAGCATGCCTTGCTTTCACACATTAACAACTTACTATAAATACAACAACTTCAGATATCATATACCATACTGATTATAAATATCAAGAGAAAATATAGGGAACAATGGAGGCAGCCATATCTGCAATTGTGGGCGACCTAATCAACAGAGTTCTTTGTTTTCTTGTCAGGAAGTACACAGATAAGGTGGGTGAAGATGAAAAGTTGCAAAGGCTGAATCAACTTTTGTTGAGGATCCATGCAGTCGTCGAGGAGGCTGATGGGCGATACGTTACAAATTATTCAATGTTGAAGCAACTCGGGTTTTTTGTGGAGAGCTTGTATCAAGGGTACCATATGCTGGACACCTTCAAGTATAAATCTCATGATGAGGGGATTACAAAAGAGGAGGTGAGACACTTATCTACCCTGCCGGTTTTGTCATTTCATTTCAAGCGCTCACGAACCATGGATGGTACTAGAAGAAGCACTTATCTATGTGACGATTTGCAAAGTTTGCTAGAAAAATTAGAAGCCACTGTTTCAAATATGAACGAATTTGTTGTTCTCTTGATGGGATGTGAAAGGATGTTCCAGAGACCCTATGATACCTATCTTTACACTGATAACTTTATGTTCGGTCGTCATGTTGAGAAACAGCGTATCATCAACTTCTTGTTGCAACCTGCTGGCCCTGGTGCGACTCTAATGGTGCTTCCAGTCATTGGTGGCTGCAGGGTTGGCAAGAAAGTCTTGATCAGCCATGTGTGCACCAATGAGAGGGTCCTGTCTCATTTCTCTTCCATTTTGCACATCAATGGTAATGATATACAGAGTATGGAGAATGTCTTCAAGAGAAATGTGAAAACTCTAGTCGTTGTTGAATTTGTTTCAGATATTCATGATGAGAAATGGATAAAGTTCTACTCGTCTGCAACAAACTTGAGTGGAGGAAGCAAAGTGATAATCATGAGCAGACTTGGCAAGCTTGCTAGGTTTGGAACAGTTAAGCCAGTTTATCTAAATAGCTTAACACAAGCAGAGTACAGTTATCTCTTCAAGATGCTAGCATTTGGAAACACAGACCAAAGAGCATACCCACAGCAAGTAACTGTAGCAAACGAATTAGCAATAGTACTTGGAGGATCACTTATCACAGCAAATGTAGTTGCCGATTTGCTAAGGAGGAATCTCAGTGTCCAATTCTGGTTGCACATTCTGAAACGATTTAAGGAGATGGTTGAGAACAACTTGTCAAGGTATGGTGAACACCCAAAAGACATGATAGAAAAAGAACACCCAGTAGATATCTCCAGATTTGCTTCTAGCTGCCCAGCTTCTCTTCGCCTCATGCCTCCTCGAGTTGAAAAGGATGAGGCTCCCGAAAGAAAACTCCCTAATGTGATGTTTGGAGACCTGATTGCAGGATCTATGTCCATATCCAGTGAGGAATTTGAATTGGTAACATGGAAATCTAGAATACCGCCATATACTACTTATGTACAGTCTGTTGTAGCCTGTGATGATCAGCAGCCTGGAAGTATGACCCCTAAAAGAAAGCGCAAAATAGAGAACGTACAATAATTATTAGAGAAGATATTTGTAGTGTTCATGTGTATTTTTGATATTATAATCAGGACTTTGTATGGTTGTAGTTTTTTTTTGGTGCAATTGTATGGTTGTAGTTCTATTTTGTAATGTTGCACATATCAGTTACTGATCCAAGGAATAATACAAGTGCACCAGGGATTTTTCAGAAATGGGGTCTGACACTTAACAAGTGTACTAAGAAATATTAGTTGCATCCATGCACCTCGTACAGCCTTCTACCAGTGGGCTGATGCATTCACTTGTGCATTGCTACAAGGTGCAAAACCCAAATTAGGACATTTGTCTATTGAGATAATATTTGTACCAACAACTTACCATCGTTTTTAGAACCAAAGGTACGGCATCAGCATTAGCAAATTTTGGGGAAGTTAAACTGATGGATCCATTAATGGAAACGATTGCCAAATAAAAATAGTAAATTGATGGCTATGTCATTTTCAAAGTGATAAGTTTTTTTTTAGGGAATTCAAAGTGATAAGTTACATAGGGAAATACATGTGGCACCCTGCAACTGAGGAAAACAAATATGAAATGCACATTTGACGGTTTCAAAAAACATCCCAAATTCATATTGCCCCGGTAATTTATAACATATACTCTTCTAACAGGAAGAATCAAATTTCCATGTCACAGGACAGGGCCTGAGTACAGATTATTCGTCGTAGATTGGTTCCAGTGTCTGCTCTGTTTCCTTTCCATCCTTCACTGCATTACCAATCAAACTTCCAAGTATCATAATGTTAAGTGTGGGATGGTTTGGGTGCTCTTTGGCAGCTTTCCGAGTAGCAATATTTGTGGCTCCAAACGACTGTGATACCGCTGCAGCCTCGTCATCGATCCTGATCTCAATTTTCTTGAGGCACATGAATTGCTCAATGCTGATGGAAGCCATATCATTACGGGAAATCTGTAGTTTGCCGAGTGCTAGATGCACTCGGCAAAGCCACTATAGCACTCGGCAAATAGCATTTGGTAAATTCTGGTCGGCGAAGGGTTCTTTGCTGAGTGCTTTTTGTCGGGCACTCGGCAAAGCCCTTGCCGAGTGCTATTTTACACTCGGCAAAATGTGAATCGAAAAAATATCAAAAAAATAGCAAAAATATTTTTTTTTTTAATGAGATGAGGCCTCCACCGTCTAGCCCAAGTCACAAGCCATCAAGTTTGCAAGTCGCGGCATTTTTTGCACTCTATGCATCCGGCGGGATTCGAACCCATGACCTCCCCTTCGCACAAGACTCTCCTTACCACTACACCAAGGCATCACATGTGTTCATGTTCCATTTTGATTCTACACATATTATACTAAACCGAACATTAAGTGATTATTTGAAGACCTAAACGAATTCAAATGAAAAAGTTGTCAACTACAAACTTTCTTAACTTTTCGAGATCTACATCTTTCATGTTGGTCATTTCGTCATCTGAGATCGTTTACAAAATTTGAATTTCAAATTTGAACTCTTTTAAACTAAGTTTCCGTTGACAAGATGATTTCAAATAACAAAGTTGTCAACTACAAAATTTCATAACTTTTAGAGTTCTACAACTTTCATTTTGGTCGTTTCTCCATCTAAAGTCGTTCAAAAAATTCAAAATTCAAACTTAAGAAAATTCAAACCTATATTTCTTTAGCAAAATTGATTCAAATTAAAAAGTGTTGAACTACAAAGTTTCATAACTTCTGAGGATCTACAACTTTGATTTTGGTCATTTATTCATTTGACTAGTGATAGTAACATTGTTCACAAATTTTATATATCTCTCTTCTAGTTTTATAAAACTATACGGGAGATGTTGATGTTGTGAACAAATTTATTAGCGTTTTGTCGAATGAAAAATGACCAAAATAAAAAGTGTAGATCTTGAGAAGTCATACAACTTTGTAGTTCAAAACTTTTTGATTTAAATTAATTTAGTGCATCAAAAAATTAATTGAAAATTTATTTGCCGAGTGTAATAGAAAAAACACTCGGCAAAAGGGCATCTTTGCCGAGTGTACAACAAAACACTCGGCAAAGAGGCATCTTTGCCGAGTGTCATGGTGAGACACTCGGCAAAGTTTTTAATCTTTGCCGAGTGCCTAAAAAACACTCGGCAAACACCTTTTTGCCGAGTGTTTTTTTTGCACTCGGTAAAGAAATCTTTGCCGAGTGTTTTTTTAAACACTCGGCAAAATACCTTGTTTGCCGAGTGTCTGAGAAAAAACACTCGGTAAAATATGCTGCCTCTTGTGGTACGTGGACTGACAGCAGCAACTCCTCAAGTTTTTGCATAGCTTGTGGCTCGAATGTCAGGTCTACCCTCGCAGAATACAAGTGGAACTGCCGAAGAGCGGGGAATCCATTGTTACGGATGACAATCTTTTCGGTGGGAATGGTTCTCGATGAAAGAGAGAGATGGAGAAGGGAAGGCAGATCCGAGAGGAGCTGCATGTCTTCATTTCTTACTTCCTCGACATCGATGCAAACTTGCGAGTCTTGGAAGTGATCTGAACCACTCTGGTATCCTACTAAGGTAACAGCTCCTGTTCACCTGAATCTTTTGCAGCTGCGGTAGAGGGTGGCGCAAGTGATCCAAAAGGTCAACTGAACTCTCACTGCCGTGTATGCACAGGGACTGCAGCTTCTGCAATTTGTAAAGCGAGAACACTAGAGACAAAACTATATGTTCATAACTCTCAATGGAAATGGGTGTGACAGGAGACCATATCCCCAGCTCTGTTAGTACAGACAGATTACAAAGTTCGTCAACAGCTAGTACTTCGCTTCGTAACATGTCGAACTGTGACAAACAAGAAAGAGCTGTCATCCTCTCCCAATCCACCATGAGAGCTTCATCTTGTCACAAAGTAGATGCCGCAACCTCTGTAGCTTCGTAATGCTCTCAGGCAGCTGTTGTACTTTAGTACCTCGAAGATCTAGCATTTCCAGGTATTGTAGCTGGTCCATTTCATTTGGGAGTTCACTGATGGGCGTGTCTTTGATGCTCAAGTACCTTAAATAGACAAGCCCTGCAATATCCTTGATATCATGGTTCCCCAAATCCTTGCAACCTTCCAGGTCCAATACCCGCAGAAAGGACAAGTCCTTAAAGAAAAGCTTTGGCATCCCACCGCCGAAGATATATAGCGTGCGGATATGAGATACATTAATTGATTCTGGAATTCTTTGTCCTGTTTCGCCATTGATAATGGATAGTCGCCGAGTTTTGCCATAGGACATGGATTCAAGCTTTCCATTGACTAATAGGATAACAAAATTCTCACGAAATAAAAAGGTCCTCATGGCATCAAGTATGGTGTCATTGATTATGAAATCACCGGGTTCACCTTCATAACTGCTGCCACGAGCCGGCTTGATCATGCCTCTGCCCAAAAGCTCCTTAATGTATCTTTGTCCTACTTCCTCTAGAGGTATGCCATGATGTCCCCATATCAATCCTTCGGCGATCCAACACCTCACGGCGCGATCACGGTTGATCGGGTAATTCTCTGGAAATGTACTAAGGTACAACAGGCAGGCCTTCAGATAGTGAGGAAGGTCATCGTAACCGACCAGTAACATTTTCTTCTGTAGTTTCATAAGTCAAGGTAGTTACTGCATTACACACGTCCTCCCATGCCGACAACGTGCGTGGTTTGCTCGCCAATAAACCGGACACAACAGTAATGGATAGTGGCCAGACAGAAGAAGGCCCATAGGATTCTGCGAGCAACATCCTTCAGATCCGGAGGACAAGTGCCCCCGCAGCCAAAGACTTTTCTCTCAAACAATATCTGATGAGAGCCACTGGAATCTTTGAGAGGGTGAATGTAGTAGTCACGGCCGTTCCGAAGGTTGCAGCACGAGTTACCGACCCTAAAGTCCCGTGTCGTTACGATTACTCTGCTGCCAGTGTCATTGCATGGCACAACTGATCTCATGGCATCCCATGCTTGTGTATTGCGTATATCGTCCAGAATAAGCAGGCACCTGTCAAAACATTCAAGTGTGGGTATACATGTTAGTAAAACCCAAGCGAGAGCTCCGGGCGGCGCGGCGCTCCCTCGTCGAAGCAGGCACCTCGTCGACGAGGGAGCGCCGCGCCGCCCGGAGCTCTCGCGCCACTCGTTTCTGTTCTGCTTCTTGTTGTTGCAGCAGGACAAGGGCGTCGAGCTTCGCGTACGCAGCGACCAAGGCCGGCTTCGCGAGCTCCATGGCCTTGCTTGCACGCACGCCGGCAGGGTTCCAGTCGGTCTGATGATGAGGAGGAGGAACCTGAAGAACAACGGGGCGATTTGATTTATATGCGTGGGAGACGACGAGGAAGTGTTCTGATTTTGTGGTTGCTGGGAATTTTTTTCACTGCTCTTTCCTTCCTGGCGGATTTGATGCACGCGTTTTCCTTTCCTTTTCCCCGATCCTTTCCTTCCAGAATCACTGTTCTTTTCCTTTACATATTCTTTCAGAGGAAATCTTTCCTTTCTTTCTTTTTATTCCCTGAAGTCCTTTCTCAGTCGCGGCGATCGATCACGGTGGCCGGCGCCGGCATGCGTGTGTTTCCAGCGCCAACGGAAGGGAATGGTTCCGCATAATCAAGGGTCGAGATATGCTCGTAACGTTTCGTTTAGGAAGATCCAGCGGCTGACTTTGATTCGCGGAGCAACGGTAACTTGCCGCCATTTTCACTTGTCAGCTTTGTTATACCGTTTGCCGTATTGCCGTTCTGTTGAGACACGCCATCACACGAGGATGAAGGATCAGGGTCAGAACATCGTCGCAGGAAAAAAGAAAAACTAAGAGCAGCATACACATATCTACGAAATTTTCATCTGATACTTCTTTTTTTTCTGAGAACGTGTGCACGATCAGGAACAAGAAAAGAGACAGGGAAAGAAGAAACACTTCTGCTTTTGACGATGCAAGGAGCCAGCGCGCCACAAAGTGCGTGTGCAGTATGTCAAACAAAGATTACTATATCAATACACTTTAGCAAAGCATAGAAAAGCATTGAAGCAATAGTTCGAAATCCAAATTGCGATACATGGTGATATTTAAAGAACGGATGTAGTACCAAAACAATTTATATGTTTATGTTTCTATGCAAGTACCACAGGTGAACTATATTTATATAACAGTGAGGAAAATAAATATATCAAATACACGTTACAGCGGTGAAATATAATTTCAAATTCATGGCAAGAACATTGTAGCCACATGCCATCAACTAGCAAGACAGGTATCTAATGTTTAGTTTTGGTACTTTTGACCGGTTGATATGACAGTTCAAAACTGATAGAATTCTATCCCTTTCTCTTTCATTTCCCTACTTTGCCGCATAATCAACATCTCCAGATGATATAACGCTAACCATGGGACGGTTAGGATGTTCTTCAGCAGCATTCCTGACAGCAACTTTTGTGGCTTCAAATGACTGTGATGCAACTGCACCCTCTCCTCTGATTCTTATATCAATTCTTTCGAGGCACCCAAATTGGTCAATGTTAATGGAAAGGCCATAAATTTCTTCTGGTAATACATGGACTGACAGCAGCAACTCCTCAAGCTTTTGCATAGCCTGTGGCTCAAATGTCAGGTCTGCCCTTGAAAAATTCAACTGAAATTTCTGAAGAACCGGAAATCCTTTGCTACCAATGACAATCTTTTTGTGGGCAGGACTTTGGATGAAAGAGAGAGATGTCGAAGCGAAGGTAACTGGGAGAGTAACTGCAAGTCTTCATTCTTTATTTCCTTGACGCTGGTGCAAACATATGCAAGTCTTGGAAGTGAGCTGAACCACTCAGGGATCCTACTAAGATAGCAGCTTCTGCTCAACTGAATCCTCTGCAGCTGCTCCAGAGGATGGTGCAAGTGATCTAAAATGTCCACAGAACTGTCACTGCCATCTATACACAGGGACTGAAGTTTTTTCAGTCTATAAAACGAAATGGCTAAATATTTGTATCTCTGAGTGTTATTGGATTCTGCATCAGGAAGCCACCGTAACACAAGCTCTCTCAGTTCAGACATATTGCCAAGTTCTTCCACAGCACCCACTTCGCTCTGAAAGATGTCAAACTGTGACAAGCACAAAATCGTTGTCATCTTCCAGATCCACTCTGAGAACCTCATTTTATCACAAAGCAAATGTGTCAGACTCCTTAGCTGCACAATACTCGTAGGCATTGCTTGTACTTCCGTGCCGCGAAGATCCAGTGTTGTCAGTTGTTGTAGCTGGCCAATCTGATCAGGGAGTTCACTGATTGACGTGTCTTTGATGCTCAAGTACCATAAATGCTTAAGCCCAACAATCTCTACAATATGATGGTTCTTCAAATCATTGCAGCCTTCTAGATCCAAGACCCGCAAAGACACTAACTTCTTAAAGGAATGTTTTGTCATAACACCACCGAAAACAAAGAGTGAGCGAATATTAGATGTGGCCATTGATTCCGGGGTGCCATGATCTTCACTGGTGATGGATAGCCGGTGAACTTCTTTATGTGTCGGTTTAGATACAGTTGGCTTTCCTTTGTCTAATAAGGTGACAAAATTATCTCGAAACAATTTCGATCTGATGAGGTCACGTAAAAAACCATGGATTAGAAAAGCCTCTGGTTTACTATCGTAACTGCCACCAGCAGGCTGGAGCAAACCTCTTTGGACTAGCTTACTGAAGTAGCTCTGTCCTTCTTCCTGTAGAGTTCTGCCATGTTTTTAAAAAACAAATCCTTCCGCTATCCAGCTCCTCACGATGCAACCACGGTTGATCGGATAGTTCTCTGGAAATATATTCAGATACAGCAAGCAGGTCTTCAGATAGTGAGGAAGACTGTGGTAACCAAGGAGCACTATGTTTCTCGTTCCTCTGTCGGTGTCATCACGAGTCGGAGCAGCAACATAATTATACACATCCTCCCATATCTTCCGTGTACATTGTTTGTTCGCCAGTAAACCAGACACGAGAGTGATGGCTAGTGGCACACCAGAGCATTCAAACAGGATTTTGTCAGCGATGTCGACCAAGTCTGGAGGGCAGCTGCCCGTGGAGCCAAAGATTCTTCTGTGAAACAGCACCCTAGCAGATTCACTGTCGCTCATGAGAGAACATATGCGATTGGTGTGACCATCCCAAAGTGAGCGGCCTTCGAATTCAAATTGCGCTACATGGTGATATTTAAAGAACGGATGTAGTACCAAACAATTTATATAAAATGTTTAAGTTTCTATGCAAGTTCCACAGGTGAACTACATTTATATAACAGTGAGGAAAATAAATGTCAAATACACGTTCCAGCAGTGCAATATAGTTCCAAATTCATGGCAAGAACATTGTAGTCGCATGCCATCAACTAACAAGACAGATATCTAATGTTTAGTTTTGGTACTTTGGACCGGTTGATGACAGTTCAAAACCGATTCTATCTCTTGCTCTTTCTTTTCCCTACTTTGCCGCATAATCAACATCGCCAGATGATATGACGGTAACCATGGGACGGTTAGGATGTTCTTCAGCAGCATTCCTGACAGCAACTTTTGTGGCTTGAAATGACTGTGATGCAGCTGCACCCTCTCCTCTGATTCTGATATCAATTCTTTCGAGGCACGTAAAGTGGTCAATGTTAATGGAAAATCCATAAATTTCTTCTGGTAATACATGGACTGACAGCAGCAACTCCTCGAGCTTTTGCAAAGCCTGTGGCTCAAATGTCAGGCGGCATCCTAAAGTTGCCTCGGGCGAGCGACTTCGTCATGGCTGCAAGGTCCGCTCGGGCGAGCTCCAATCGTGGTTGTTGCGCCACCGTTTTGGGTTCGGCGGCGCCATGGTGGCCCGGCCGGGCTCGTGGAGCTGCACGTCATGCGGCGGGGCACTTTGACCTTGGTCAATGGTGGAGGCCAGGCGCTGCCTGGTTTTGGTGGTGATGGGTGCCGGGGGAAAGCTTAGCTCGGCATCTTGCCGGTGCCGGTAGCAATGTGTCCCATTCGGAAAAGTTGCCGTGGCGCCCTCATCCACCCCCCTCTTGGCCAAGCTCGGGCTGTGTGCTTCAAACCACTTGCTCCCGGCGCAATGGCTGCGTCGGGGACTCTGCTCCCTACGTTGTGTGGTTGGTGGGTCAGCGTCCATGGTGGATGTGTCGCCTTGCTATATGCTGTTGGTGGGTGGAGCATGGTGGTGATGAAGCATTTCAATGGCCGCTTGAGTTCGGATGTTGTCCAATGAAAGTGCCACACATGAGTGTGGGGAGGTGCTTCACCTTCGGACAAAATTCGGCATGGCTACATCTTGGGCTACACAACTAGTTCCTTCTGGTGGTCTCTGCTTTGGAGATATGTGCCCTTTGTTTTCCTTCTCCTCTCGTCTCCTTGGAGCTGGTGTTTGGTCTTGGCTTTGTTGTTGGCTGTCGTTATGGTTCGGCAGGTGATTGCTCCCGACGCCTCTGCTTCGTCGCCGGACTCCTTGTTGGTGGTGTTATCAAATCATATGCCGTGTGCGTCCACGCTTGCTGGCCTTCCCTCCTTTGTGGATTCCTCCCCTCAGAGGGCGTTGGATGGTGGCTCGTGGAGGCCGGATGGGAAAGGTGCCTTCATCAGCTTTAAGGGAGGTCGACGTTTCCGGCTAGCAGTGGTCGGCGTACTTCCTCCACTCTGAGTCCCCATTCTGCTGAGCGGCAGCAGAGCGGCGTAGCTACGAGGGGTGGTGTGGTGGTGCAAAGCCCATTGTGAAGTTGGCAAGTATGTTGTTTGGTGGTGTTGTTCTGTCGACGATTGATGGTTGTTCCTCGGCTGGTGTTCAAGACTAGGGCTTGTCTTTTAGTTGGTTCAGAGTTGTGTTGTTTCTTTGGTTGTCTCTGTTGTACCATGTATTTTCTGATGTTTCTATTGTCTCGACTCTGCTGTAAAATTTTCCAGACCGGTTTTGGCCACCATTATATTAATGGAAATTCAGGTGGGGATTCCCCCCCGGAAACCCTTCGCTACTGATGATAAGCTTTTCTGTGGGCAAGACTTTGGATGACAGATAGGGGTGTTGAAGCGAAGGTAACTGGGAGAGTGACTGCAAGTCTTTATTCTTTATTTCCTTGACGCTGGTGCAAACATATGCAAGTCTTGGAAGGGAGCTGAACCACTCAGGGATCCTACTAAGATAGCAGCTTATGCTCAACTAAATCCTCTGCAGCTGCTCCAGAGGATGGTGTAAGTGATCTAAAATGTCCACAGAACTGTCACTGCCATCTATACACAGGGACTGAAATTTTTTCAATCGATAAAAAGAAATGGCTAAATATTTGTATCTCTGAGTGTTATTGGATTCTGCACCAGGAAGCCACCATAACACAAGCTCTCTCAATTCAGACATATTGCCAAGTTCTTCCACAGCACCCACTTCGCTCTGAAACGTGTCAAACTGTGACAAGCACGAAATCGTTATCATCTTCCCGATCCACTCTGAGAACCTCATCTTGTCACAAAGCAAATGTGTCAGACTCCTTAGCTGCACAATACTCGTAGGCATTGCTTGTACTTCCGTACCACGAAGATCCAGTGTTGTCAGTTGTTTTAGCTGGCCAATCTGATCGAGGAGTTCATTGATTGGCGTGTCTTTGATGCTCAAGTACCGTAAATGCTTAAACCCAGCAATCTCTACAATATGATGGTTCTTCAAATTCTTGCAGCCTTCCAGATCCAAGACCCGCAAAGACACTAACTTCTTAAAGGAAAGTTTTGGCATAACACCACCGAAAACAAAGAGTGAGTGAATATTAGCTGTGCCCATTGATTCCGGGATGCCATGATCTCCACTGGTGATGGATAGCCAGTGAACTTCTTTATGTGTCGGTTTAGATACAGTTGGCTTTCCTTTGTCTAGTAAGGTGACAAAATTATCTCGAAACAATTTGGATCTGATGAGTATGGATTAGAAAAGCCTCTGGTTTACCATTGTAACTGCCACCAGCAGGCTGGAGCAAACCTCTTTGGACCAGCTCACTGAAGTAGCTCTCTCCTTCTTTCTCTAGAGTTTTGCCATGTTTTTCAAAAACTACCTTGAAATTTTTCACCAGTTCAAAAACATATTGCCCGTCGCGATGTATTGGTGGCGGATCATTCTCCTCTTTGCCATCAAATTCTTTCATCAGTTGACAATATCTGTGGTTTTTTGGTAAGAATCTTCAGTGGCGCATGTAAACCATCTTACAAAAATTTGGAAGATGCACGGAAGAAGATGTTTGGTCCCGCATGCCGACTTTCCTTTGACTTGCCCGGTTAGGGTGAGGCAATCGGGGTTGTCATTGATGGTAACGAAAATAATAGCATAGAGGGTGAAGTGCTCTTGTCGGTACGCATCCCACATGCGTACCCCCCCTTCCCACAGCTTTTGAAAACACATCGATATCAATGCCAGGTTGTTGTGGGCCTGATATAAGTGTACTTAGCATAAGATACTTTCTTTTTTGGCACGACCATGAAGGAAGGTTGAACACACATAGAAGCACAAGCCAAGTACTATGTGGGTTCCTCATTTGACCAATAGGATTCATTCCGTCGGTACTCAAGCCAAATCTCACATTTCTAGGATCCACTGAGAACCCACGGTTGTCAACGTCAAACTTTTTTCCACTGACGGGCATCCGTAGGATGACGAAGCTTCCTGTCCTTCTTTTGACCATCATTGGCAGCATGCCACGTCATGAGTTTAGTATCTCTGGGGCTGCAGAAAAGACGCTTCAGCCGATCGACTACCGGTAGTACCACATCACGAGGGCTGGAATTTTTCTATCATCAACGACCTCATCTCCTTCTCTATGTTCTGTTGATTTGTATTGTTTCCTCTTTTTCTCTTCCATCCTTTTTTCTTCCTGCTAACTGTCAAACTTTCATCATCGTTGTCATCATCCTTTTTGTATTGACTGGCGTTACATGTTGGGCATCTGACCTTGTCAGCGTGTTCTTTACGGTAGAGGATACAGTGGTTTGGACATGCATGTATTCTTTGTATGCTTAATGTCAATGGAGACAAAAGTTTCTTTGCCTCGTACGTGTTTATGGGCAAATGATTTGGTTTCGGCAACATATTGCCTAAGAGCTGCAGCAAGTTGTTGAAGCTTACCTCTGACCACCCGTGGCTGGCCTTAAGTGTCAGAAGTTGAAGCACCGTATGCAACACCGTGCACTCCTTGTCACACCCTTTTGATCCCTCATGAAGAAGGTCCCTCAAAGCTTTATGCAACGTCTCTATGTTGTAAAACCCTTTATTTCTGTGATGGAGCTTATCCTCATGCTCCATATTGCGCAATAGCTCCTCTACATCAATGCCTTCACGTCCGCAACTTTCATATACCACATCATCATCCACGAAGTTGTACCGATCTTCGGGATAGCGCTCATTGTTGGGTTCTACCCTCTCTCGATGATTGTTGTCTTCTATACTCTCCTTCTCGTTGTTGCCTTCTCCACTCCCTGATGTTTCACCATGTTTAGTCCAAATTGAGAAGTGCTCCACGAAACCCTTGTTCAGCAAGTGCTCACGAATGATTTTACGGTCCTCAAACAGCACATTATTTTTGCATCTCTTACAGGGACAACATATAGCTGTTGTATTCTGTCGTGAAGCGCGAGTCTTGGCGGCTATAAAAAATTTGGAGACTTCGTGGAAAAAGATTAGCAGGTCTCCTCCCCCTCCATCGTACATCCAAGAACGATCCGCCATCTACGAATGGAAAAACAAAATTATACAATGAAATAATAAATAACATTCGTGGAACAAAAATAATTCATTAATTCCACTCCCCTCTCTCATACATATGAGGTTAGAATACAAAACCTAGAGAAAAACCAACATAGGACATGGAGGGTTAACAAACTAGATGGGATCTACTAAATCCCCACCTAAAATCACCTCAAATCACCTCAATTCAAGCCAAAAAAGTTGCAAACCCTAGGTACACTTTATCCTCAAAATTAACCTTAAAATCGACATTTAAACACAAAAAGGCTCCAATGGATAGTTAGGATATACCTTCTAGATCAAATTCTCCAAAAAAAAATGAGATCAAAACCTTTCCCCTTGTTTTTTCAATTTTTCTCGGCCGTCGTACGGACATCCACCTCGAGGTGAGCCCGAAACTGTTTGGGAGGAGAAGACAACGCAGTTTTATATGTCGGGGCCAGTAGTGGTGGGCAGGATGACATCACATCCGCCCGCCACTACTGGCCTGTTGCAGTGGCAGTCACGTGACGTCATCACCCGCCATTGCTGTGCGCCGTTGTAGTGGCGGTCAGTGTGACATCACTGACTGCCACTGCTGCTCTTTGTTGTAGTGTCGACCGCCATTGCAAACACCCTCGGGTCCGGGGGCCGCGCTGGCGTCATCCGGACCGTCACTGCTGGCTGGGCCGCGTGCCTGCAGTGGCGCTAGGCCGGCCGCCCGCCACTAAAGTTTTCTGGCCTGCGTCACTGCAGGCCGCGTTTGTACAAGTGGCTATCACCTCAAGCCGCGTGGCTCTACGAGTAGAATATACTTCAACAATGTCAAATTACACGGGATTTAGCCTACAAGCAACTGTTGGTCATCTCACCTCGAAGTAAAAAAGAAAAAGAAATCTGCTCACCTCGAGCTTTACCCCCTAGCTATGTCCTTCGCAGAGGGAGTCCTGTTCGATCTTCACAACAAGTCTCTGTACCGAGGACTCACACTTGTCTTGCCATGAAAAGGAGTCAACTCCCTCCCCAAGTCTCTCTTGATGAGTGATGAGGTGTTCCAGCGGGTATGCGTGCGCTCGGTGGCCACGTAAGTGGGTCCTCCTGAGGAGGAGGTCAACCGCGAGCGTGACGCTCGCGGGCTTGGAGATGGCTTGACACCGTGCCGTGCCGTGTCCACCATCTTGACGACATCCTTGAGCCAGGGGCCCACTGGCGACCCCTCCGCCAACTCTGGGGGAGGGATGTGCAGCAGCTCCCTCGCACGGTCGAGGGCCATCGGTGTGTCCCCGCCGTTGAAGGAGAGGCGTCGTGCCGGAGGTGGGCGCTGCTCGTGCCGGCGGGAGCCGACGCGGTCACCAGACTGGGCCTGGGATCCCGTCTGAGAGCGCGTTGGCCGTTTGGGACGCGTCCCATCCTCCCCGCTCCTCCGACACGGGTGAGGTGGGCACGAGCTCTTAGGCTCCTTCACCGTTGGCGGCGGGTCCGCCATGATCTCCTCGTCCATCGACTCGGTGAATGAGCGGCGGCGAGGGTGCTGTTGACGGTCGTTACGGACCAATTTCGACCGTCAACTAGCTCAATAAATAAGAAGGATTGGACATTCTTTACACGCACTTTATTTAAGAATAACCTAGTTCCACATGTACCTCTAGATTTTAGTGTGCAGGTGGAATAAGGGAGAAATCCAGGTGAACTCATGCCCCAAGGCGACGAATCAACACTGCTACAAAACAACGTTCGCCGCGGGAATACAATTCCAAGACAAAAGGCCAAATCTCGTCAAAGTACAACACAACTAAGGCCAAATGCACCTGGACCAGAGAAGTGGACCCAGAGGGGGAGCCACCTGCCAAAGCCCAGCCCAGGAGGGGCCAGGCACAGGTCGGCCGACCCCCCCTGGCCAGGTCGGCCGACCTGGCAGGGTGGCCCCCTGGGCCCATCTTTCTATGGCGGTTTGTAACCGACCTCTGGAGGTCGGTTCCCCCTGCATTAAATGCCACCGACCTCGGGAACCGCCTCAAAGTTGCTGACCTTCAAGGACTATATAAGGAGGGGTACCCCCCCTCCTTCCAAGACACACGATACACAAGGATCATTCCCTCCTCCTCACACTAGAGCTAGAGGCAATTCTAGGTAGTGCTAGGCTGAGTAGTGGGTTGCCCTATTGCTCCCAAAGTCTTGTGGAGAATTGGGTAGCGCTCTTGTATCCTTTCTCTCTCTTTGTAAGACTTGTTATTTAATCTATGGAATACAAGTATTCATATAGTTGTTATGAGCTTGCTAGTTCTATCATGGTCTTGTATGATCGTTCGTTGTTCGTTCATGCTCGTTCATCGTTCGTTCATACTCGATCATCGATTATTCTTGAACTTGCTTAATCGTTCATCGTTCGTCGCTCGTTCTTGAGCGACGAACGCTTATGCATGACTTAGTGCTAGCTTTGATCCCTTTTATCTAGTTTATGCTAGTTAAGCTAGTTGTTCTCATGATTAGGCATCGGGCTCATTGTCCTGCAAAGGTGCTCTAGATTTATCACCCCGTCGATCCGAAGGGTTGGGGGTGCCTTGAGGGATCTAGAGTCGTGGTTAGTAACGCCGGCATGGTGCCGGGGTAGTCTATCCACCCTTGGCTATGTGCGTGTCCCACGGTTTGTAGAGGTAGGTGGCAGGAAGTGACAGCCCTGTCCATCCAAAGGAACCCTCCACGTTCGGGCACGGCATAGGAGTACGTAAATAGGCCGGAGTCGCGAGGCAGACCTTGCGTATGCCGGATCTCCCGATGTTGCCTAGGCATTAGACGCTTGCTTGTGCTTGCATGACGCTAGATGATAGGTAGAGGTTGTGCACGCTATATGAATGTTGTACCTTTGGAGTAGTAGCTCGCTAGTCTAACTTAGCATTGCTTAGGATTGTCTCTCGCCTTTTATTAGAGAGAGTGGAATGCCTTCGTGTGTGTCACACTATCCTTATTATTATTAAACCTTACCCCTGCATTGGAATGTGGTTATATCACCTATCGTTTGTAATACCATGAACATAAGTACTCTTGTCAACCATGTCTTCCTTTGGGAAAATATAAATACGATACCCTGGAATACTCTCGGGTGAAATGCTACAACGGGTTATCCGTCCGCTTGCGGATATTCTATTTAACATGCCAAACCTTATAATTCATATCTAGTACTTGTTACTAGTTGTGGATTATTTGGTTAAATAGTGCAAGTGAACAATTCCATAACCCCCGGCGTCTCCCGCGGTCGCGTGTTTTCCGCGTGACCGTAAGAGACGCCAACAAGCATTTCTGGCGCCGTTGCCGGGGAAGACATTGGTTAACAAGAATACAATGATTGTTCATGATTACACTTGATGTGGTCTAACCATTGCCCATGCAGGCTAACCTTGATCTGTTTTCTCTTTGATGTGAAAACAGGATAGTGTATGCGTGGATTCGACTTGCCGAAAAACTTCGTTGATAATCCCGAGTCACTTGTGAGGAAGACTCGACACTGAGTCATCGTCTCCCCTCAAGTACTCTCGACAAGCGAACCCGCATCTTCCGCACCATCTACGTCAAACGTCATGGCTGAAAAGACCCTTCGTGAATACTCCGCGCCCACCGTCGCCAATGTGCCCATTGGACCCAACGTCGACGTTGGTGACGCCGGACTTAACATAAGGTCCAGCCTCATCACGATGGTGCAAGTCATACCCTTTTGTGGGAAGGCTTCCGAGGACGCCAACTCTCATCTCCAACAATTCCTAGAGATATGCAACACGTCAGGCACGGGAGAAGGAAATCAAGATGCTATCAAGCTCCGTTTGTTTCCGCTCTCCCTCCTTGGGAAAGCGAAACAATGGTTCTATGCAAACCGCACCAATATTGACACTTGGGACAAATGTTCTACGGCGTTCCTCGCTAAGTTCTTCCCGATGGGCAAAACCAATGCTCTTCGTGGAAGAATTGCAAGCTTCCAGCAAGCAACAAATGAATCCATACCCGAGGCATGGGAAAGGCTCCAAGAATACACATCAGCCTGCCCACACCATGGGATGGAAGAATGGCTCATTCTTCAACACTTTTACAACGGGTTAACACCAACAGCCCGTGGACATATGGATGCCGCTGCTGGAGGAGCCTTCTTCTCCAAAACCGTTACTCAAGCAAAAGATCTTATAGAGAAGATGGTCTCCAATCAAGGGTGGAGCGATGATCGACTCCAATCACGCTCAAAAGGCATCCACCCTGTCAAGGAAGTGGACATGTTGTCCGCCAAACTTGACCTTCTCATGAAGCGTTTGGATGAACACACTGCAAGTGGTAGTGTTCGTGCATTGGACTCACACATGACGTGTGAGGAATGCGGGGATACGGGCCATATGGGGAAGAATTGCCCCCACACCCAAGAAGATGCGTTCTACATGAACAACAACAACGGGTATCGTCCAAACGGAGGTCAAGGATATAATCAAAATCAAAATAGAGGTAATAATTTTCCTGGTTTTTACAATAATCAGCCCTCTTTGAAAGATTTGGTTCTTGGCCAAGCTAAAATTAATGAATCAATCAACAAAAAGCTTGCTGCCAACGGTAAAGTTTTAGAAAATATAAATTCACAGCTAGAAGGTTTTTCTTCCGCTTTCAAAAATCAGCTGAGTTTTAACAAAATGATAGAAACCCAACTTGCTCAGCTTGCTGCTCTTGTTCCTACCTCTAATTCTGGGAAGATCCCGGGGCAACCCGAGTCTTCTTTAGAAAATGTTAATGCGGTTACCACGAGGGGAGGAAAATCCACTCGAGACCCGCCATATCCTAACTATGCAGGTAACAAGGACAGGGTTGAAAAAGAAGAAGAAGACCCTTCTACCATCCAGAAAAAGAATAATGAACCAAAGGCAACCACTGGGAAAGAGGCACTAGAGTTCCAAGACACTAGTTTTATGCCATTCCCACACAGAAATAAGAAGCCGAAGGTGGATGAACAATTTGATCGTTTTGTGGAAGTCATCCAAAAGATTCATGTCAACGTGCCTTTGATGGACATGGTACAAGTACCCACATATGCACGTTACCTCAAAGACATCCTCAATAACAAGCGACCACTGCCCAAGACAGAGATGGTCAAGCTCACCGAAGAGTGTAGCGCGGCTATACTCAATCGGCTTCCAGAAAAGAAGAAGGACCCTGGTTGCCCCACCATATCATGCTCCATTGGGGCACATCACTTCGAACACGCCTTATGCGATCTTGGGGCAAGCGTCAGCGTTATGCCCAAAGAAGTCTTCGATCGATTGAGCTACACGGAGTTAACTCCTACACCAATGAGGCTACAACTAGCGGACTCATCAGTCCGCTACCCCGCGGGAATAGCCGAAGACATTCCGGTGAAAATCCGTGGTAACTTCATTCCGGTGGACTTCGTGGTGCTGGAAATGGACATTGATAAAGAGACGCCCCTCATCTTGGGACGTCCCTTCCTTAGCACCGCGAAGGCTCAAATTGATGTTGGGGCCGGAGAAATCCGTTTCTACATCAATGGGAAGGAGGAAAAGTTCGAGTTTCAACCCCGAAAAGAACAATGCTCGATGATCAAGATCAAGTATGGGCCAAACCCCTCAAACATCAAAGAAGTTGAAGTGACCCCGAGAAAGACGGATAGTCTCATTGCTTTTTGGAAGCAAATTGACAAACGTGAGAACCCGTCATGGTACCAACCCAAGAAGCCCGCAACAACAAGGCCGGGGTTAAGGGTCAAGAAATTGACCCCTCAAATTGAGAAGCCACCAACACAACCCAAGATCAAACAAATGTGGCAAGTAAAGAAGGTGCAGCCATCTTCATCCTCTTCTCCAAGGACGGGACCGGCACCTCAAGAATGAAACGCATGGAGAAGTCCTTGCTCGCCGGACTTAAAACGGCGAAGCCCTGGCCGACAGGATAATCGGCATTATCATTTCTTTTGATTCCTTTTTGATTTTTCTTTTTCAAACCCACCACTTGCATTTAAAAACTTTAAAATCACCTTGCATATTTTATTTCACCACAAGAAATTCTTATTTCAATCGTTTGAATTTTTTCCGCCAGCATATTTGAATTTTCATCTCGCCATGCATACAAAAAAATAATCTCCAAAAATATTTGGTTCTTCAAAACTTTTGCACTCTTTCATGCAAGGTTTTGGAGTACCTCTGTACCACTACAATAAATTTCCCCACATGTTGGAATTTTCCAACATTTTCTCTTCTAGTTTCAATTTTTCCGAAAAAACATTTGAATTTCGAGGCATGATTTTATTTGGAAATCTTTCTGAGCAATTTTTCCGAGGATTTACTGGACATAGCAGCCAAGGTCATGAATCATATGACCGTTGGAGGCTATGGGCCAAGAGGGGGAGCAAGTGGGCCCACAGGGGGTCGGCCGACCCCACCAGGACAGGTCGGCCGACCTGGGGTAGCCGTTGCTGCCCCTCTGTCTTTTCCCAACGGTCACACTACTCCTCCAACGTTCAAAAACGGCTACTTCGAGTCGTGTATAAATGGAGGTGGCCGGCCATTGCTCTCTCCCTCTCACACTCTCATTTCCACTCCTCAAACTCACTTCATTCTCTTGCTCACAAGGCTCTCCATTGCTCTCACTTTGTGTTTGCCTCAAAGTTCTGCAGAAAAAATTTCTCTCCTAGTGTTTTCTCAGTTTGTGTTTTGTTTTTGGTTTGCTCGATTTTCCCGAGTTGCGATTTTCTTGCTCACAAGAACAACCGACGGTTTTGCCGATTGGATTTTTTCTAACATAACCCGTTCGGAGTTGTTGTTCTTGTGTTCTTGCTCTCTTTGTGTGCAGCCATGACCGGTGCCAAGAAGCTGTACGGAGCGTTGAAGAGGTCCCTAAGTTCAAAATCAAGTCCAAGCTCTTCACGCCGAAGCACTCGCTCACGCGCCGCAGTCGAGCCACCGCCAAGTCCACCACATGAAGCCGAGGAAGAAGAGCAAGAGGGCAACATCGAGCATCGTCTCCTCGTCGACACCGACCTCGACTTAGTGGGCGAATACGAGACGAACGCCTACGCACTTCTTCAAAACCGTATCTTTGCTCCTACGCGAGCATTTGACACGGAGCTGCTGCAACAAACAGGTATGGATGCTGAATTTTCTCGAGTATTCAAAGCTATAGGGTGGAAAGATTTTGCTAGTGTAGATGAGCTGGGTTCCCGCTTGCTTACACTTCAGTTTTTATGCACCCTACGAGTAGTAGATGAAGGTATTACTTTTCGGTTTTTCCGGGAAGAATACCGTTTGAAATGGAAGGACCTTAGCATGATACTCGGCTTTAATACTCGCTGCAATGTTGATATTGATAATGCCCTTCCTGATTTTTCAAAGCTTGCATTTTGGGAAAGGATTACGGGTTTTTCAACTTGTGTGCAGCCTAGAACTAATCACATCCATCACCCTACTTTGCGCTTTTTGCACATGTGGATTGGCATCACTCTTTTTCCTAGGAGTGATATTAGAGTTGTGCGCGAGGATGACATGAAAATTCTTTATGCTATGGTTGAGAAAATTAAGATTTCTCCTGTGCAATACATGATTCACCAATGGCTAGATAATTTTGGGATGATAGGACCTATCGAGTGCACTTCGTTGATTACACGTATCGCTGCAGGAGTAGGTGCTTTGCATGATGCTAATGTTGAATTTATTGATACTCCTCGCATGCTCATAAACAAAGATTATCTTATTCGCGGTCATACACTTAAGCGTGGTCCAAATGATTCCCTTATATTTTATTTTGTCGGGTATACAAACGAGTTCCGGTTACCTAACCCGGATCTTCGCTTGTATACTTGCAAAAATCTAACCATTGAGCTCCAAGAAATGGAGAGTGCGCGCAGGAGTATTTCTTTTCGCAGGAGGACGCGCAGGTCGGAGCAGCCATCAAGTTCCGAGGCACCCACACCGCAGCCCATGGCTCATGGCGGCCCGGGGTATGGACACACCGGGTATTTTCCCGGTGCATACTCAGCCCCGCCACCGCACATGGCCGGGGGCTCGGCGTGGCAGACCTCGGGGCATGACCCAAGGATGATCACTCCGCAACAACAATGGGAGGAACACTCCTCCGACTCTGGTGCGACTCAAGGTTCCCACCTTGAGCAAGCAATGAACAACCTCTCCGAGCAAATGGGAAGGCTCGAGACCACGGCGGAAGACACTCAATACGCGCTGAATCAACACATCCTACAAACCCATCAGTGGCAAGAACGCACCGACACCCAGCTCACCAACCTCACCAACATGACGGAGCGGGGACAAGCCGATCTTTCGGCTTACTTTCGCCACATGGGGTTCAATCCACCAAACCCATGAGCAAGAACAAGCTTGGGGGGGAGACACTATGCCCCCCCGCTAAGGTATCATGTATCGCAACTTGTATCCTTTTCCTTTCGTTTTTGCTTGTTCTTGCTTCTCATATGAAAAACAAAATAAAAATAACAAAACTAAAAAGAACAAAAATAGTTAGTATAGTTTCTTTTTATGTGCTGTAAAAATGTTTCTTTTCCTTCTATGTTGAGATGATGAATAGTTGCTCTGCCGTATTTCTCTCTTGTGCCTAGTTTATAACTTAGTACTCTCCAAGTTTTGAGTTTGTTGGCTGAAAAATACTTGCTTAGAACCTGAAACTTGTGGGTAGCATACGTTTGCACTAAACCTAAGTTGTTGTGAGAAATGATATGGTAAAAAGAGCTACTCAATCTTGTTCCAAGTTAAGCTTGAAAACTCCGGAGCATTTTGTTTTCGAAAATCATAAAAATTATAACCTCCTCAGTGATGATAAATTCCTACCAAAGCCATATGTAGTACTTCATGTAAAACCTTTACATATGCTGCTTGTCATTTCATTGAGCTTTATCAAAATTGTGTGACCCTAGTGAGATGCTTTTCATACTCAAGATCACGTACACATTCCACGTCATATGCTAAACTTCTACACCGGAAGTTAGCAACATGTCATACCATCCACCAAAATAAAGACACTCCTCATAATTTATCACCTCTCTTGAAATATCAAAATTAGGCATGGCTATGCAAAAAGAAAGAAAGAAAATAAAGCTCACAGAAGATGAGCATGAAAAGAAAAAGAAAATTTATCTGCTCTCATTTTGAGCATGGAAAAAGAAAGAAGAAAAGATAGCCATGCCCCAAAATATAAAATAAAGAGAGGTGAACAAAAAGAGGAGTAGTCACTAACACCACCATCCACATATACACACTTGCACATCTTGATCTTTGATTGTATGGCTTGCTATCTCCGTGGATCCACTCTTTTGGTTTTGCAAAATAAGAATGCAAGTATGCCTCTCTTCATATCCTACCTTGGGCTCCACAAAAAGCCTATTAGATGTAGGATGAGGCAACACACATGCCTTGGTAAGGAATGAAAACACCACTTGAGCGACTCGAGAGTATCACTTGAGGAACTTGGTTTTATTTTTGAAAATCTTTTTGAAAACCTCCGGAGAATAAAAGCAAGACAAGGAATGAGAAAACAAATGCTCGTACACCGTTCTCTCTCTCAACCGCCCAAGGTGAAGTATAAAGCAAAAAGCCCCATAAGGACTAAGGGAAAGGTGAGTTACCTTGGCCAACTTATTCAACTCAAGGATGAGTATCTTTGTTATACACTTGGTACCTTTGAGAAGTAGGCATTGTAGCAACTCCTGATCAACAACCTAAAGTCCTACTTCTTGCTCGAGACGAGCAAGGGGTAAGCTTGGGGGAGTTGTTGACGGTCGTTACGGACCAATTTCGACCGTCAACTAGCTCAATAAATAAGAAGGATTGGACATTCTTTACACGCACTTTATTTAAGAATAACCTAGTTCCACATGTACCTCTAGATTTTAGTGTGCAGGTGGAATAAGGGAGAAATCCAGGTGAACTCATGCCCCATGGCGACGAATCAACACTTCTACAAAACAACGTTCGCCGCGGGAATACAATTCCAAGACAAAAGGCCAAATCTCGTCAAAGTACAACACAACTAAGGCCAAATGCACCTGGACCAGAGAAGTGGACCCAGAGGGGGAGCCACCTGCCAAAGCCCAGCCCAGGAGGGGCCAGGCACAGGTCGGCCGACCCCCCCTGGCCAGGTCGGCCGACCTGGCAGGGTGGCCCCCTGGGCCCATCTTTCTATGGCGGTTTGTAACCGACCTCTGGAGGTCGGTTCCCCCTGCATTAAATGCCACCGACCTCGGGAACCGCCTCAAAGTTGCCGACCTTCAAGGACTATATAAGGAGGGGTACCCCCCCCCTCCTTCCAAGACACACAATACACAAGGATCATTCCCTCGTCCTCACACTAGAGCTAGAGGCAATTCTAGGTAGTGCTAGGCTGAGTAGTGGGTTGCCCTATTGCTCCCAAAGTCTTGTGGAGAATTGGGTAGCGCTCTTGTATCCTTTCTCTCTCTTTGTAAGACTTGTTATTTAATCTATGGAATACAAGTATTCATATAGTTGTTATGAGCTTGCTAGTTCTATCATGGTCTTGTATGATCGTTCATTGTTCGTTCATGCTCGTTCATCATTCGTTCTTCGTTCGTTCATACTCGATCATCGATTATTCTTGAACTTGCTTAATCGTTCATCGTTCGTCGCTCGTTCTTGAGCGACGAACGCTTATGCATGACTTAGTGCTAGCTTTGATCCCTTTTATCTAGTTTATGCTAGTTAAGCTAGTTGTTCTCATGATTAGGCATCGGGCTCATTGTCCTGCAAAGGTGCTCTAGATTTATCACCCCGTCGATCCGAAGGGTTGGGGGTGCCTCGAGGGATCTAGAGTCGTGGTTAGTAACGCCGGCATGGTGCCGGGGTAGTCTATCCACCCTTGGGTATGTGCGTGTCCCACGGTTTGTAGAGGTAGGTGGCAGGAAGTGACAGCCCTGTCCATCCAAAGGAACCCTCCACGTTTGGGCACGGCATAGGAGTACGTAAATAGGCCGGAGTCGCGAGGCAGACCTTGCGTATGCCGGATCTCCCGATGTTGCCTAGGCATTAGACGCTTGCTTGTGCTTGCATGACGCTAGATGATAGGTAGAGGTTGTGCACGCTATATGAATGTTGTACCTTTGGAGTAGTAGCTCGCTAGTCTAACTTAGCATTGCTTAGGATTGTCTCTCGCCTTTTATTAGAGAGAGTGGAATGCCTTCGTGTGTGTCACACTATCCTTATTATTATTAAACCTTACCCCTGCATTGGAATGTGGTTATATCACCTATCGTTTGTAATACCATGAACATAAGTACTCTTATCAACCATGTCTTCCTTTGGGAAAATATAAATACGATACCCTGGAATACTCTCGGGTGAAATGCTACAACGGGTTATCCATCCGCTTGCGGATATTCTATTTAACATGCCAAACCTTATAATTCATATCTAGTACTTGTTACTAGTTGTGGATTATTTGGTTAAATAGTGCAAGTGAACAATTCCATAACCCCCGGCGTCTCCCGCGGTCGCGTGTTTTCCGCGTGACCGTAAGAGACGCCAACAGGTGCGTGTCCTCGCTACCGGAGGACTCGTGATGGCTCCGCTGAGACATAGCAGGGTTTTGTTGCTGCGAAGCAAGCTCAGGAACTACGACGCTCCCCTGCCTGGCGCCAAATATCGTGGTGTGAGCACTGCAACAAATGGGGGCCCAGCACGGCCTCCCTTTGAGATTCGGAGGGGAGCGAATGGTTCGAAGTGCTAGAGATTGCGAGGAAGAAGAAGATCGAGGGACAGAAAGCCCGCGAATAGTTTACCCAGGTTTGGACCGTCGGAGCGTAAAACCCTACATCATGCTGGTCTGGTATTGCTCAAGTGTTGTCTTGTGTGCTTCATGGTACACAGCACCCCCCTTTTATAGCCCAAGGGGAGGCCAGACTCGTTCATGGGCCCTTACATGGAGCGTGGACTTCATGGCCCGCAGTGTCCCAAGATGCCGAATGAACAATCAACACTGTCAGCCTCCATCGAGTCGTCTGCTCCACTCGCTTTGTCGCATCCGGTTCATAGCATGCACCACGCGGCGGAGGCCGTGAGGCGAGGGAGGAACCGGATCCACTGCTGCGTCCATCGGACCAGGTGCGGCACTGCGGCTTGTCAGGCGGCGCGTGTCATCCCACGCCTCCTGGCCGCCTGTGACCGGGGGTCACAAGGCTATGACCGGTCAGGTCACATCGCTCATCCGTAGGCTGCGAGCCTCGCACGCGTGCATTGAAGTCCACCTGCCCGGGCGGACGCGCACTCTTGTCCCACTTCCATGTGGGACCCCTCACGGGATTGGCTCGCGGCCACAACCCCTGCGGGGCCACGCGCATCCGAGATCCCGGGCATCCCATAGAGCGGATGGGTTATTTAGACGGGGATTCCCCCCGGGATCGCCATGTGGTGGAGGCCGTGAGGCGAGGGAGGAACCGGATCCACCGCTGCGTCCATCGGTCTAGGCGTGGCACTATGGCTTGTCAGGCAGTGCGTGTCAGCCCACGCCTCCTGGCCGCTTGTGACCGGGGGTCACAGGGCTATGACCGGTTAGATCACATCGCTCATCCGTAGGCCGCGAGCCTCGCACGCGCGCATTGAAGTCCACCTGCCCGAGCGGACGCACACTCTTGTCCCACTTCCATGTGGGATGTGGGACCCCTCACGGGTTTGGCTCGCGGCCGCAACCCCTGCGGTGCCGCGCGCTCGAGATCCCGGGTGTCCCATCGAGCGGATGGGTTATTTAGGTGGGGATTCCCCCCGGGATCGCCACACGTCGCGCCTAGGCCTACCCCGGCGGCGCACTCCCACGCGGGTGGACATGGCGTCCCCGCTGTGCCACTGAGGGGCGCAGGCCAGGAGAAGCACGGCGTAGCCATGTGGCCTGGCTGGGCCGCCGCGATGAGAACAGGCCAGCCTGTGTCCTGGGCCGACTTGTTACTTCGGTTGGGGGAATGGGGAACCCTGGTTCCCAGGATACCGACACTTTGGATGAGGAGTAAGAAAATTTATTGAAGCGTTTGGGAGCTAGCTTTTTAATGTAGAACACAGAGCAAGCACTTTCCTCAATTTTATCTTTCACAACATTGCATTTGTCATCAGCATTTATCCCTCTAATGTTCTAGTTGAGAACTGACCAATTTCTGTTTGTTGTTCTATTATCCATTAATGAACCTTTCTGTGTAGACTAACCAAGCAATCAAATTCTGTTTGGGAGTAGCATAATAAACTTGATACAGAGGTGCTCCCTTCTGTGACACCCCGTGTCACTGATGTACAGTTAGTGCACACCCAAATGAACAGAACACACAGATTCAAATCAAATCAAAATTCGAAATCCAAAATTCAAACAATGTTCAAACCCATGCTTGTGAAGCAACTCAAAATTTTGAATAACAACTTGAGCAACCAAAAATACCCGTGGATAGCCCTACTCAAGAGATAATTTTGGAGAATTTTTGGTGATTTTACAAATTCATTTGATAGGTCAATAAAATCTCCAAAGCTGAAAAAGTGTTCAACTTTGAAACACTTCCATTTGAAATCCCTTTGGATTCCAGATGTGCATGTTGGCCAGTGGATAGAACTTTTCAAGATCTTTCCAATGGTACCAAAATCGCAAGTTTTGGAGTTCGTTTGCTAGTCAAATTGTGTGCACAAATCTGGACGAAATTTGGAGTTTGAATAAATCGCGAAATTGAAAGATGCGGCCGGGCCCACTCGTCAGCGACGTCGTCTCACTGCAGGACGTCGGAGCCTTTGCTCCACGTCACCGACGATGAGCGGCGTCCCTCCGCGGCACCCTGGCCCCACTCCTCTCCTCGCCCTCCCTCACTCATTCCCCACCTGCTCTCCACTCTCCCGAGCTCCCCGCAACCCTAGCCACCCGCCATTGCCGCCCGAAGCTCGAGCTCTGCCGCGGTGAGCTCATCCCGGGCCGAGCCCTGCTTCGTGAAGCTGCGCAAGGCTTGGCCGCAGCTCACCATGGCCACCTTTTCCCTTGCTCCGGGCTGAGGAGCTCGAATCGAGCCCATCTTCTCCGAGCACGGCCAAGTCAGCTCCACGACATCGCCGGCGATTACTTCCCTTCGGGTAAGCCTCAAGTCGATTCCCTGTGCACGGATATGCGCCTCGACCTCGTGCGCGCCCCTGCCTCATCTTCTCCCCGTTTGTGCAGTCACCTCGTCGCCATTTCCATTTTTTTTCCTTCCGTCGCCGTCGAGCTGCCGTTGAGCTTCACCGGAGAACTCCGTCCTCCGGGCCGCCTCGATGTCGACATGTACCTCGGCGACATTGTCCTCATCTCCGCGAAGCCGTAGCGCCCACGGGTGCACCTCACCGTCAAGCCATGCGAGCTCGCGACCTCACCGGAGTCCCGCCACCCGCCGCCGCTCGTCGCAGCCACCCTCCGGCCACCGTCGCCCTCTCCGCGTCGTCGAGGTGAAGCCCCCACCTCTCACTCTATCTCCTCGTGCTCTCCGTCCGTTGAATGGTCGACGGGAAGCCTACTCCGGCAAGTGCGCCGCCGCGCTCCGGTGGCCGCTCCGGCCAGCACACCGTGGACCACATGGTCACGATTCCATGTGGCCACGCGAGATTTTGTGCGGCTAGCCGTGTGACCCTCCGTGTGTTTTGACACGTGAGTGGTCAGATCCGGTGCGGCACACAGTAGATCTGGTGCGGCCCAGACTCTGCGGCCCAGTTTGTGGCCCGGATCTGATTGGCTGGCCCAATCTTTATTCTTTTTCGAAATTCGTTAAATCTCCAAAAATTCACAGGAAATTGTAAACTCGATAGAAAAATGAATACATCTCAGAAAAATGCAAAACAAATTTTGTTAGCCTTCTTGTACTCTGCTCTGTGTAGGAAAAATGTCAAATCACACAAAATACGTTCTCTGTTTCTTGTAAAAATATTTTTGTTCAGATCTTGTTTAATCCATATTAAATTATCTGTTGCTCCATAAATCCTGAAATCTTGCATGCTTGTATAGAAACTGTTAACACACTTACAGAATATTTTTCTACTGTCATACCCTATTTAATTATTTACTTATGATTTAAATCGTCTCTGCCTTGTTTAAATTATTGTAAATAATTCATATTACAATAAATCGTCAAACTTCACCATAAATCACTTCCAGTGGTGACTTTCACCAAAAAAAAGCCACTGGACATAAATTAATTTTCGAAACTAAATTATTTATTAAATCAACTTAGGTTGATTAAATGGTTAAATTAATTGAAAGACAATGAAGGAAATACTCCAGACGAAAATAACTAACAAAGTTAATCGTTTGCACTTACAGTGTAAATGACTGTCCTATCAAGTAATTAAATCATTAATTGCATCATACTCTTGCATCTAACCTTACATTATTCCTTGTCATAACGTGTAGTGACAGAGACAACTCCGGAGCCGCTCGACTTCCAGCTGCCGGAGGAGCAGGCCCAGGAGGTGCAGGAGGAGCAGCCGCAGCAGGACACTGACCCCGCTGACCCTGTTAGCTACGCTCCTGAGCCAGGCAAGCCCTGGTGCATGCCTCCCTATTTAGGATTTTACTTTTCGCATTTGATTGGGGCTAGTATTTGATTGTGCATTAGGTTTATTAGGAGTTGCTGTGAAACCTTAGTACTGCACTAGGACTATCCTTCCATATCCTACCTTGTGTCTTATTGTTGTAGATGTGGTCTAGGATACGTTAGAACTTGCTATGCTTAGTGGCTAGCGGACGGTAGAAGTCGAGTGGTAGGTCCCACTCGCGAGTTAGGAATTACCCTGAATTGTACTAGATGGATTTAGGATTTGTTGAGACCGGACGGGGATTGTATTTGTGTAGGATGGTTGGAGAAGGCTGGGCCTTCACGGTGGTAGCCCCGTCTGTGTCGATTGAGGACCGTTCGTTGTTGGCCCTGTTGAGCAAGTTCGAACGTACTGATCATATGCTAGTGTTTTTATGGGCCTAGTAAACTTAGTAGCTTGGTTTGCCCTGGTGTGCGGCGGAAGCCTGCCCTTTCTATCATGGTATTCGGGAGAGAAAGGATGCTTCCCAATCGGGGCGTACGTCTGGGACGGGGACCGTGCGGGAAGGCCTTTCTCGGGAGGGGTTGGACCCAGCCTAGCTTCAGGGGGATCCTTGCAAACAGTTGCCGCATGCGACTTTACGCGTGTGCGGCGTATGGTGAGGTTTTTCTCCTGCAGGATGTACATCGATGCCGCCGCTCTCGGTCAAGAGCAACCTTGCTCACTGAGTCACCTCGTAGTGTGATATGCTTGATGATGATGACTAGTACTGTTATTTATATATCTTTACTGTATACTACTTATCTGATGTATTGTTACTTCATATCTGTTTTAGATATATGTACACTGTATTACTGGATAAGTACTTAACTTGAAAATAAAACTTGAAAGTAAGGATCAAGTAATTAGTGCGAGTTATGCTATCGAGTCAGCCACCATTTTGTAGCCTTGCATATTAGGAGTCGGCTGTAGATAGCCACGTTGACGGGTAAGTCTTGCTGAGTATTAGTTGCTCAGGGTTTGGCTCTTTATGTTTTATTGCAGGTAGCACCTTTATCCCTGACTCTACGGGTGGAGGTGGACAGTGGGATGGCCAGCTTCCCTTTGGTTGGACAGCCCACTGGGAGACTGAGGAGTGATCTCCTCCAGAGTCCGCATCTTGGCTTTGGATGCGGGTTCTTATTGTATCGTGAGCGCGTGCGCTTGTATTTCTATTAGCTTTGGACTTGTATCTGTATCGTTTAATTCCGCTATGTGACTCTATGTTTTAATTGGACTAATGTAATTTCTATTAATTTGTGCTTTTTATATGTTGTACTGTTGCGTCTGTTCATCAGTGCTATACCGACTCGATCCTGCGAAAAGCGGAGACGCTTCACCTTCATCCATGGGTAGAGACAGAAAGTTTTGTCAGTTTTATCCCCCCATAAACACCAGTATGCGGCATATAGATATAAAAGATAACCTTGCTTCATTTTTAAGGTAGCACTCATGAACCAATAGGCAAAATGTGGAACTACAATGTGGACCATCGTTTTCTCACCATCATCATAGGAGCACAAACAACAATCATAGAGATAGAGCATATAAACCAACTTAAACACATCCATAGGGTTGATGATTAAACCAACATGTCCATGATAAACCCTTGCAACCACATAAGTTCCAGAGTACTTCAACAAAATAGATTTTTTTAAGATAAAGGACCTTTTATTTCGAGGTAAAATAATGTTCTGGCCTCTGATTCAGTGCTTAAAACCCAATTACAACAGATAAGGGCAGGGCATTCCCTGCCAAAGTAGTAAATTAGAGATAGACTATCCATTGATAACTGCAGCAGAAATAGTCCCACTCATATTCAGTCAGCCTCTAGTTAATCGAATCCCTGTTCCATCTCAGAAAAAAAGTAGTCGTCCAACTGCTCCCTTCTTGATTGTTCATCACTACAATGAATAGTTAGGATTGTAAGGAAGAAATTATCTGGGCATCATAACCAATAGAGAAAGCAAGTTTGATTGTATCATGCCTTAAGGTCTATACGCTATTGAAGAAGCCCGAGTTGATTGGGATCATGGATGAGAGAGAGAGAGAGAGAGAGAGAGAGAGAGAGAGAGATTGCTTTTGTTCATTGTTTCCACTTGTTGCTAGCCATATAAGGGTGGCGGTTATATTATCTTCATTATTTCAGTTCAACAAACTGCTTCTATGGATTGGAATAATAATTAGCTCAAATGGAGGTGGTGCCAGCCTTTGACATTAACAAGGATGAATAAGTTGATATCTGACCATGGATCATCGCTTGAAATACGGTTAAATGATGTCTCCGCCACTATTGTATCCTGAAATAGCAAAGTAATTCTATAATTGTAATATGAAGCTTGTTAAAAAATCAATTGTTGTAAGTTCTATTTGTAACAAATAAAGTGTAGGTTCAAAGCAATTTATTCGTACTACACCATGGTTCAAAACAAATTAAACTAATGTTTATGGTAGAAGGTTTACTGACCGATGGCATCTTCATTTTAACTGGTGTCAATAAATTTTACGTATCAACAGGTTTTTATCTACCAACATTTGGGTACTATTAGGAAATAAATGCTGACCAACAATAGTTCGATGGTACTAATATAATTAATGACTAAAGTTTCAACAATTGCATCCACATGGTTTGGTAATTACTAGGTATGGTGGCAAGCTATGACCCACAATTTCAAAACAATTCAAGGATCTCATGTAATTTTATAGGATTAAAACATATTTATAGTTTTAGGTCATAGATGTCTAAACCTAGAGTTTTTTTTTTTCTCTGCAAAATGACCAAAGACCTATTTTAACCCATGTGGACTGGCCCAAATACGCATATGAAAATTTGTTTGATGAACCTGTCCCAAACAACTTTATTAGTAGGCTGGTTAGTCCCTCTATTGTTACGTGCACATGGTCTAGGGTACAACTCCTTCCACGATATGGTTTTACAGATTCATTTTTAGGACTCATGGTTTCCATAGGTAGAGATGGGGTAGCTGGGCAGTCATACGTAGGTGACAGCAAGTGTGGTAGGTGACAACCAATGTGCAATTGGCTTACGGGGTCTAACTGTTGATGCCCAATGCAATCAATAATTGGTACATTAAGCAATCGACACAACCAATCAAGCGGTTCACGGTTTGAAACTGGTTAATTATGTTCTTTGTCGTGGAACCAATCCACCCAGGCTCAAGTCCTAGACTTTCAGTGGGAGACAACTTCCTCGTTGACAGCAGAAAAATTATGAGGTGGCAACACCTGATTGGCTGCAATACAAGACACGGTGACATAGCGATACCTAATTCTCGCTTTGAATGGAATCGAATGCCTTGGGTGGATGATTTCTTTCCCATTGTAGACATAGACAGGTATGAAACCACGCAGCCCAATACAAATTACTGAAATGCATTATATAGTTGCATTATACAGGTCAGATAATGCTTTTATGACAAGTACTAATATTTTGCCATCGTTGGAAAGTAGCCAAGACGTTTAAGGATTGTAAGGATAGCTGAAGTAGGTTCCAATTATATTGACATGTTTCACAAACAATTGAATATTTGAATAGCTGAGTTCGAAAAGTGTTGCTAATTTTCCAAAAATCGTTGAACTAATTTTCAAAAACTATTGCCTTCACTAGTCAACTTTATCAATATTAAGGCATTGAAACTCCATGAGAATTATACCTCTATTTTTAGAGGAAATATGACGCACAAATTGGCAACATGAACTTTTGTTAAGGTAGAACAGTGTACCTCTGACTGCCGAGGCAAAGGATTAACATTCTGCATCATATCAAACAATGCCCTGGTGTTGTACACATTAAGGGCCCAGAGACCGATCATCGCTTTCTCCGATATAGTTTCCTTCACCCAGCGCAGCTGCTTGGACAGGTCCCCTGCCGAGACGAAAAGTCTGATGGTGCTCTTCTCCTGGCTTGCCGTGACGAGCTCGAGGGCGTCTTCGAGCACCTCCGCCAGATCCTTAAGAGCGTTGCCCATTGTCGGGATATTATCCATCATACCCGCCTGCTGCAACTGTGAGAGCATGTCGCTGTATCTGAGCACGCTCTTCTTGATCTCGAGGCACACCTCCTTGTTCTGGCGAACCATGTCTACAGCCTCCTTGATCTTGAGCCCGATGTCGACGATCCTCTCAACGATGGCCACCGGATCGGCCATCACTTCAGCCCTATGAGCGAGTCAACTACGTACACATCGATTTAGCTTGCAAGAAACTTGTGAGAAAATTAAGATCGGCCATAACTTCAGTCCCATATAAACATTTCTGAAGTAGCCATAACAAACAAAGCCAACAAAAATCTGCTAACCTCACCTCAAAGAAAAAAATAAAAAAAATGCTCATCACCTCGAGCTTTATCCCCTTAGCTATGGCCTGTGCAGCAGGACTGCAGGAGTGATGTTCGGACTTCTCTGCTTCGAGGATTCTCGCTCGTCTCGCCAAGAAGAAATCAACTACCCAGCCCCCATGTCTCTCTTGGCGGGTGATATGCCCTTTTGGCTTTTGCTGAAAGACGCAGGTGCGGAGAAAGAGCTAGGAGACAAATTAGCTAGTAATTGACTATAGAAAGAGCTAGAAGACGAATTAGCTAGTAATTGACTATACAGGGCCAATGTCACGGAAGATTTCATATTGCTTTTTTTTCCCATGGTGGGTGAGGGCCAATGTCACGGAAGATTTCATATTGCTTTTTTTCCCCCATGATGGGTGCCCTCCTTCTGCTTTCGTAAGCCAAAGCAGTTGTCTATTGTGACATCTGGCTTAGGACTTAATAGGGTTAATAGAATACTCATATCAACAAGTTGCAACATCTTTTTTGAAAGCTCATCTCGAAAAAACTTCAAGGTTAAGCATGCTTGGCCTGAACAAATTTCAGAATGGGTGACCAAAGTTTCTATAATCTCTACACCTAACAATTGCATCTACAATTGTCATTAATGAATCATCTATAATCTATCTAATAATAGAAGGAAAAATGAGACTCGTGGAAGAAAAAAATACATAAATGACAAAAAAGCATGGTTGTCCCTTTCTCTTTCATTTCCCTACTTTGCCGCATAATCAACATCTCCAGATGATATAACGCTAACCATGGGACGGTTAGGATGTTCTTCAGCAGCATTCCTGACAGCAACTTTTGTGGCTTCAAATGACTGTGATGCAACTGCACCCTCTCTTCTGATTTTTTATATCAATACTTTCGAGGCACGTAAATTGGTCGATATTAATGGAAAAGCCATAAATTTCTTCTGGTAATACATGGACTGACAGCAGCAACTCCTCGAGCTTTTGCAAAGCCTGTGGCTCAAATGTCAGGTCTGCCCTTGCTGAATCCAACTGAAATGTCTTAAGAACTGGAAACCCTTCGCTACTGATGACAAGCTTTTCTGTGGGCAAGACTTTGGATGACAGATAGAGGTGTCGAAGCGAAGCTAACTGGGAGAGTAACTGCAAGTCTTCATTCTTTATTTCCTTGACGCTGGTGCAAACATATGCAAGTCTTAGAAGTGAGCTGAACCACTCAGGGATACTACTAAGATAGCAGCTTTGGCTCAACTGAATCCTCTGCAGCTGCTCCAGAGGATGGTGCAAGTGATCTAAAATGTCCACAGAACTGTCACTGCCATCTATACACAGGGACTGAAGTTTCTTCAATCGATAAAGCGAGATGGCTAAATATTTGTATCTCTGAGTGTTATTGGATTGTGCATCAGGAAGCCACTATAACACAAGCTCTCTCAGTTCAGACATATTGCCAAGTTCTTCCACAGCACCCACTTCGCTCTGAAAGATGTCAAACTGTGACAAGCACGAAATTGTTGTCATCTTTCCGATCCACTCTGAGAATCTCATCTTATCGCAAAGCAAATGTGTCAGACTCCTTAGCTGCACAATACTCGTAGGTATTGCTTGTACTTCCGTACCGCGAAGATCCAGTGTTGTCAGTTGTTGTAGCTGGCCAATCTGATCAGGGAGTTCACTGATTGACGTGTCTTTGATGCTCAAGTACCATAAATGCTTAAGCCCAACAATCTCTACAATATGATGGTTCTTCAAATCATTGCAGCCTTCTAGATCCAAGACCCGCAAAGACACTAACTTCTTAAAGGAATGTTTTGTCATAACACCACCGAAAACAAAGAGTGAGCGAATATTAGATGTGGCCATTGATTCCGGGATGCCATGATCTTCACTGGTGATGGATAGCCGGTGAACTTCTTTATGTGTCGGTTTAGATACAGCTGGCTTTCCTTTGTCTAATAAGGTGACAAAATTATCTCGAACCAATTTGGATCTGATGAGGTCACGTAACAAACCATGGATTAGAAAAGCCTCTGGTTTACCATCGTAACTGCCACCAGCAGGCTGGACCAAACCTCTTTGGACCAGATCACTGAAGTAGCTCTCTCCTTCTTCCACTAGAGTTCTGCCATGTTTTTCAAAAACTAATCCTTCCGCTATCCATCTCCTCACAACGCGATCACGGTTGATCGGATAGTTCTCTGGAAATATATTTAGATACAGCAAGCAGGTCTTCAGATAGTGAGGAAGACTATGGTAGGCAAGGAGTACTATGTTCCTCGTTCCTCTGTCCGTGTCATCTCGAGTCGGAGCAGCAACGTAGTTATACACATCATCCCATATCTTCCGTGTACATTGTTTGTTCGCCAGTACACCAGACACAAGAGTGATGGCTAGTGGCACACCAGAGCATGCAAACAGGATTTTGTCAGCGATGTCGACCAAGTCTGGAGGGCAGCTGATCGTGGAGCCAAAGATTCTTCGGTGAAACAGAATCCTAGCAGATTCACTGTCGTGAAACGACATGAGAGAACGTATGCGATAGGTGTGACCATCCCAAGGTGAGCGGCCTTCGAATTCAGCGGAGTCGTGTGCCGTTATAATTATTTTGCTGCCAAGACTATTGCGTGGCAAAACAGATGCGATGACGTCCCATGCTCTTAGAAGAGATGCATCATCTAGAACAATTAGGTACCTGGTAATGTAATAATCGGTGTAGATACGTCAGAGAACAGAACTAGGCAACTAGCTGAAGTAAGTAATGTGCTAAGACTGAATATCAGTTCCACGGAGTACGTACCTTTTATGCTGTAGGGACTCTCCAATCTTCTTGACAAGATCCAGTTCGCCCATGCCCTCCGCGGCGTGCGCATCATCACAAACTTGGCGAAGAATGTCGATCAAGATGTTCTTCCAGCCACGACTCGGCGACACGGGTACCCAAGCGCGGCAGTCGAAGAACGTTGCCACCGTGCGGTACACCTCGTCGGCAAGGGTCGTCTTTCCCATGCCTGGGTGTCCAGTAATGGTGATCACCGTGAATTGCCGCGACACGGACTCGGCCTTGTTCCTCTCTCCATGTAACAGCAGCTTGGCGACCTCATCTTGCTGGCGGTCCACGCCAACAAGAGTCGACGTCGACGACGCCGGCGGACGGTGGCGGCCATCGCAGTCCATGAACGACCCGGCGAACTTGCCGGCTCGCTTGCTCTTCTGATCCGTCGCCTGGCGCTTGAGCTGGCCGCACACCATTGAAACTAGGAGGCGGAGCGAGGCCATCGCCAGCCAATCCGTGGCGCCCCGGAAGAGGCGGAGGCGGCGGCGCCGCCCGCTCGCCGGCGGCTCGACGTAGGGCAAGAACGTCGCGTCGACGATGGCCTCGGCGTCGTAGCACAGCTCCCGGAGCGTGCTCGAGCAGTAGCCCGGAGCCGTCCGAGGTTCGAGGTCCTCCAGGATGTCGAGGGCCCGTCGCACCAAGAACTCGGCGTCGGATCTGACGGGGTGCGACGCCTTGTACAGCTCGCCTTCGGCCTCCGCCTCCGATGCCGTCGCCACGAGCTCCTGCGTCTCCCGGAGCTCGTCCATGACCGCCGTGGCGTCTCGCCGGACTCGCCGCGACAGCTTGTACTGCTCCTGATGAAGGGTGCCGAGCTTCGAGAGGACGACGCTCACGGCCGCCGAAGCATCTGCCATGATCTTGTTCGCTCTGGCCTTGTCGTGGATCGATGAGGAGGAAGTACTGATTCTGGGTTAGGAACCACGTACGGGCGGCAGTTTATGTATGGACGAGGAAATTGATTTATGGTAACCACCGGTTCTAGTGGTAGTGTCCGAAGCGGATTTTACCTTCCATTCAGATTTGACGCACATGCTACTGTAGATTGTTTTTCCTTTTTCATTTTGCCCTGTAGGTCACTGGAAGATACTAGCACATTTTTTTTTTTTTTTTTTTTGCTAACCTTCCTTAGAATTCAAAATGGCCAAGCAAATCGCAGCAGGACACATAATGCTGATGGTGATGTCATGCTCACAATGTATATTGAAGACTTTGAAGTTACACGGGTGACCTATATTTCTATGCAAATAACACATCTATCACACTGAAGAAAAAAATATCAAATATACTTTCTAGCAGTGCAATGTAGTTATATATTTATAGCAAGAACATTGTGCCACGGGCAATCAGCTAGCAATACAAATACCTTTCGTTTATTTTTGGACGGTTCAAAGGTTGACAATGTTGGACTGATTATTCCTGCTCATTTTCCTTTCCCAATTTAGCAGCATAACCAACATTTCTTGACGATATAACGCTAAGGCCCTGTTTACATCCTCTTACCAGCTTTATTTTTGACACCTTAGCCAACTAAAATTAGTCAATTAAATATTTAGCCAGCTAATGTTTAAGAGGTACTCCCTCCGTTTTTAAATATATGACGCCGTTGACTTTTTTGTTGAACTTTGACCGACAATATATTGTTAAGTAATTAGTTATTTAATGTAAAATAAATATCATTGGATTTGTCATCAAAATGTCTTTAAGATTAACTTATATATTTCGCTATTTGTAAAAATATTTATAGATAAAACAAATGGTCAAAGTAACCAAAAAAGTCAACGGTGTCATATAATTAAAAACGGAGGGAGTATCTGTTTGGTTCCCTGACTAATGTATCTGATTTTTTGACTTCTAACAAGTGTGATGCAGCTGCACCCTCTCCACTAATTATGAAATCAATTATCTCGAGGCACAGGAACTGATCAATGCTGATGGACAAGGCATATGTTTCTTCTGCTAATACATGGACTGACAGCAGCGACTCCTCGAGCTTTTGCATAGCCTGTGGCTCAAATGTCAGGACTGCCCTTGAAAAATTTGATGAACAAGCGAGTGTAGTGCATCAGCCCGTTTAATAGTGTCCTAAGCGGATTTTTACTAGTTATATATTTCCTTCCAATAAGATTTGGATGCACATGCTAGTGTATGCTGCATTGCTACGGGCGTAAAAACTTTAAACACTGCTATACACACGACTGCCGTTTACGTCTCCGTCGTACGACCACTAAATTCAGTTCACGCATGTTCATTAGCAAATCACGGCATCAAGAAAAAAACTAATCACCGCATGCATGCAGATGTTGGGACGTTGGGTCGCACACGGCAGTCGTACAAAGGGAGTCGTGTGCAGAGCAGTTCCGAAAAAACTTTCTAGATTGCTTTTGCCTCTCTCTCTCTCTCTCTCTCTCTCTCTCTCTCTCTTTCAATTATATTTTGTGGAATTTTTGACAACCAGAATGGATATTCACTAATCTCTCCTCCCCTTGAGCCTGTGAAAGTTCCACAGTCAGAAACATAAGTCTTGATGAACCTTGGTTCTAATCCCTTTCTAGTTTACATGGGCTTTCTGATATGGGTTGGATCGGATCTTTGCCCCATTAGCATACAATTCAAATTAATTCTCTGGTAACCCCCGATACTATTCAGTAGAAAGGAGTGTGGTGATGATGGGGAACGGTGCCATCTTCGCGTGTGGTATCAACCTTTTTTTTTTTTTTTTTTGAGAGAGAGAGAGAGAACAGGAGGGCTCAGACCCCTACTGGGTATATTATATTTATGCAAAAAAAAAGATTTTAAACAAGTCTTATGGAGGAAAAAAGAAATGAAGAAAAAAATAGAAAGGCTTTCAGGACTAGAGGTTTTCTATCCATTGGGTAATAGCTGGGAAGTATCTCCTCTTTGCGCAACTCACCAGCATCGGCATTTCTTTCTTGAATGTTTGCCTGCATCCCTCAATTGTGTTTGTGTGGTATCGACCTTTGCCATGCCAGGGCCGCCCGCCCGATGGCCTGAAGAGCACTCTGGTCTCCATCCTTGGACGCTGCCACGGGACAGGACGTGTCCGATCCAAAGGCCAGTGGAGGCTAACCGTTGGTGTTCATGCTGCAAGAGCTGCAGCTTAAGTGTGTCAATGTAATGCTTAGTACCTGGAAGACACAATACTTGTGGTTGCCTTAGTTATGAAGCTTATAATGAAAATTTGATCAAGCTGAAAACCGCCGCTCAATAGGCTCAGGATTTTATATCATGTGTGGCTCAGTGAAAAAAAATCAGCCGGATTTTGTTTCAACCAGTTCCCTCCAGTATTTGTTGTTACCAGCTGGTTTTGGAAATTTTGGCCAAATTTCATTCAAATTTTGAAAAAAAAAAGGGGGACCCAAAGGGTCTATTTGTGCCCACAGGGCTTCAAGTACCTCTTTTATGTGTTCTACTTATTTGTAACACAATAATCAAATTTTATGCTCCCATATGCTACTTTCGAGTTGTGAAGAACCAATCAATCTGAAGCTGTCAACCTATCTTCTATGTGCTACGCAACTGAAATTTTAGTTAAATCCTCTCTACAGTTTTCTTAGTTGCTCCTGTTTCATTTGACCTTATCTCTCATGCTTATCCTTCCCTTAGACTCGAAATGATTGAGCCCATGTGATCCAGGAGGCTATTATTATAAGTTTGTATGGCAGAGTACCAGCTAGTGATAATAGTATATAGAGTAAAGTGCACTTCACTCTAGTGAATATATATATTTTTTTTTGCTGATCCCTCTAGTATATATTTGACTTCGGTTTTATATTTCTTGAAAGCCAGCAGCCCTGTTGCTCTGTTCTGGAAGCGTTGTTCGTTAAAAGCAGGATTCGATCTGACCCTTTTCTTTTCAAAAATCTAGAGGTCACAAATTAGAATCGAGTGCCATGGATGCCAAAGCCCGCCGAGCTGCATCAGCTTAGTTCACTTCATTCACATACACTCGCAATTAAAGCAGAGGCAGGAGAACGGCAATGGCGACGCCGCGGCACGCCGTGTGCCTGCCATTCCCGGCGCAGGGGCACATCATCCCGATGCTGGACGTGGCGAAGCTGCTCCACGCCCGCGGATTCCACGTCACCTTCGTCAACACCGAGTACAACCACGCCCGCCTTGCCCGGGCGCGCGGCGGCGCGGCGGCCGTGGCTGCTGGCGTCCCCGGGTTCCGCTTCGCCACCATCCCCGACGGCCTTCCTTCGTCCGGCGAAGACGACGGCGACGTCACGCAGGACATCCCTTCGCTGTGCCGCTCCACGTCGGAGACGTGCCTCGGCCCCTTCCGCCGCCTCCTCGCCGGCCTCGACGACGCCACCTGCGTTGTCGCCGACGTCGTCATGGGGTTCGCCATGGACGCCGCCGCGGAGCTCGGCCTCCCCTGCGTCCTTCTCTGGACGGCCAGCGCCACCAGATTCCTCTGCTACCGCCTCCTGGACCCCGAGAACACGCCGGCGGCGGCGGCGGAGGAGGACACGATCAGGCGCCTCGTCCGCACGACGATGGGCTCACCGGACGAGTACATGACGCGCTTCGTCCTCCAGGAGACGCGCCGCGCGGCGGCGAGCGCGGCGGCTCTGCTCATCAACACCTTCGACGAGCTCGAGGGCGAGGCGGTGGCGGCGCTCGCGCCGGCACCCAAGAAGGCATACGCGCTCGGCCCGCTCCAGCTGGTGGCGCCGCCGCTCTCCGCCGTCTCGCTCAGCCTGTGGGAGGAGGGGCGGGAGGAGGCGCTCGCGTGGCTCGCCGGCCGGGAGCCCGGCTCAGTTGTGTACGTCAATTTCGGCAGCATCGCCGTGACGACGGGCGAGCAGCTGGCGGAGCTCGCGTGGGGGCTGGCCGCCTCCGGCCGGCCGTTCCTGTGGGTCGTCCGCCGCGACCAGCTAGGCGACGACGCCGCGCTGCCGCCGGAGTTCCTGGCCGCGACGACGGCGGCGGGGCGCGGGCTGGTGGCGAGCTGGTGCCCGCAGCGGGAGGTGCTGGGCCACCCCGCCGTCGGCGCGTTCCTGACGCACAGCGGGTGGAACTCGGCGGTGGAGGCCGTGTGCGCCGGCGTGCCCGTCATCAGCTGGCCCTTCGCCGCCGACCAGCGGACCAACTGCTGGTGCCAGTGCAACCAGTGGGGCGTCGGCGTGCAGATCGGCGACGTCCGCCGCGCCCGCGATGCCATGGCGAGCCTCGTCGCGGAGGTCATGGAGGGGGACAAGGGGAAGGAGATGAGGAGCAGAGCAAAGGAGTGGAGGGACAAGGCGGTCCGGGCGGCCATGCCCGGGGGCCCGGCCCACCGCAACCTCGACGACCTGCTCCGCGACGTGCTGCTCCTGCCCAACAACGTGCTAGATAGAGCTACAAAGCAAAAGCAAAGCGACTAGCTAGCTCTTTCCACTGTGTTTTTTTTTTCTTTTTGTTGTTTTGCAATGTGGGTGTGAAATTATAAGGCAGTAGTATATGTGTACAATATCATTGACGAAACTAAGAACCTGTAAAGTAATTCCGAATTCGCGGCAAGAATATTGTTCTCCGAGTTGTGTAATAAAAAAAAAACTAGCAAGACAATTACTGTTTATTTTTGTACGGCTAACAAATTATGTTGGACTGATTGTATCTCTTGCTCCTTTTCTTTGAGGACCTAGCTTCAACTGATCTAATAACTACTACCTCCGTTTTTGTTTTCAAGTCCTCTTTTCTTTTCTGTACACTTCGCAGCATAATCAACCTTTCGTGCTGCTATAACGCTGACCATGGGGCGGTTAGGATGTTCTTCAGCAGCATTCCTGATAGCAAAGTTTGTGGCTTCGAACAGCTGCGATGCAGCTGCACCCTCTCCATTGATTATGATATCAATTCTCTCGAGGCACACGAACTGGTCAATGCTGATGGAAAAACCATATGCTTCTTCTGGTAATACACGGACTGACAGCAGCAACTCTTCCACCTTTTGCATAGCATGTGGCTCAAATGTCAGGTCTGCTCTTGCAGAATCCAACTGAAATTTCTGAAGAACTGGAAATCCATTGCTATTGATGACAAGCTTTTCTGTGGGCAGTACTTTGGATGACAGAGAGAGGTGTCGAAGCGAAGGTATCTGGGAGAGTAACTGCAAGTCTTCATTCTTTATTTCCTTGATGCTGGTGCAAACATATCCAAGTTTTGGAAGTGAGCTGAACCACTCAGGGATCCTACTAAGATAGCAACTTCTACTCAACTGAATCCTCTGCAGCCGCTCCAGAGGATAGTGCAAGTGATCTAAAAAATCCACAGAGCTGTCGGTGCCATCTATATACAGGGACTGAAGCTTTTTCAGTCTGTAAAAAGATGCGGCTAATTTGTAGTATCTCCCAGTGTTAAGGGATTCTGCATCAGGAAACCACCATAACGCTAGCTTTTTCAGTTCAGACAGACTGCCAAGTTCTTCTACAGCACGTATTTCACTCTGAAAGATGTCAAACTGCGACAGACAAGAAATTGATGTCATCTTCCCTATGCACTCTTGGAACCTCATGTTGTCACAAAACAAATTTGTCAGATTCCTTAGTTGCACAATACTCGTAGGCATTGCTTGTACTTCTGTACCCCAAACGTCCAGTGTGGTCAGGTGTTGTAGCCGGCCAATCTGATCTGGGAGTTCACTGATTGGTGTGTCTTTGATGCTCAAGTACCGTAAATGCTTAAGCCCAACAATCTCCTCAATATCATGGTTCTTCAAATCCTTGCAGCCTTCCAGATCCAAGACCCGCAAAAACACCAATTTTTTAAAGCGAAGTTTTGGAATAAAACTGGTAAAAACATAGAGTGCGCGAATGTCAGACATGGCCATTGATTTGGGGATGTCATGATCTTCACTGGTGATCGATAGTCTGCGAACCTTTTTATGTGTCGGTTTAGATACAACTGGCTTTCCTTTGTCTAATAATAAGGTGAGAAAGTTATCCCGGACCAATTTGGATCTGATGAGGTCAAGCACAAAACCATGGATCATAAAAGCCTGCTCTGGGTTACCACTGTAACTGCCACCAGCAGGCTGGATCATACCACTTTGGACTAGATCGCTGAAGTATCTCTCTCCTTCTTCCTCTAGAGTTCTGCCATGTTTTTCAAACACAAAACCTTCTGCTATCCAACTCCTCACGACACGATCACGATTGATCTGATAATTCTCTGGAAATATATGTAGGTACAGCAAGCAGGTCTTGAGATAGTTAGGAAGACCATGGTAACAGAGGAGTACCAAGTTTCTCTTTCCTCCTTCACTATCAGGAGTCGAAGCGATAAACTTATACACATCCTCCCATACTGAGAAGCCATGTTGAGATGTGCCATGGCTTGATGTTTGTGCTGAGTAATTGACTTGGTGTTGAGTTGCAATGCGGATTTTCAGATCGCTTTAGCTTGTTTGTTTTGGCAACTTTGAGTGTTGCTTTATTACTAACCAGAGTTGGTGAAGGTGTTGGCGAAGTTGGAAGAGAAGAAAATGTGTTTTCTTGTCTCATGATGTGTAGGTAAATGAAGTCAACTTGATGGTCAACGGCGAGAGGATCGGGACCAAGCGGGGGCTTGGGGTCGGACGATCGAGAGGCCGGGTGAGGTCAAGGGTGATCCACACCGTACACATGGAGATGACAAGAAGCACGGACGGTTTCGCGGTTTGGCCTCAAAACCGTGGAGGTGATGAAGACGGCGTGTTGACCAGGGTCAAGGCGAACGGGAGGCCGGTGCAAGTGAAGGGTCCCGACGGGCTGGGACCGAGGAGACTTGACGGCGATGAGGTTCGCGGGACGAGGTGGCACGCGTCGACGACGGATGGTTTCCCGGTTTGGGCCTCAAAACCGATGGTGGATGGTTTCTCGGTTTGGACCTCAAAACCGACTGCGGATGGTTTCCCGGTTTGGGCCTCAAAACCGGCGGCGGCGGATGGTGGTGCATGTGGCACCATCGCGAAGGTAGCTTCGAGGCGAAGCTAAGTTGTGAAGGTCCCGACGGCGTTCGGGTGATGGAGAAAAAGTTGGACGGAAATGCCCTTATGGATAGGGTATGTGTGTTGTAGTGTGAGGGGCATTTCCGGGATGTGGAAATGTCCAAGAGGATAAGGAGAAGGGGCAGGTTGGCTGCCCAGTTGGGGCTTTTGGTGTTGCCCTCACTTGTGTTGTGAGATAGGGCTTGAGAGAGGAGAGAAAAAGAGAGGGGAGAAGAGAGGAGATGGCTCTTTGATTGAGCTTTTTGTCATCCTTAGTTTGTGTATGCTAGGGAGTGGCTTGACACATACATCTTTGAGCAATACAAAGTATCAATTCGTCCTCAAAGTGTATTCCTCATCTTGAATCCCGAATTTGTTATTTTCCCCATTTTCGGAGCTATTTTTGGGTGATTTTCGATTCGCCTTGTGTGATGCATTTTGGGATGGATTTCTTGGGGGGTCATGGTGCCATGACGTGCTAGAACAATCCTTGATTGGTCCTTAACCAAATCCATGGCACGAGCACCTTCGATTTCGTGAATTGGTGAAGTTCTCCCAAACCCTAGTTCATCCAGTGAAATTCAAAATTCATGGTGATTTAGTAGGTTTCTTGGTATGGATCTTTTTGGATGATGTTCTCCATCTCAAGGTGAAGCTACGGTTCAAATTTCGTGATTTTTGGAGGTCGTTTGATTGGATTTCGAGTTTTGGAGCTCCCGTTCTTGAGTTTTTCCCGAACTGTCCTGTAGCTGGCGGAAGTTCCGACACCTGGCGGAAGTTCCGACAATTTACAGAGAGTTTTTGTCGGAAGTTCCGACACTTGGCGGAAGTTCCGTCAATTTACAGATTATTCTTGTCGGAACATCCGAGACTTGTCGGAACATCCGTGAATGTCTCACCGGAACATCCGAGACATGTCGGAACATCCGTGAAGTTACATAAACTTTTCATCGGAACATCCGAGAGAGGTCCGGAACATCCGACAAGGTCCGAAGTTTGGTACTCTCTCTTTTGATCGCGCTTTGTCCAATTTGCTTCCGCGTTTGCTTGTATCACTTCTTAACCATTCCTAGGATTAGCACATCATCTCCAATTGATGTGTGTGATCTTGATGGTTGGAAGAGAGGTGTGTTGGGTTATAATTGGGACATAGGCTAAGTTCTTGTGAAGAATTTTTATCGGCTCCCATTCACCCCCCCTCTGGTCGCCTTCTCGGTCCTTCAATTGGTATCAGAGCCGGTTTGATCACTTGTTGGCATTTATCGGCTTTGTGATCCGAAGGCGACTTCTTGCGGTGCTTGTTTGTGCTTTGGTCGCTTGCTAACTCTAACCGGTGCTTGATCGATGGCTCCAAGTGCTTGTTCCCATGTGTCTTTGTCCTCAGATTTGGAGATGTGCGATATTGCTATTGAGGATGACATGAAGATGAGTCGAGTTATGGATGCTTGCACGGATGATCTTGAGGAGAAGGAAGAGTTGTACCTCACAAAGGAGGAACTTAATGTGGTTGAGCTTTTCAAGCTTTCAAGAGGCAATGAGATGAAACATGAGGATCTTGTCTCCGAGCTTTTTAAGATGAGCCAAGGTAATCTCGTCATGGGCATTGTGGCTTTATTCACTACGGTTCATGCTTGTGATGCTAAAATTGTTGAACTCAAAAAGAATGTGAGAAGTTCTATGCCTAGTGATGAGGGCTTGTTGTCTAGACTTGATAATATGAATGCTTTGCCTTCTTGCAAGTCTAGTACTTCTTTGCCTTGTGATGATTGTGTTGCCTTGCTCAAAAAGAATGATGAGTTGAATGCTTCCATGGCTTGCTTGAAATCTAAAAATGAGAAGTTGAAGCATGATTGTTCTTCATGTGAAAAACAATTGGGAAATGCTAGATATGTTATTGACATGTTGAATGAGAATGCTTCTTTGCCTTGCATGTCTTGTAAGTCTTTGCATGATGAGATTGACTTGTTAAAATCAAATGCTTGTATGCCATGTGCTTCTTGTGATGCTTTGCACAAGAAAAATGATAAATTGAAATCCTCTATCATTCGGTTGAAAGCAAATGCCATTTTGCAATGTGGTTCATGTGCTATGTATGCTGAAATTGTTGGAGTCAAAAAATTCTAGTTCTTGCACTTCTTGCCCAAGCATGCTTGCTGAAATTAAAGAACTAAAGTTCACTCACTCCACTTGTCTAGAGCAATTTGAAATTGCTAAGGTTGCAATTTCCGAAATGAATTATATGCCTTCTAGCACTTGTTCCTCTACTTTGAATGATGATGCTTGCCTTAATTCTTGTGCTAATCATGATGCTTTGCATGATATGCATATGAGTGATGCTCCTTCTATTCTTTGCACATCATGCCATGATTTGAGAAATGAGGTTGAGGCTTTGAAGCTAGTGCGCGATGATATGAGCACCAAGTTGGTTGAGCACAATGATATGAGTGCCAACCTTGAGAAGGAGAATGATCTCTTGCGTACCACATATGCCGAATGCATTGAGAAGGAGATGCAAATCTTAAGAGATACTCCATGTGGTACTTGTGAGCGCCTCAAATCTCAAAATGAGGTTTTGCTTCAACTATGCAAGAGTTTAGATGCTAAGCTTCTCGATTCACGCAATTCTTCTCACTCCGATTTTGGTGTTCCCAAAACTTCTTCTTTGTCTTCGGAGTTGAGTTCTTCTCATGTTGTTGGCTTTTGCGGTGTTGCCCAAGGGATTTCAAATGACAAAGGTGCTTCTTGTTCAAATGGTACATCAATCTCAAAAGAAAAGTACCATTGCACCTTTTGCAAGAAAGATGGGCACGTTGTTGAGTTTTGCTTTCGCCGTGTCAAACACGAGCGTCGCATTCGTGCAAAAGCTTTTAGGAACACACATAGTCCTTTCCATGGCATGTGTGGACCGAATGTTGGTTCCAAGTCAAGAGATGCTTCTAGTTCCTCATGCAAGTCTCAAAGGACTTCTCACTTGAGCAAGAATGGTGCTTCGTCATCTCAAACCGTCTCTCCCGATAGGCCATTATACCATTGCTCTTATTGTGAGAATGATGGGCATCAAATTGACTTTTGCTTTAGGCGTGCCAAACGTATGCACCGATCTTGTGCTTCAAGCTCTATGAGTATTCATAGCTTTTCTCATGGCATGAACACTCGTGAGCCTAGCAAAAGGCATCGCTTTATTGATGGATTCTTTGACTCCTTTTCTTGTGGGTTAGAACGTGCTCGTGGACATGCTTCTAATGCTTCTTGTGTTGGTCCACGACATGGTTCTCATGATGCTTTCAATGGTTCTTCCCATGTTGTTCCCTTTAGAGGTTCTCGTCGTTTTGCTAGTGGTAGCGCTCGTTCTTCTTCTCGAGTTGCTATTTCGCGACATACTTCTAAGGGAGATTCTCAGTCTTCTCATTCGAACCAAAGTGTGCAACATGCTAACCCTCATGCCAAATTGAATATATCTAGTGGTTGTGTGTCTAAGTGTTGGATTCCCAAGTATTTGCTTACTAACCCTTCGGGATCCAAGACTCGGACATCTCTCTCTTCTCATGTGTAGGTTGGAGACGCGGGTTGGAGGACATGAACTTGATTAATCTCGATCTTTTGCATGACTTGATTGAGACATGGATGGTTCTCCATAACCTTGTACATGGCCTCCAAGAGGCATGCGCTTCATTGTGTAGTCTTCACCTCCTTTGTGAGCTTTTCTATATACTCATACCTTTTACACTCATGTATTTTTACTTGTGGTGTGAGGTGCTTGTTCATATGCTCACTTGATCCTCTCGGCATGTATTATTTGTGTATATCTTGCAACATGCTTTTATTTCTCTCTTGCCCATTGACTGCTTTTTATTTGTGTGCACTATTTAGTTAGCATGTGACTATCTTTGTTATATCCAACAATGCATGCTAGCTTTGTATTTGTTATTGGCTTTTGATCACATTTTCATAATTTAAATTCTCTCTTGTCATAAATTGCTTCTTTTCATGTACACCATTGAGTAGCATGTTTCTATATTGTCTTTAACCTATCATGCTAGCCTTGTGATCGTCCTTCTAGTTCACCTTTTCATGTATCTTGTGTGACCCATAATGTATCCCCTCATGTTTTGCGATGATTTGCAAATTATGCTTATGTGCTTACCCTTCATTTAGAATATGCTCCTTATTGCTATATTTCTATACCCCTTCTTTGATTGTTTATTGATTGCCTTAACTAATGTCTCCTTGTCCTCATTTGAATTGGTTCTAGAGTTGTTTTATTGAGGGGGAGATTGGCTTGGTTTGAGGGGGAGTTGTGATTTTCATTGAAATGTGGAGCTTTGTCTTTTGCTTTGGATATTTGAGATGTCTCTTTTCTAAAAATGTGTCTCACTTTTGAGCATTGCATCTCATCATGTAACATATGCTTTGTAGATGGTGAGCTTCATCTCTTATGCCTCCTTGTATTTCTTGTTGCTATGGTTGAGTTTGAGCTAAGTTGTGTGAATGTAAGTAGCAAACTCTACAAACTTAGGCTTTTCTAGATGGCTTGGCATAGTTTCATTTTGAGCAAGCATGCTAAACTCAAAGATGAAAATTGGCATTTTGTGAATCTTATGATCTATGCATGCCAATGTATTGCTCACCATGTGTATACTTGCTTATATCCTTGTCAAGACTTGTGTTAAGGCTAGCATAGAAAATGTCTTGGCTTTCGCAACTTGTGTTTGGGGGATGGAATGCTTTTGCAAATGTTTAGCTCATGATGGGACTTTGAGGGAACCGTGTGTTCCTTTTGCTAAAAGGCAATCGATCGGAGGCCAAAATCAGTTCTCACCCCCCATGAGCAGCGGTGGTCGAACCCTCAGCTTCGGCCTCCGAGGTTTCTTCTTCTCAAGCCTTCCAGGGCCGAAGGCGCGGCCCGAATCTGCCGCCATGCCCGGCGGTGCGAGCTCCGGCGCGGCGAATGGCTAGCGATCGGTAACGCCCGTGGGAGAGCAGATTAGTGGAGTGATAGGTGGCGAAAGACCAGGAGCCGGGTATGCAACGGCCAGGTCGAGCTCTTTTGCTCGGAGGGGCGGAGAAGACGGCTGTGGTGCGGTGCCGCCGCCGCCGCCGTCGGCTGGAACCCATCCGAAACCAGGGGCCTATTCGCAAAATACAAGGGGTCTTTTTGCATATATTTGGATCGCGATTATTAATCGCGATCCAACTATTTGCACATATGCCCCTAATATGGATCGCGATTAATAGTCGCGATCCAAACCAGGGGGTGTTCTGCAATGTTCCAACCCGCCAACAAGGAACCCGGCGACGCCGCGCCGGCGGCGGCGGCCCTCGCCAGCTCCGCCACCAGGGCATCCCGGGTCCGCATCGAATCTCCCGCCGTTGTCGCGCGGGCCGCACACGGCCCCATCTCCCGACCCAGGAACGCTCCCGCGGCGACGCGCCGACGAGAACGCGGTGGCCATGGCGGCGGCTGCGCGTGCGCCCAAGCTCACGGCTCCACTCAACCGCTCCTCGCAACCTCTCTCGGCGGCGGCTGCGCGTGGGCGTGCTATTCCAGGTGGGATCAGAGAGCTGGGCCCTTGAATCGAGCCCGAGCTCTGCGGCGAGACCAATATCGCCGTTACTCGGACCTGACGACGGAGCAGCCGCAGCCACGGGAGGCGAGACGATCAGCGACGAACCTGAAGGATGCTGCATGACTGCATGTAAATCCAAGCTCAAGCAAGAGCAGAGCATAATTACTACTCTGTTTCTAGCGACTTTGGCTTTCGAGTGCCCTGTTCTGCAGAACAGAGCTTCGCTTTCATGCGAATATATATTTCGATGGCTTGGCTCTCCATTACACATGAGTGAACTGGCAGCAGTTTCTTGTTCAGTTCGATGTTTGCAACTGGAAATATACCACGGTTGCCGATGTACTAGCTGACAACAACAGAAGAAAATCAGCCAAGAGCAAAGCATAATGGGAGGATTGACTCCTTTCCTCTGCTGCTTTTCGATTGTGATAACAGTAGTGGACTGCAAATTTTGCATCTACTTCGTCCAACAGAGAAAGGATACCCCTTAGGTGGATTGATTTCCCATATCAGTTATCATGTTTGGTGAACTAATACCAGTCCTCTTAATACTTGTCCTCTTAAGTTATCAATATTGGGAAAACTGTTGTCTGACTGACTATTTTGTTCCATCAATATTTCCAGCTAACAAAATTTTTAATTTCATTTTAGATCATTGAGTGTTCAGAGGGGAGCTGGTATTGTGGCAGTAGTAACATGCATAGTTTGAGAACAAGAAGTAATCGTCATCTTCAGGCATCGCCTTTTGGACCAGGTACTGTATTCAAGTATAGAAGCTTAAGTTTGACTGCTGAGTACTGAACACATCAATATTAAGAAAAATGATCTTGGCATGTTAATGTACCTATCATGCTACACTTCAACTCAGTGTTGTCAACAACAATGAACACTGATGTAAGTTTCCAACATTGGAAACATAAAGGGTAGTCTGAAAATAAAGTATTAGTCACAACAACATTTTTTTATTTATTTGGCACAAAGCAAGATGTGCCATATTAACAAAGTGATGTTGTCTATTTACCTGCATGACCTGGAACTTGGTTGAGTCAAGCAAAGAGTTTTGTTTTAACCACAGTTGTCAACAAAATTAAAATCTATTGCCTAAGCTTCAGCCGCCAATCCTTCTGCAGAGGTATCCTGGTGACTTAGCTTCAAACAGTAACGACATTTTAGTTGCTTGCATTTCACAGAATTTGGCAAACACTTTTCGTCTGCTCAGTTGCCTCAGGTTTAGCAATTATTGTCAACCATCACAGGTCAGATAATTTGCAAACTGACAAGGAGGAGAAATCAACCGATCAAGAACAAATGGAGAATTTTCTGGAAGTGCCAATATCATCTTCAATCACATATCAGGAGACATGACCACAGAGACGCAGATCGAAAATCTTGCAGAGGATTGCGAACAAGGATGATGCTACCAGCGACCAATTCGGACAGCTGACCTGATACAAAAAGATTGGTAGCTAGGCAGCACTGGTACTGTGCATGCCACGGAAGATTGGTAGGCAACATTGCTACCGTGCGAAGCTGCTGCCATAGCAGGTGATTTGTAACATCCATGGGGGGAGATTAGTTGAGAGCTCGGTTGCGATAGGTCAGGGGTAGGGGATGCGACGGGAAGGGTCGGGCTCGGCGCTTCGGAGGCGGAGAAGACGGCGGAGGTGCCGCCGCCGCCGCCGTCGGCTGGAACCAATTGAAACCAGGGAGCTATTTGCAAAATACAGGGGGCTTTTTGCTTATATTTGGATCGCGATTATTCTCTGTGATCCAACTATTTGCACATGGGTTCCTAATTTGGATCGCGCTTAATAGTCGCAATCCAAACCAGGGGGTGTTCTGTAAATTTCCAGGCCGACGATTTGGCACGGAACCCGGTGACGCCCGCTTGCTCCGCCATCGGGGCACACTGCGCTTGCATCGGGTCCTTCGAATATCCAGTCGTTTTCGTGCGCGCCCCCCACGGGCCTTAGATCGCCACCCGACAACGCTCCCGCGCGCGAGCGGCGCACCAAGAGAGTCACGTTGGCCACGACGGCAGCGCGCGATTCGAGCATCAGAGAGCCGGGCCCTTGAATCGAGCGTGAGCACCGAGGCAAGACCCTTCTCGCAATTGCTGTGACTAGACAGGGGAGCAAGCAGCCGCAGCCACAGGGGACGAGCCGATCAGCGACAAACCTGATGGATGCTGCAGCAAGTCCAAGCTCCACGCACGAGCAATAATGATGCGCACCAGCAAGAGCAGTAAGAGCTGTCTGTTAGTGTCTTTATTATCGCACACAGACAGCAAAGCAGATAACTCGCGCAATAGATTGTCTGTCAGTCTGTCTATATATAATTTAATTCATGCAAAATGCCACAAAATAAGAGGGATTAAGTGTGAAGGTGATTTTGTACACCATATTGTTACTTGTACAAGAGAATAAATTATGTTGATGTTATCTATGGTTATTAGAAAAATATGACAAGAAAATCTATGCAAGGAAGAACACATATGTCCTGCACGGCTGCTCTGCTCCAATCCCAGCAATAAAGAACCTATACTTTTTAGATAAAGGAAATTTTATTTCAAGGTAAAATAATATTCTGACCTCTGCACAACAAGGTACATCTAGCCTTTACATGTCAACCACCAAGGTGAGCTGATACAAATCAGTCTTTAAACACCTAATAAGCAAACACATCTATCATCTAGCTCAGCACCTTTGTTGTTGCAGCCATATATCCTCAACAGAAGTCGCACCTCCGTAAGGGACTTGTCGCTACTTAAACAACACTTACTAATTTCCATCAGAACTCCGATATGCAAGGTCGTGCGGAGGTTCGACGCCTCCCCGCGCACCATGCACGACGCTTTCGTTGCACGATCTTTGAAGTCATGCACAAAAATGAGTCAAATTGTGTGAGGGTGAAGCACCTCCTGGTGATCACCGCGACACTTTTGCTGCACTTTTTTGACGAAGACATTCTTGCACAAAAACTAATGAAGCCTTGCCTGGAACCGAAGCCCGTATTCCTGACACGATAATGGCAGCAAGTAGTGAAGTTGGCAAACAGCCAGACCCATGGTATTTGTTGCCCTCCATCGAACGGAGCAAGATCCGGCCACCGTAGGTAATTGCTGCCACAAGCTCTACCAAAAAATGCTACCTCGACATGAACAAATTGAACACCAAATTGGTACCTAGGCATTGGAGCAAACGAGAAATCCATGTGACCCAGGCAAATCTTGAAATTGAAGAAATTAAACAAGAAGCCGTATTCTCCATTTGTGGATCTCATGAACTCAATCCAATCGAAAAGACCTTTCTGAGTTGAAGGATAATGCAAGATCACTGAGTCACATGCACAACAAACTCCAAGGATCTGGCCAGAAAGACCTCAAACCGTCTTCAACTTGATCTGGCACATCGTGGCCTTCATCGTACGTACTCCAAATCCACGCCATGGACGTCGCTGGCGCTGCATCCCTCTCACGGCCAATGCGAATAGCCGAGAATGCAGAACCAGGCACGACAGCCACTGGCATGTGACAAGAACACATCGTGAGACGACGTAAATGAGTCGATGGACGCCGCCGCCAGCCACACCGCGCACCGCTCACGCCAGACATCCTCGCACGCCTCCACCTTCACACGCCAGGCAATTGGGCGCCGCCGCTGCCACCACACCGCCGCCAAGAAGCTCCCAGATCTAGCCGTCCCTTCAAGTGAGACCCTGCCACTGCCATCCTTGCCGCCACCTGGGCTGTTCCGGCATCAGGCTCTGGCGGCGGTTGCGTTGAGGGAGGAGGGAGAAGAGTTCCGGCGATGAAGATCGGATCGCCACACGAGTTGCCCTAGGTGGACGACGCGGGGGGCAGTTCGGCCTAAAGAACCTATACTAACCGCGAGCTTATCTTCTTACCAATGCTTCTCCTCCACTCATTTTTTCTTTGCCCCTGTTCTCTCTCTTCTTACCGATGGTGGGGAGCTCGACCTCCAGTCCGTGCTGAACACAGATCGAGACTCGGCAACAGGAGGGGAGACGACCATGATGCGGAAAGCCGAGCGGCCGAGGCATAGCTAGGTGCCACGTGTCCTCCCTCCGCATCGCTCCTTTGAAGCTGACTAGCAAGAACTCGACACCGCATCGCTTGCTCAGCATGGGCCTCTTGTTTGTTTTGCAGCTTGAGATTCCTGTTTTATTTTTCTCTCTTCCCCTCTCTACCTCTCTCTTCATTTTTTTGACGAAAAATGGCAGGTGTACTGCCCTTGCATTAAGAAGATAGAAGTAGTCTGTCACACCCGGTTTTAAGGCCAAAACCGAATGCTTATCTATATGTGTGCCTAGGATCAAGTTTCACACATATAGGACAAAGTAAAGTAAAACAGATAACCAATGTCATAATTACATCATTTAAATATTACAATAAATGTCTCAAAGGACTAAAAGAAATACAATGCTAGCGGACGGCTCCATAACGCCACAGGCAGTCGACCGGGGGCTCCACAAGCTTAGTCTTCACCATCGTCTTCAAAGTAATCCATCTTCACTCTCTGAGCAGCATATCATGGTTGTAGAGGAAATAGCAAGCGTGAGTACATGTCGTACTCCGCAAGTGTAGGAAATGATGACATGCAAGCTTATATGAAAGAAAGGCTAACAACATGGTTTATAGCAGAAAAGCAACTACCACTAAGACACTTATTATAGCACCAATATTACTAAGTGTGTTAACCCTCCCAAAAGAACCAACCAGAAACAAGGTTCTACCTGAACCAAAACCAAACATGGCTCCTAACTGGAAACCATGCAAACCAACCAACCGACCAACCGTTCCCAACCAACAACCACTAATCATGTGTGGATCCAGGTCGCTCTTGACCGTGAGCACGGCTGCCATGACAGTTTTACACTCTACAGAGGTTGTACCACTTTACCCACAAGTCGTGATTCCGTCCCCTGTTGCCAGGTGGACTAAAGTCTCCTTTTATGCCGATGCCGGCCAAGCACATGCACACTTCCTTAGGTGTGCGGCCAGGAGATCACTACGAGGCTTTTACAAAGGGTCTCTCAGCATGTATTCGCCCACTAAGGTTCCACCGATGGGGGACTACCTTTAAGGAACTCTCCCGCAGACCTGGCGGCACTTGAGCGGGAGGTGTTCCCCAGCGCCGAACGCCTCCTAAAAGAGTACAAGGAGGAGTTCCTTCCGCCTCACATCGAGGAAGATTTCCTTCCGCCTCGCACTCCGCCTGCTGAAGAAGGACAGAAGGAATAGTGGTTAGGTTAGGTCGTGTCGAGCCCCCGAGGGCCTTTTGTTTTATTTTCATCATGAACAAAAACGCTGTATGGGTTGTGAACATGTGATGCATGCTTTAGCATCGTTAATTTCATTTTAGTCCCTTGTTTGCGCCACGATCATCTACTTTTTCGATTTCAAGCGTCGGAGCTATTGGTTCGAGACCCGTGCTGCTGGTTTGAGCCGTCCTTAGCCGCTGGGGCGTCAGGTGCCCTTGAACCAGGCAGTCGGGTTCGAAGGCTTGGCCCCTTACTCGTCATCTCGAAGCGATAATGTGTGCATGAGGGAGTCGGAACACGTGCCCCTTGCACAGAAGGCCGGACTCGACCCCTGACGAGATTGCGTTGTTCTCGCCGGGGCGTCGCTGTTCTGTGCTTGGGATTCGCGTGGTGTTGCCACCGCACCAGCCGGGTGGAGCCCCCGAGTGGAGGGTCGGACCTAGCGGCTGCCCCGGTTTGTGAGATTTCGATAAGAAAGGGAGAACCTATTTCGCATAAGTAAGAAAAGGAACTTGAAACCGAAGAACTTAGGGATAGAAGCGACGTAGCTGTTTGATGTTCCACGCGTTCTTGATCTGCTGGCCTTCCGAGTCCATCAGCTTGTAGGTCCCAGGTCAGAGCACTTCAGAGATGATGAAGGGTCCCTCCCAGGGCGGAGAGAGCTTGTGGCGGTCCTTGTTGGTCTGCACAAGTCGGAGGACGAGGTCGCCCACGTTGAATGCTCGCCCACGGACGCGTCGTCCGTGGTACCGTCACAGCGCTTGCTGGTATTTCATCGTGTGCAGAAGGGCGACCACTCGATCCTCGTCGATTTGGCCGAGTGCGTCTTCGAGGAACCGCTTGTTGTTCTCTTCTTTGAAGGCTTGGACCCGAGGGGATCCATACTCAAGGTCGGTTGGCAGTATAGCCTCGGCCCCGTACAACATGAAGAAAGGAGTATGTCCGGTCGCCCGGCTCGGGGTCGTGCGGAGGGAAGCTCTTGCACCCATCGGCCGGCATAATCCTTCAACTTGTTGAAGATTCTGGGCTTGAGTCCTTGGAGGATCATGCCATTGGCGCGCTCGACCTGCCCATTCGTTCGGGGGTGCGCCACGGCTGCCCAATCGACTCTGATGTTGTAGTCGTCGCAAAACCCCAAGAACTTTTTCCCGGTGAACTGCGTGCCGTTGTCTGTGATAATGGAGTTCGGCACTCCAAAACTGTGAACGATGTCTCGAAAGAAGGCCACCGCTTCTGCGGATCTTATTTTGGTGAGAGGTCGGGCCTCAATCCACTTCGAAAACTCGTCCACCGCCACGAGCAAGTGGGTGTAGCCCCCAGATGCTTTTTTCAGGGGACCAACTAAATCGAGCCCCCATATGGCGAACGGCCATGTTAGGGGGATCGTTTGCAACGCCTGCGCCGGCAAATGGGTCTGTCGTGCGTAAAACTGGCACCCTTCGCAGGTGCGCACTATTTCCTCCGTGTCCCTGACCGCTGTCGGCCAGTAGAAACCGTGACGGAAGGCGTTGCCGACAAGGCTGCGAGGGGCTGCGTGGTGTCCATAGGCTCCCTCGTGAATGTCCCGCAACAATTGTTTTCCGTAATCGAGGGGGATGCAGCGCTGCCGGACGCCAGAATGCCCCTTTTAAAAAGTTCTCCTCCCATGATGATGAATGACTTAGCTCGGCGAGCGACTCGCTTTGCCTCGGTCGAGTCGGAAGGGAGTTGTTCCCTTAGCAGGTAGTCGAAGAAGGGGCGCATCCAATTGTTGGGCGGGGGGGTCGGGATCCGAGTCCCGATCCCCATCATCTTCGTCCGTCCCGGCGACGATGAAGACAGCTCGGTTTTCCCTCTCGATTGGGGACTCGTCAAGGGTCGGACCCTGTTGGTATTTCTTAACGTCACAGATAAATCCGCAAGCGTACGGAGAATACCGTTGTAGCACTTCACCCGTGAGTATTCAAGGGTATCGTTATTTATATTATCCCAAGGGAACGGAGGGGAATTATCTACTAGTCTAGCTGATCCAAGGACACGAGGAAGGATGGTAGGTATGGGTAGAGAGGATTCCTATGGATGAAGTTCTATCTGGAACAAGGAAGAGCAAACACAGTAGGGCTGTCACCACCTAACGGCAAACTCCCCTACTAGGACACGTGACACTAGGGCTATTAAGTCCCTAGGCCAGTCCTAGGGTCACGTGACAACAAGGCAATTAAGTCCTCGCTGCCAGACCGATTCCAAGAAGTCAATTCCCTAGAACAGAGAGGATTAAGCAAGTAGGGCTGTCACCACCTACCGGCGGCCCTCTCCTAGGACACGTGACAATAGGGCTATTAAGTCCCTATGCCAGTCCCAAGGTCACGTGACAACAAGGCAATCAAGTCCTCACTGCCAGACCTATTCTAGTTCACAAGACTAAAGATAAATTCCGCCTCTAAATGCCTACTTGAATAGAACGATGATCATGCAAGTAAGTAGAGGAAGAACTTATACTACAATAGAAACATACGATCCAATAGAAGATCGAGAGTACTTACTTGTAATGAAGATGAACGACGAACGAACAATGAACGAACGACGAACGAACGATGAACGAAGAACGAACGACGAACGAACGATGAACGAACGAAGAACACTTCACTTTAAATAAGTATCCTCCAAGATACAAGATTTGGGTTAAGTCCTCACAAGGGGAGGACTACCCTTCTCTCCTACCCTACTCTCTCCCTACTCTGCTAGTGTACAAGGGGCTCTAGTCCCTTGGGTGTGGAATGAGGCTCTCCTGCTTGTGTGTCCTTGAGGGGAGGGGGTACCCCTCTATTTATAGTCTTGAGTAGGTCGGTTTGGGGGCCTCCACCGCCTCAATGCACCGCCTCAACGCATTAAATGCAGACAGAACCGACATCAGGAAGGCGGTGGCGACCAGCCAGAGAAAGATGGGCCAGTTTGGCCACTGTAGCAGGTCGGTCGACCTCACTGTAGCAGGTCGGCCAACCCCCCCTTGGCCCATTTGGCCTTGGGCTTTGGCCGAGGGGTCCTCCTTGATGTCTTGTTCAATGATCTTCGTGCATTGGCCCAAGTTGGTTGAGTTTTGTATGACTTTTGATCCATATCTTGTTGGGCTGCCTGTGCTGATTTTCTCGGAGTGATGTGTTGTGGCCTTCTTGATGTGAATTCCCTCCTTTTGATATGAAATGTACCTGCACTCACAAATTCACCAACACTCGTGGAAATCGTTAGTAATAAACTCCTACCACTATGTTTGGTGTTCATTTTATTTCTTTTATGCAGGTAATTGACGGTCAAAAGTGGTACTTAAGGGCCGTCAACAACACCCCCACACTTGAGCCTTAGCTCGTCCTCGAGTGAAGGTGGAAGATTAAGATAAAACACGACTTCCATTGGTATGATGCTAGCATACAAGTTATTCCAAGCCATATCTGTACCCGTGAACTTTTGATGTGTCTACCATGTCATCTTGGGCGGTTGATGAATGGAACGGTCTTGATTCAAATCATCATAACTCCCTCTGCTGAGTAACTTAGGTTTTTGATAGATTTTCAAAGTAAAAACATAGCTCATACTCCTCAAATGATCACTCTCAAATCGCTCAATGTGTATGGTTCCTCACCAAAGCATTGGATTTGCCTCTTTTCATCCTACTTCTACAAAGGCTTTATGTGGAGCTTGGTAGGGAATGAAAGAGAGGCATACTTGTATCACATATTTTGCCGAACCAAAAGGGTGGATCCATGGAGAATGCAAGTCATACAACCTTGATCAAGATGTGCAAGTGTGTATGAGGGTGGTGTGGTGGAAATTGTACTCCTTCTTTTTTTTTTTTTTTTTTTTTTTTTTTTTTTTTTTTTTTTTTTTTTTTTTGCGTTCCTTCTCTCTTTCTCTTTTTGAATGTTTGAGGAGGACATGGCTATGATTCTTTCTTTCTCTCTTTTTTTTTCAACATTATCCCTTCTCTTTGTTTTTCTTTTTTTTTTTCATCATGCTCTACTTTTGTATGAGCAGGGATTATTCTTTCTTTTGCATAGCCATATCTCCAATGATAATTAGAGAGAGAGAAAGGTAACAATACTTTTGTGGAGTACTTATTTTGGTGGATGGATGGTGGTATTGCTTAACTTCCAGTGTAGAAGTTCAGCATGTGAGGTGGAGTGTACGTGATCTTGATCAAGAGAGTATGACAAGTTTCTCACTAGGGTCACACAATTTTGATAAAGCTCAATGTAATGACAAGCAGCATATGTGTGTAGGTTTTCTAATGTTGTCAACATATGGCTTTGGTAGGAATATAAGATCATCGAGGAGCATAGAGCTATAGATTTTAAATTTTTGCAAGATAAATTCCCAAGCACTTTATGCAGAAGAAGCATGATTCATCTCATCCAACCATATCACATTCACCAACAACTTAGATAAACAAGGGTTCCTATGAGACTGGTGTTCACAAGCAACAGGTGTATGATGCGAGGAATAAAGAGTATGCAGGCCAACCAACTAGAAGCATGTATGTTGAGGGAACAACAAAGTTCATTTTATTCTTGAGTTAAATCTTAGTGATTGACTCAAAAGATTATTTTAACTCATGATCTGGAGAGTGGGGTATAGGATGCGCAAACCGTCGCCTTAGATGAAGTGGAGATTAAGAGGGGTCATGTGATTGATCTTTGTCTTCTAGTCCCGATGGCTCCACTCATTTGCGTGTTGATTGGTGCGATGTTGTGCATCGTGTTGGTGGGAGATCTCAAATGTGTGCTTGATGAAGGACAAGAGGTCTCCCCCACACTTGTTCTTGTACCTGGCTTATTTATTCAAAACAAACAAAAGAGTGTGGAAACACAAAAGGACTCTACCGGGGTTGAAGACCAGCGAGCCTAAATTTATTGAATAAAGCAAAATAACTCAAGGCGCATGATATGTTGGAAAGGGAAATAAAAACGCCTAGTTTTCTTTTCTTTTTTTTTCTTTTTTTTTAAAGGGGGAATCAAGGTAGGAAGCTACGGTGGGTTATTGAAGTCAACTAAATCGATCACGTCTACTTCCTCATCTAGGTTTTTATTAGGCTCCAGGAAAACTTTTAAGCGTTGACCATTCACCTTAAAAAGGTTACCTCCATCATCTTGAAGTGTGACTGCTCCATGTGTTGCAACATCGACGATGGTGAATGGCCCTTCCCATTTACTCCGAAGTTTTCCATGCCCGAACAACTTGACCCTAGAATTAAAGAGTAGCACCTTGTCCCCTGCCTTGAATTCCTTTACTTTTATTCTCTTATCGTGCCATCTCTTGGTTCTTTCTTTGTAGATCTTGGCACTATGGTATGCTTTATCTCTTGCTTCCTCCAGCTCGGATATTTGTTGTTTTCGATGCTTCCCGGCTTGTTGGAAGTCCATGTCGAATTTGCGAATGGCCCAATGTGCCCTATGTTCCAACTCAACGGGTAGATGACATGTTTTCCCGTACACGAGTTGGTAGGGTGACATGCCAATGGGTGTTTTGTATGCCGTTCTATATGCCCATACTGCATCGGGTAGCCTTGACTTCCACGCCTTCCCCATTTCATTGACAGTTTTCTGCAGAATATTCTTGATCTGTTTGTTGGATGTTTCTACTTGTCCACTTGTTTGGGGGTGGTATGGAGTTGCAATGTTGTGTTGTGCTCCAAGCTCCCTGATGTTGACGGTCCTTACGACCCATTTTTACCGTCAACTTTATGCACCTTTTTGAACCTAACACCATCACCAAGCGTAGACATAGGGTTTATTTCTAACAAATTCCACTAGTCTTGGTGAATTATGAAGTACAGGTGCAATCCATACAAAAACAGGGGAAAACATGCACTAAACGTGGACTTTGCAATCGACGGATTTTCCCCGGACTGAAGAACTTAGTTCAAAAGCCCAAAACCACAGAATCAGGCTTCAAGACCAACCAATGCACGTGGATTGGGCGCACACATAGCCAGAGGAAAGAGCCAGAGAAGGCCCAGGACCAGAGGGGCCCAGGCCAGGTCGGCCGACCCCCTCTGGCCAGGTCGGCCGACCTGCCAGGGAGGCCCCCCTGGCCCACCTTTCTATGGCGGTTTATCACCGACTTCTGGAGGTCGGTTCCCCCTGCATTAAATGTCACCGACCTCGGGAACCGCCTCAAAGTTGCCGACCTTCCAAGGCTATAAATAAAGGGGCACCCCTCCCTCTCAACACACACCACAAGACGCAAGACTCTCCAATAGAGCTCCACTCCAATCCTTAGGCTGAGAGCCTTTTGTACACTAGTAGAATAGGAGAGAGGGCAAGGGAGAGAAAGGAATACTCCTTCCACTTTGGTGGAGGTTTAGTTCTATTTCTTTACCTTGGCGTGTAAACACTCTTTGTGATTTATACGTGGTGATTGTTTATCTAGCGAGCATTATTACTTTTCTAGGCGTAATTCCTGTTATACTTGTTTACGGGATCATCGCTCCGCAAGGGGTGCTCTAGCCTTCTAAATTCAGCTTGGGCCGAGGTTAGAGTAGTAATCAACGGCATAGACGTGGTGTCTAGGCTAGAGGTTACCTTTGTTTGCTGTGTGCTCCACGGTTTGTAGAGGTAGGCGGCAGGAAGTGACAGCCCTGTCCGTCCAAAGGAACCCTCCACGTTCGGGTACATAGTAGAGCTACAGGTCGGAGTGGCTTGGCAGACCAGGCCTAAGCCGGCGCCCGAAGTAGACAAGTAGAGCTTGAGTTCGTCTATCCTCTAGGATAAGCTGGATATAATCACCCTCTCGATCCTAGTTTGCTAGTTGTCTTGGTTGTCCTTGGGTAGAACTTGCCCTGCGGTAGAATAACTCCGTTCCTTGGGGAAAACAAATACGATACCTTGGAATACTCCCGGGTGAAGTGCTACAACGGTATTCCGTGCGCTTGCGGATTTATCTGTGACGTAAGAAATATCAACAAGCATTTCTGGCGCCGTTGCCGGGGAACGGTTGATATCTCTATTGCAAATTAAGTTTGCCCTCGTAATCTATCTTACTTACCGTTCTGTTTTTATTTCCCTTAAATTCAAAAACTCACAAAAACATTTCATGGAGTCACAACCCACCATCCAATCTTTTTCCACTCCACGGGGCGAGCTCTTAGAGCCACCATCATCATCACAACCCATTTCTTCATTTGGCTATGAGTTTTCCCCTGATTACATTTCGATGATAAGAGGTTTATCCTTTTCGGGTTTTAAACATGAAAATCCTTATGAACACTTGCGAGGGTTTGAGCATTTGTGTTCATGCCGATCGATCCATGGCATGACACAAGAAACGTTGAAGTGGAAATTGTTTCCCTTCTCTCTCAATGAGAGGGCGAAGCAATGGTACACTTACACCGCTAAGAGAGTGAACGGTGATTGGAAAGAATTGCGAGACAAATTTTGTCTAGCGTTCTTCCCCGTATCCCGTATCACTTCTCTACGAGCGAAAATAATTAACTTTCGTCAAGAAAAAGAGGAAACCTTGAGTGCATCATGGATTCGGTTCTGTTCATTAACAGACTCCGGACCTGAATTGTTGCTCCCCGAACCCGTTTTATTACAACATTTTTATTCGGGATTGAGCAGCAATACCGCACTTTATCTTGACACGGCCGCTGGTGGATCTTTTACTCATAAGACCATAGCAGAAGCACACGAACTTTTGGATCGCATTGTGGAAAACACTCCTTTTTCTGCTGATTTACTAGTTGAGCCGGAGTCAAAAGATGAGGAACTCGTTGTGCAAGAAACACAACAATTGGTGCCTACAATGGTAGACCCAACAATCGAGTCCCCATCTAACACAAGAACAATGATAGAGGATGATGAACCTCTTGAGTTCCCATTTGAGTTCGAGGAAGAAATTTTTGAAAATTTTGGAGACTCCTCGAACTACTCTTGTCAAAAGAGGCCAAGACTCCCTGCACCAACCCCCGAACCTTTAGAAAAAGATTTTCTTTTGGAAACCATTCGGGAGTTGACATTGATCATAAGCGATGAATGGTTGAGAGAAAATGAGTTTTCTTCCGATACTATTCGTTTTGAACATCCTACCTCAACCATTCAAAGCTCAATTCGGGGATCAAAGGTAGATGTTCTCTATAATCCTTTAGTGGGTGCCAACATCATGTCCGAATCTTTTGCTTTAACCATGTTTGGGAACGAAGTTTGGGCACCCACTAGCAAACTCCTTAGAACCTCTCCGGGGCACTTCTTTGAGGGTTTGGGGATCATTAGAGACGTCTGCATTAAGCACGATGATGCTGAAGTATCACTGGATTTTCACGTCTTCGGGGTTTTGGATTTTGATGTTCTTGTAGGCCATCCCATAGAAAAGCTTTTCTCAAAAATATCGCCTTCTGGAACCCTTGACTTCACCCTCGGCAAGGAACCTTTTTCTATCCCTATCGTTCATACGCTAAATACTTTTGCCGAGGAGTCCCCCGAAGTAGACGATTGCATAGAGGAAGTTATGGCAGTTTTTCTTCATGAAACCCCCGAATCATCCTTGGAAGAAGATGCTCTCAATTTTGTTTTAGAAGAAGACGATTCGGAAGAAACCTTTGAGCTGCCCGAAACCTTAGCCTCGCCGCCACCGCCCATAGAGCTCAAAGCACTCCCACCGGGCTTACGCTACGCTTTTCTTCACGGAAACCCCGAAACGCCTGTCATCATAAGTGACAAGCTTTCGGAGGAAGAAACCGCTAAACTCTTAGCCGTGTTAGAGAAACGTCGCTCCGTTCTTGGCTACTCGCTAGGAGACCTCAAGGGAATCAGCCCTGCTCTTTGCACCCATCGCATTCCCATAGATCCCGATAGCACACCTTCTAGGGAACCTCAACGGAGGTTGAACAATGCAATGAGGGAAGTCGTTAAGAAAGAGGTCTTGAAACTTTTGCATGCTGGTATTATCTATCCTGTTCCACACAGCGAGTGGGTGAGCCCAGTGCAGGTTGTGCCCAAGAAGGGAGGAATGACGGTCGTTCATAACGACAAGGACGAATTAATCCCTCAACGAACCGTCACGGGGTGGAGAATGTGCATCGATTACCGAAAACTTAACAAGGCTACAAAGAAAGATCATTTTCCACTGCCCTTCATCGATGAGATGTTGGAACGGCTGGCAAATCATTCTTTCTTTTGTTTCCTTGATGGGTATTCGGGATATCATCAAATTCCCATCCATCCCGACGATCAGAGTAAGACAACTTTTACATGCCCTTACGGAACTTATGCTTATCGTCGAATGTCTTTTGGGCTATGTAATGCGCCTGCTTCTTTTCAACGATGCATGATGTCTATCTTTTCTGACATGATCGAAGAGATTATGGAGGTTTTTATGGATGATTTCTCTGTCTATGGGAAAACCTTCGATCATTGTTTAGAAAATTTAGACAAAGTCTTGCAACGTTGTCAAGAAAAGGACTTAGTGCTCAATTGGGAGAAATGCCACTTTATGGTTAGAGAAGGCATAGTCCTTGGGCACTTAATCTCTGAAAGAGGGATAGAGGTGGACAAGCTAAATTAGAAGTAATAGAAAAACTTTCACCTCCTGTTAATATTAAGGGTGTTCGCAGTTTTCTTGGACATGCGGGGTTCTATCGCCGTTTTATCAAAGATTTCTCTCAAATTGCTAGACCCCTTACAAATTTGCTTGCAAAAGATGCACCCTTTAATTTCACTGATGAATGCATGAATGCTTTCAATACTCTCAAAAATGCACTCATCTCCGCTCCAATCATCCAACCCCCTGATTGGACGCTTCCGTTTGAAATTATGTGTGATGCTAGCGACTTTGCTGTGGGGGCTGTTCTTGGTCAAACTAGAGATAAGAAGCATCATGCAATTTCTTATGCTAGCAAAACTCTGTCTGGAGCTCAGTTGAATTATACTACCACTGAAAAAGAGCTCCTTGCTGTTGTTTTTGCTTTTGATAAGTTTAGATCTTACTTAGCTGGAGCAAAAGTTATCGTTTACACCGATCATGCTGCTTTGAAATTTTTGCTCTCTAAGAAAGATGCTAAACCCCGTTTGATAAGATGGATTCTTCTGCTCCAAGAGTTTGATTTAGAAATCCGTGATAAGAAAGGAGTAGAAAATTCTGTAGCGGATCATTTGTCGCGCATGCAATTCACTAACCCGCAGGAATTACCCATCAATGACTTCTTGCGCGACGACATGCTACTCCACGTCAAGGACTCACATCCGTGGTACGCCGACATTGTGAACTTCATAGTGGCGGGGTACGTACCACCGGGAGAAAACAAGAAACAACTCATCTATGAGAGTCGTCGTCACCTTTGGAGTGAGCCCTTCCTTTACCGTGTCTGCGCCGATGGACTGCTCAGAAGATGTGTGCCGACACCCGAGAGCACACAAATCATCGAGAAATGTCATGCAGCTCCATACGGGGGACACCATGGAGTGTTTTGTACTCAGGCCAAGATATGGCAAAGTGGTTTCTTTTGGCCAACAATGTACGAAGACACAAAAGAATTCGTCAGACGATGCCCACAATGTCAAAGATTTGGAGGCATCACGGCAAGGGATGCAATGCCCCTCAACTTCAATTTACAAGTCGAACTCTTCGACGTATGGGGCATCGACTTCATGGGGCCATTCCCCAAGTCACAAGACTGTGAATACATCTTGGTGGCAGTCGACTACGTGTCTAAATGGGTAGAGGCAATGCCATGCCGAGCTGCCGACTCCAAGCACGCTCGCCGGATGTTCCATGAGATTATCTTCCCAAGATTTGGAACACCGAGACTAGTGATAAGCGACGGAGGGTCTCATTTCATTGATAAGACCTTCCGAAGCTTCCTTAGAGAACTTGGAGCACGACACAACATTGCCACTCCGTACCATCCCCAAACAAAGTGGGCAGGCCGAGACATCAAACAAACAAATCAAACGGATCCTGCAAAAGACCGTGTTAGAAATGGGGAAGTCATGGAAAAGCAAGCTACCCGATGCACTATGGGCATACCGGACAGCATACAAGACACCCATAGGCATGTCACCATACCAACTCGTATATGGAAAAACATGCCATTTACCCATCGAGTTGGAACATCGAGCATATTGGGCCATTAGAAAATGGCATATGGACCTTCGAGGTGCCGGATGGAAGAGAAAAATGGAGATAGCTGAGTTGGAAGAATGGAGAGACAAAGCTTACCACAACTCAGCCATTTATAAGGAGAGAACTAAACGGTGGCACGATAAAAGAATAAGAGTAAAAGAATTCAAAGTTGGAGACAAAGTCTTGCTATTCAACTCACGGGTGAAACTATTCGGGCACGGAAAATTGAGAAGCAAATGGGACGGGCCATACACGGTTATTGAAACTTCGCCACACGGAGCAATCACACTCCAAGACGACGAAGGTAAAGTATTCAAGGTAAATGGCCAGCGTCTAAAATTTATTTTGAGCCCGATACGAATAAAGAGTTTGATGTCATGCACTTGATTAATTTAGAATCTTTACCATGATATCCTTTGATTTATGTTTCATCACCCGTAGTAGCACTTTCCTTTGAATAAATATAGCAAGAAATCAACCAGAAAAAGAAAGGGACCAGAGGGTCCCACAGCAGGTCGGCCGACCCAGGGAAGGGGGGTCGGCCGACGCCCACCTAGCTCTTCTGCCTCCCATTTTTCGCCCAATCGGCCACCTCATCTTTCCTTTTCTTCTTCCTGCTGCTTTGGAAAGAAAAACCTTGTCGAGCGCGCCTGGGATGGAGAAAAAAACCCCTATATATATCTCTTTTCCCATCCCATCTCTTCATCCCTTTCACCTCCTACACCATGAGCGATCAAGGTAGTGATTCGTCCGTCATCTCAGTCGACAAGACCAAGAGGAAGAAGCCTTATGGAGAGGAGGCTATAGACAACGCTACCCGCATAATTAGGGAACTCCGACAAGAGGTAACACGTGTCAAACGAGAAAGATTAATGCTCCAGAACCTCTACGAAGACCTCTTGAAGGAAAAGAAGAAGGTTGAAGATCTCATCAAGACCCTCACTGGAGGGTGGGCGCAATATGATCTCGCCTTAGAAACTAATCGAAGAAGGGAAGAAAAAGTTGAGAGCAGCCGAAAAGGCTAATATAGAATAAGATTAGACCTTAGGGCGCATTTTAATTCCTTTCATCATTTTAATTTCCTCAAATTTGTAATGCGCCATCATATTTACTGAATTCAATCAAATTAGTGCTCCCCGGCTTCCATACCGGTAGAGCAATTTGTGTTTCCAAATATCTTTGTCTATTTTGAAGGAAACAGGCAAAAAGGCAAGTGTGGGGGGAATACATCGCGAAAACAGAAACAAACTCGAGCAAATCACTCAGAAACATCACGGGAAGGACAACACCAACAATTTGGGCACCAGAAGGGGCCACACCAGGTCGGCCGACCCCAACTGACCAGGTCGGCCGACCCCTGGTGGGTCCCTCTGGTCCTCTTCTTTCCCCTGCTACTTAAGTGTGTTTCCCAAACTCCCTTTTCGCCTACATTATCTGTCAAGTTCTTTCTGAGACGCGAAAATTAAATAAAACTTGACCAATTAAAAACTGGGGAAAATTTCTTTTACTTACATCCTTATGAATCCCAATGCTCTCCCTTTTTGTTCCCAACATGAACTTGCACACTTGTTATTACTCGCTTCATTACACTTGCTTGTGAACAACCTATCCATAGGAAACCCATGTT